>BROG01000751.1:0-345903 GCA_030159075.1 Atrina japonica | reverse complement strand
AGATTTCACTATACATATTTGAGAATTCTATTTTAAAGAAATTGATGAAATCGTAAATTTATAGGAAGTTTATGTTTCTACTATACTAAACACTGTTGTGTGTTACATACAACAGTGTATGATTACTACTTAAATATCTCATTGTCACCAGTACGGATATGTAGGTTTTCTCCAGGTACTCTGGCTTCCGCCCACAGTAAGCATCCCTCATATCAACATCAGTGCCAGCAAGAGATATGTTGAATGACTTGCTGATTCATTGTTGTAAAATAAATAAAAGTTTTCAAGATCACACAACACAGGAATTTGCATAATTTTAAATACAAAACAGAGACATAGCATCTTAAAACACAACAAGGGTACAGTGAACTAGAAGGCTATTCAGTTTAAAGTTCATTACTAAGACCTAAATATTTACCATCGCCATCCTTTATAACTTTATAGACATGACTACAGTCCTTCACTAACTCCTCAGACAGCCCGGAGACAATGATGTTCCTGTCCTGTAACGAACAATACACATGCAGTACTGAAGGGTAAAGAAAAAAATTATTTGCCTGAGGGACATATGCAGTTTAAACATTTTTTTAAATGATAATTGAATAATTGATAATCCTTAATTCAATACACATTACTGTCATTCACTGTCATTCAAAACAAACAACATAATCCAGATTTGTCGTCGCAAACAAAAGGTTGATAAATCTGATTTGTCAAGATCAGACAAAATCAAACAAACAACATAATCCAGATTTGTCAGTGCCGGATACTAACAAAAGCTTGATAAATCAGGCAACAAACAACATAATCCAGATTTGTCAGTGCCGGATACAAACAAAAGCTTGATAAATCAGGCAACAAAAAACATAATCCAGATTTGTCAGTGCCAGATACTAAAAAAAATTTGATAAATCAGGCAACAAAAAACATAATCCAGATTTGTCAGTGCCAGATACTAACAAACGCTTAATAAATTTGTCAGGCAGCTTGATAAATCAGGCAACAAACAACATAATCCCGATTTGTCAGTGCCAGATACTAACAAAAGCTTGATAAATCAGACAACAAACAACATAATCCCGATTTGTCAGTGCCAGATACTAACAAAAGGATAAATAGGCAACAAAAGATTTGATAAGATCAGGCAACAAACAACATAATCCCGATTTTTCAGTGCCAGATACTTTGAAAAATCAGTCAAGCAACATAGATTTGCCGTGCCGGATACTAACAAAAGCTTGATAAATCAGGCAACAAACAACATAATCCAGATTTGTCAGTGCCGGATACAAACAAAAGCTTGATAAATCAGGCAACAAACAACATAATCCAGATTTGTGCAGTGCAAACAGATAAATCAGGCAACAAAAAAAATCCCGATTTTTCAGAGATAAATCAAGCAAATCAAAAAAACAACATAATCCAGATTTGTCAGTGCCAGATACTAACAAACGCTTGATAAATCAGGCATACTAACAAATAAATCAGGCAACAAAATCAGAATTTGTCAGTGCCAGATACTAACAAAAGCTTGATAAATAAACAAAAAACATAATCAGACAGTGCCAGACAAAAAAACAACAAACAACATAATCCAGATTTGTCAGTGCCAGATACTAACAAAAGCTTGATAAATCAGGCAACCTACTAACAAAAGCTTGAAAATCAGGCAACAAACAACATAATCCAGAACACTAACAAAAGCTTGATAAATCAGGCAGATTTGTCAGTGCCACATACTAACAAAAGCTTGATAAATCAGATACTAACAAAAGCTTGATAAATCAGGCAACAAACAACATAATCCAGATTTGTCAGTGTCAAAAGTGAAAAATCCAGATTTGTCAAAACAAAAGCTTGATAAAACAAACAACATAATCCAGAGTCAGTGACAAAACAAACAAACATATAATCCAGATTTGTCAGTGCCAGATACTAACAGAACAGCATGATAAAAACAAAAGCTTGATAAATCAGGCAACAAACAACATAATCCAGATTTGTCAGTGCCAGATACTAACGAAAGCATGATAAATCAGGCAACAAACAACATAATCCAGATTTGTCAGTGCCAGATACTAACGGAAGCTTAATAAATCAGGCAACAAATATTTTCTGGGCTCTAAATATCTGTATTAGCACCTTATATATTTATTTTTGAGTAGTATAATTTGTGAGAATAAATGTGCAATATTAATTGTTTGCCCTCCCATCAGATAGAAAATTAAGCATCTCAGATGTAACAAATAAAATAACTATATTCCAAAGATGAAAATTGAAACAACACCCTGATTCAAATGATGACATCATGTTGACAGAAAAGTACATGCAAGTCTGAATAACAAGATATAACTTACTGTATCTTCCTGAAGGCGTATGGTTTTCTCTTCAGATGAAAGGAGATCAGAAACTTTTTCATTGTAAATTTCCATGTATGAGCAGCGAAGTAAAAATTCTCTGTCTGCTATCTGTAAATTTGAGACAATATAGATCAAGACTGACAACTTTTCTTTGTATTTAACTCTCATTGTAGCCTGGGACGTAGTCTAAAGCACACCTGGCTTACATAATATCAAAAGAGAAACAAGTTAATTCATAGAATTTATATCAACCGCTTTCCCCCTTTCATAAAGGGGTAATCATATAGTAGGTAAACTCTTCTGAGGTTAAGCTGAAACATATAATTTTCATGCTGTTGACACAAGATGTATTGCTTGGAAATCGAACAAAAACTAAAGCCCTATACACAGGTTAGATGTGTTATTGAACATGTATTTCGGAATAAAGTGAACTGGTTGAAATAAACAGACTGAACATTATATAAAGTTCACTCCCGTTGTAACACCACCTTTTGTTTTTCTGCATTTTGGCAGTATAACAGGTTTGGCAGTATATCAAGGTTTACTCATTACGTCATTGAAATCATTATAATATTTGTATATATGTAAAAGTTTAAGTACAAGACACTGAATGCATGCACATGGTTTACATGTTATTGATCTACATCTAAAATATATATACAAATACAATCTAAAATACATCACATTAATATCTAAGTATAATAAAATTTAAAAGTAGAATCTAAATGTTCTGGACACCGTACAGTCACATTTTAATTTTTATAACTTGTAAAATGTACATTTACTCACTTTTTAAAAAAAAAAAAGTTGGTAATCGGCAAATGTTTTGCACTCAGTGAATGAGATTGCAGAATACTCTCATGTATTTGACTTGCTTTAATTCTGACACTTTCATCTGTGTGATTGCTTTGGCCTGTGTAAATATCACAGTTGGAGGTGAAAGGTTGTCATCATTGTAACACCCAAAATCAGGGTCATCACCATGAAGAGATTCAATGATAAAATCGTTGATTGTTTCAAAATTGTCACAATGCTTGTCACGGTTTACAAATTCATTGACAGGACGCAAACATCATCGTCTAAATAACAACACACAAGGTCAAACATCGACAAAATTTCATCAACGATCAATATCTCTCTTCAATAAGTGTTAAAATTGTCCACTTGTGAGGTATTTAATTTTCAAGTTTATTTTCACACTGTATATGATCCCTGTTTACAACTCACTCTACCAAACACCAAACAGTTAACTCTAAATCACTGTCTAATTAATGTTTATTAAGCACTAATTACTGACCTGTACTCAACATTGTTTACTTGTGTATATATACTCCTGGCTATTTACCTGGTGTGGCGACACGGTCGGGCGATTTTACATGCATAAATGACCATCTGTACTTGAAAATTGGGGCAGATGGCAGTGTGCGGATTTGGGCATTATAAAGGGAGAATTATATGGGAGGAAATCTGTTCTTCAGGAAATAGCGGACGCTATGCGGGTTTAGCGTTATAACAGAGAGCATTATAATGAGGGTGAACTGTACTTGTAATGATGCTAGGCAGATCCGTGGTAAAATGACATTTTTCTTTAATCAAGGGGCCATAACTCCACCAAATAACGTGCGCCAAAAGTGGCAATCGATCTTGGCTGATCCCTTTAGGCATTTAACCTTGTTACCAAGTTTGAGGAAAATTGAATAATATTTGTTGCCGAGGTTGCACAGAAACAGCAGAAAGACATTTTTCGTTAATCAAGGGGCCATAACTCCGCCAAATAACTTGCAAAAAGTGGCGAAATAATGTGCACCAAAAGTGGTGAACAAACTTGATCAAACCCTTTAGGCATTTAATCTTGTTACCAAGTTTGAAGAAAATCAGATAACATTTGTTGCCGTTATTGTATGGAAACAGCAGAAAATGACATTTTTCGTTAATCAAGGGGCCATAATTCTGCCAAATAACTTGTGCCAAAAGTGGCGATCAAACTTGGCCGAGACCTTTAGGCATGTAACCTTTATACCAAGTTTCAAGAAAATCAGAATATAGTTGTTGTCGTTATTACACGGACACGAAGCGTGATAGACAGAGGGACAGGCAATAGCAGGGATAATAACGTTCACAGATATATTATGTTTCATAATGCTTTCTTCAATTACTTAACATGCGTATCGTAGTTTATAATTAATAGTATAATTTCACTATGTAAAACCACTCACAACTTTTTATACAACACACCACTTGGGAGCCAGTTTTAGGTAACAACAACAAACGTGCTGTGCACATGATTGTTTACAACGAGGGAAAGCAAGATTGCTGAAGGTTGAGAGAGTTCCGACATCAACAAAGTTAAGAGAAAATATAAATTTCACTCATTTTTGCTTGCCTCTTTAAATATATAACTGATATTGTATGGCAGACTAATGAAGGTATCATTATGGGTGTGTATCATTAATTATTCTTTATCTGAACTATGTTTTTTAGTTTTCATTTAATGAAACCGGGAAAAAATTAAATTCACCAAATCTAGAATCTTTCACTCATATGGAGATGTCATCAATGCTGGTGAAGGGCTTAAAAGTTCAAACTCACAATCTCTTGATCAAGAGTCGAGTCTGAGACCAACTGAGCCAGGCCGGCTCTCCAAAATAAAATACTAAGTCAATATATTCTTCCAAACAAGGACATTTGACCTTAGTGATATTTCTTAAAGGGGCATTAACTGTGTTTTTTCCCAATTTTTTTTTTTTTTTTTGTTTCTTTCTTTTTTTTACTACATATACTGATGCACAATGACAAAAAATAGATAAACAGAAGCATAAAAATTCTTAAATTCCTATATATTTTGTGATAAATGTTTGAGAAATCCAGTTTGCCAATTACTCATTTGCAAATGCAGTGATGATTGTGTAATTACAAAAAAATCTGAAACAGGTTGGCCACTGTTAACAATCAAACTTTTAAAAGGATTAAACACAGAAATGGATGACAGTAGAAATGCATATACAGAAATATCAGAGACCCATAAAAAATATTGATTTCCTGCTTCCAAAATAGCGGATTTCCACTAAATATTGGAAGAAAATCATCACTGCAAATTATTAATTCGACACTACTTCTGTATATGCATATGACATAATTAGTAAAAAATTGAACAATTTTTTTTTTTGAAAACAGGTAATGCCCCTTTAATTATCTTGTAACAAAGTTTTAATATACCTTATCAATTGTGTCAAATATTTCGTTAACAGCAAGTTTTATTATCCCAGGCTGCATAGCACTTCCTGACATGGTAAAAGTTTTTCCTGATGAACTCTGGCCATAAGCAAATATTGTCCCTTAAAATAAATGTTAGTAGATATAAAAATTTGATAGCATGAGATAAAACTATTTCTCCATGAGTCATCACATTTCATAATAAGTGGGCGAAAAGGAGGTACTAAAATGAAAAGTAAATGCAATCAATCACATTTTTGTAATTCATGGCATGTACAGTGCAACTTCCGAAAACAGATCCTTCATAAAAACTGATCACTTTCTGATACCGATCATAATACCAAAGTCCAGATTTTTTCCTTCTATTTTCATGTTAATATACATATGTAACTTCTAAATACTGCTCAAACCAAATTATTTCTCAGTAAATTGCAAAATTCTTAAAGTTAATCCTTATATAATTACAGAAGTAATTTTCTGTTACATGATGAATCAAAACAACACAAATTAACCAGGCTTTTGATAGAGTTCATTGTATTAAAATATTTATCCATGGAAAGATAAAGTCATGTCCAATTTATCTGATAATAATATTGACCACAACTTAGCCTGGGTTCTTGGCCCAACCTTACTTCGTCAATAGGGCCAGGCGTAATACAATCCACGTGACCAAGTTATCAGTGCAAAACAGGACTGAAAATTATCACATGACCAAGATACCAGATATAGAAATGCACATGCCCATATTAGTAAACAGAGAAAATGGCTGTATCCATTCTCGGTATTCAAACAGGAATCACGTCAGATTCTTGCAAATGTAGTAAACAATCTACTTGCTTATGTCTGTGGGATCTTTATTGTGTATTTCTGCGAGTGCAAATAGTACATACATCAAGTAGGGGAGGGATGTTTAAGGATTTTTTTGGTTCAGTTTGGTTCGGTTCGGTTTTTTCTTTTTTGGTTCTCTGTTTTTTCAGTTCGGTTCATCTAACAACCGTTTCTTGGACTCCCAAGTGCAACTACAGAAGTATAAACACATTCTAAAACGAATGGCAGTCAAATGACACATATTTTTAACCCAAATATGAGACCCTGTGGTGCAACACAGCAGTATGTGGGTTCTAGTTCATATCTCTAGCCTACCTTACACTACAAGTATATTGTGAAATCATATATCTTTAAGATAAATCTGTGCATGGCACAGTAGCATTTCTAACAAGCTACTGATCAATGATACAGAAATATATTGTAATTTGCTTATATGGAACACTTGTATTTAAAATATTCTCTCTATTTACATTGTATGAGAAATATGCTGTATTGCTATGTTTAATTCACAAACAAATTTTACTCTAGACTCTTGACAGGTGTGTAGACACTACAGAGTAAATGCTGCATGTCAAATTGTCATTTTTATTATTTGAAAGACTGTTGATTATGCATTGCCATATTTTTCATCGGCATCTGGTTTCAGTTGGAAATAATCCCACACGAAAGTAACTCGAATTACTAAGTCTTTTCTGTTCCCGACCCCCCTTCTTTCAAGGAATGAAGTGATCGTAGTGAGCGAGATATAACGTCTGTTTAACAACACGAAAGAATAACTTCATATTAGCTGCCATTTGCAATTAATACTGATAGAACTAAACACCCAACAGACACAATGTTACGAAATAGCTGCAAGTAATTGAGAGGCTGGATATATTATCACATCTACATTCAAATTGTATCTGTATTTATCATTTATAGATTATTTTATATTCTGATAAAGAATATTATGTTTTTTATTAGAAGTATTGGTGTCCGTTTCAAGTAAATGTCATGCCGTTTTGGTCATTAGAAGGACCTTATTGAATATTATTTTTTAACCAAATCGAACCGAAATCCGGAATATAAGAACCAAACCAATCGGTTTGACGTCAATGGTTCTGTACTTCGATTTATACCAAACCGTCGCACCCCTAACATCAAACGTATAATACACTAAATTCACGTATCACATCAATTGAGTATGGGGACACCATGTTTGTTATGATTTGATGCTATCCCACAATTCAGTGCAGCGGAGAAGGTAATCTTGTCCAATCAGATAATCGAAGTGATTGTATTCCACCTGACTATACTGACAGCGTTAGCATCAGTGAGCCAGGATCCCAGGCTAACCACAACTCTCAAGTGATCAATTACACACTCAATTACACATTTTCATATGTGTTAAATCAACAAATATCTGGGTTTGTATTGTTTAATAATCATAGCCATTCATTGAGTAATCAAATTTCCTATCAACTTTTAAAACGACAAATACTACATCTAAATAATGGAATGCAAATGAACAAAATATGAATTGACTAAAAAAAAAAAAAAAAAAAAAAAAAAACACGAGATACAAAGACAAGTTAACAGTAAATATAAAATCTGGAACTGACCGGAATTATTGACTTACAGTCAACTTCAAATAAATGAAAACCACACAAAATGTATGGTCTGAACAATGATCCCTTTTCAAAAAATGCACTGTACATGTATTATTATTCACTTTTATCACTTTTCTATTGACATTGATGAATTTTTTTTTTTTTTTCATGTCTGCCTTGATTTGATATTAAACTTATTTTATTATCATTATTATCATCCTACTTAATTTAATCATTGTTCCAACTAGAAATCTGGAGGAACAAGGTTCTCTAAAAAAAGCAAATATCTTAAGAATTCTTTCCAATCTACAGTGGAACCTGCTTTGAGAGACCACTCTCATGAAAGACCACCTGTCTTTTGAGACCACATTCTGAAAACCACTTGGTTAAATAATCCTATAAATAAAATATCTTTCAACAGACCATCTGTCTTGACAGACCACATCTCAGTGGCAGATAGCATGGTCTCTCAAGACAGGTTCTACTGTACTAGAATATATTCTTTAGTCCTATCTTTAGTACCACTATAATCTATTGATTCATCTGAATTCATTAAAGTGGGTGTGACAGCACAAAAAATGACAAATGTGCTATGATGTATCTGCTAGGTGTACAGATATGGGGCAGGTACTGGAAAAAGGGCATGGTGGGGCAGGAAAGCACCTTGCTCAAACCCTCTAGCTGGAGCAGTTAGTAACCCCTAAAAAACAATGGACTCTTCTGTAAATCATTGACTTAGGAAAGTCCAAATGTGTCTTTAGGGGTGAATGACATAATCTACGTGACTAGTCAGCTTAACAATTTCTGATACATATCTTTTGTTGCATACATTATTTTGTCTGCAACACACAGAAACAAAGTCATAAAAGCAATTCTAATTTTAGTCACATTCATGTAAAATTCAGAAAAATTGCAGTTTTGTTCAGTGGAGAACAGTAAATAATTTAAACATGAAATAACACTTTACATACCTTTTATTTTTCACAGATGATTTTTATGATAACAGTTGAACCCATTCAACAGATGAACATGTTAATGATGCCATATAATGATTAAATTGTTGGTTTGCTGTAACACGAACGACTCACTCAAAAACCAAATATTATTTCATTTCCATTTCAGAATTTTTTACAGTGCTTCCAGTATGTTCACATAGCTTATATCATACATGTATATATGGTTTACAGTTTTCCAAAATCCAAAAAAAAAATCCTACCTACTCACAGTAAAAAATCTAGTCACATTACAGCAAATCATCAAGTTTTTTAGTGATTGCCTGATTAATCATTGCATTAAATTCTAAATGTGCACATGTCTAGGTAAGTTCTTCTGCTCAAATTTTGTCATACAATGCTTAGCACTTCAAATAGATTACCATGAAAACCTGCAACTGCTGAATCTATGATTGGCTTGCAAATATCCTCAAAGATATCATAAGTTGTCATGTGTTCATCAAAGATACGATCTGAAATTAAACATATATATATATATATATATATATATATATATATATATATATATATATATATATATATATATATATATATATCATAAGGCATTATTTCAAATGCATATGTCAGTACCAGTGTATGATTTTAAAGGCATGTTCTTCCAGTTTTAAAGGACATTGTGAATGAGTAAATGATATGGTTCATTTTATTGTTTAAATTTCTTTTTATTTTCAATATATATTTCAGAAATACTGACTCAAATGAACAACTATTCTTCAGCTTCCACAAAACAAATTTATATCAAAAGCAATAGATGGCATTGAACTTCCTTCTGGAAGTAGAGAACTCTTTTCCTTATCTTTGAATAAGATCAAAATCACCAAGGATATTTTGAATGAAACCTGCAAACTGACCGTTTCTTCATTATAGAATAAATTACATCTCTTTGCCATTTGATAAACATACAAGATCGCATAAGTTGCATTTTCATAGTTTCAAAATGACACACCTATGAGAGGTCATATGCAACATATCAGAAATGGGAGCTGTTAGAGATCAGTGTTTAAAGTCACTTTCCTAGGACATTATTGTAATTTTCGGGATGTTATTGTAATTTTTGACATTTTCATTAGAAAACCACTCCTAACCAATGAAAATGAAAAATATTTCCAAAAATGTTATGTATTAATGTAGTTATTAGGGGAATTCCATAAGAATTCTTAAATTCACCCTGGTCAACAAGTGATATAAAGGGTGTGCTTGATTCACCACGAGAGTACTGTTCCAGCACAGTCTCAGAACATGTTACAATCGAATGTACCAGGGCAGGAAGTAGTTATTTCAAAGATGTCAATAAAATTTACATAATTCACAAAAGTTTATGGTTAAATGACTTGCACAGAACGAGAGCATTTGATTGGTGTTCCACTTGTCTGGATTGTCCTGGACAGTGAAACGAACACGCTCAGTAAAGCATCACCACGTGACCGACAACACCTTACCGTTTACAAATAGATCAATGTGTTAGGTGTTTTCCATGATTAATTAACTAATTAGTTTGAATAGGACTTTGAAAATATGACACAAGTTCATACAAATACGCATTAAGGTAGTACAGAAAACTTGATTTATGAACGTTACTCCCCGGAATGTGGCTTTAGTTTGGTTGATATGACTTTTGATTTGAAGTTTACTATGTTATAATCTAATTATCATATAAAATTTAATTTGCATTATAACCAATCACCATGATTAATGTCACTGAAATACCAATTGCATTTCAATATGAAGGTTAAACCCAATACATCTTGAGAGGTTTCATATCATTCAAGTTTAAGAAACTTCCCAAATAAGTGCTATTGATCTTTGCACAGTAGTCTGATACAGATCATACAGTGCAAAAATTACATATCATATTCATCTCAATAAGAGCCCATGGCACAAAAAGGGTGTATGTGCTTTTTGGAACCAATCAAGAGTCCAAATGACATAAAATCACCAGTGAGGTCAGTATATAAGTTATGTAACATGTAATTATATATACCGTATTGGACCCAATAAGTGATCATGGCCTTTAAGTGCCCCTCCCCTATAGTTCAGATTTACAAGGCCACAAAATAACAGAAATTGTTGTAACCCATTTACAGGTTATGCTAAAGGGAATGACTGTGACCTAAGGTTGCGATAGCAATAATGAAGACTTAAAAATAGAGAACAAAGGGAGGTTATGTGATTAGTATTTGTTGTAACCTCCATGTAACCCGAACGATCAACCCCGTTATTCTGTGGTCTGTTTACACATTTATTTTACACAAGATTGAGTATCATTTCTAGCCAACTGACGTGGAGATGTGGACTAGAAAAATGTAAGTTTATCTCAAGCCCCCTAGTAACAGATAAATAACGATAGGTGTCTTACAACAACTTTACCACGGTGCCTTATAAATAATTCACCGTTTTACATCAGTTTGACTATAAATTGGTCCCAATAAGCGCCCACCATTTCCCCCTAATTTTGTAGCACCCTGAGCACTTAATTGGTCGAATACAGTAATCAAAACATATTACAAGGTATAAAGAATTTATTGTCTCTATCAGTGCTCTACAATGCAACCAAATCACTTGCAAATGAGACCATTTTTTAGGTTTTGGCGAGTGTTTATTCTAATTCAGTCGCCACATTGCGACCAGTTTCCCGCCACAGAACAAGAAGACATTTTCTTTTCAGTGCCGACTTTAACAGAGGCACATACCTCTTCATTTGATACAAGCAAGTTTAAACGATCTTGGTTAAAGGAATACTGGAACTCAGTTATGGCTAGTGTTCGACCAGGAGGGCAGGCAGACCACAGCCGGAATTGGAAATTTCATCTGTAAATTAATATCGATAGTCAAACACACAATTGTCGGACAAACACTTGTAAAAAAATTTATAGGTGTTTGTCTAATGATTAGGTGTTTAACTCACAATTTTAACTTACAGATAAAATCTCCAATTCTTGTGGGCAGACACTGTTTTGTAAATTTTGCCAAGAAGAAACCGGCATTGAAAATTCAAAAATGGATATAAATTAAAAGTTTGCCTCAATATTAGAGCAACAAATATGAAAAACATAAGCATATAAACACTCCTGGATTTATTTTAAAAAATGAACAAAAAGGTCAACAGTTATTAACCTTGTTTTAAATTGATTGAAACAATAAAAAGTAATGTCAACTTAAAAAATCAATGTGTTTTATTTCATGTCATCTAGCAGAATTTTTTTCAACAAGAACACACACACACACATATATTTATATATTGGCTAGTAAAAGTTCCTGGCTGGCTAGTAAACTTTCTGGTTCACTGGCTAAATGGAGAGTGAATTTTTTAGTGTTGTAGAGGCCTGTCCATTGTCTTGTGGCATGTCCCATTAGGGGTGGTGGGGCAGGGGGTTATAGGGACATGGGCACGTAATGGATAGAGCATTCAATATGTGGGGAAGATGGTTTTCCATTTTTTTTTTCATTTGAATTCCGTTTTTGCATTAGGTCATTTTCGTTTTTTCCTTGATTTGTGTGAATTGTACATTGTTTAAGTAAAAAATCATTAATAAAACATCAGGGACAGCAAAAACATTCAATGGGAAACAGAATAATTCTTTAATCAAACTGATAATTTATCGTGAATACTCCAACAGAGCCAGCAATCTGGGTGCATAACTCACTGAACATTACTTGACAGTTGTCATAAAAATCCTCACTACATTATATAGTCCAATTTTTGGCGGAAATATTGATATTTACTTCGGATACTTTCTTTTTCGCTCAACTTGCTTTACAACCACAGGCCATTCTGTATTGTTAGTTTCGTATTTTCATTAATCAACTGTAAGTGATTATTTCTGTGTGTTTTGTCTCTATGCTATGACTATCTATATTATGTATTTGAATATCAATTTGATTGTATTAAACGAAATCACTCAAAGAAAAAGGATTATTATTTTTTTACGTAACTTCTGCTGGCAGATTTAGCTCACAACCCAAATATGAGGTCAAGCCAATTTACCTAATTTACCAGAACTATTCAAATACTTTCACCTTCTACTGTAACTATTTTTATGAAAAATTAATGGGTATACTTAATTTTTGGGTTGAAATTACCATGTATTACAATGGTAAATTGATACATATATAAATTATTTTGACTTTGTGGGGAAATTGTATAGTATTCACATGCGAAAAATGTAAATCTTGTGTGATTCTGTTACTTTGTTTTTTTTAGTGTGATTCCGTTTTTGCAGTTTGATTCTGCAATTCCGCCCGCCATTCTGTGAAAATGGAAAACCATCTTCCCTAAATATGGTAATATCCAATATAACATATGATAATTTGATGTCTGTGTTTCTTGCTGAAGCATACATCAGAAATATCAATTATTATTCTTAACTAAAAATGCATGAAAAACACTGAATATTCTCTAGGTATTTGGCCTTTTAGCAAAGTTTATATTATTGCCTTTCAATTATATTGTATATAAATCAGTCTATCTAACATTTCAACACATTTAGAAGAATTAACATTTTACCAAAAGTGTAAGGGTTGCCTGTTTTTCCAAATTGTTCTGCCTGTGCAATAGCATTTTCCTTTACTATCCAGTTGCTTTCTTGTCCCTGTTCTCTGAAAAAAAAAAATCATACAAATTACAATGTACATCTGATACCAGGTATCATATTATCTGTTCATTATTTCAAAGATGTATCCTACTTTCCAAAGGTCAAATACCTAACAAATTAAATGTTCACTAATGACTATTTTTCAAAAACAAATGTTTATTATTTTATCATGACAGTACTGATTAGTGAATTTTATTTTGGATAATTTTAATGATGACATAGAAAGGATGGTGACATCTATCGAAGTTCTCATATTTTGAGTTTACAGTGATAAATGATGTTTTATATAGCAAGTAGTTGTAGATACTAAATATATACGGTACAATACTTACTTGGCAATTAAGGGCCGAACCCGTATAGCAACTTTTATATTGTCCATCGCAGCAACCCCTGTGATTAAAGTAAGAGAATTCAAATTTGGGTTGTAAATTGTAAAAAATTACACTACAGCTAACAAAAATTCAGTAGAACTTGCCTTGAGAGACCACCTGTCCTTTGAGAACACATTCTGAAATCCACAGTTTAATATCTCTATAAATAAAACCTCTTTTGAGAGACCACCTGTCTCACAAGACCTCATTTCATCAGCAGAAAGACCTAAAGGGTGGTCTCTCAAGACAGGTCCCACTGTATATAACAATCCATATGGAGAAAGTTTAGAGTTACAGACTCCATGTTCTATAAAACATGTAGCACACATAACATAAGTCTTTTGAATACATATGTCAGGGCTCAACAATCATAAAAGTTTGACTTGTCCTGCAGGACAAGTAGTTCAAGTAAATGCAGTACTGAAACTTACTTGTCTACGTGCAAAAATTACTTGCACAAAACTCAAGTGTTACATTTGATTTGTGTTTAAACAAGTCATTTTCATTCAATTTTTATCTTCAACAATCTAACTTGTCCTGTTGGATAAGTGAGAACAGGACAAGTGAGAAGTAAAATTTACTTGTCTGACCTCAAAATGAACTTGTCGCAGACAATCAGACAAATGTGATTGTTGAGCCCTGTATGTATATCTTTTACAAAGTAAAAGTTCACAATAATCATTTTATACCCATGGTAACTAAACAATAAATGGAAGTCTCAAGTCAAATGTAAAACATCATGGTGTTTTTGAAAGCACCATACAATACATCTGATCTGTTTTGTACATAGGATTATACTCCAATGTAAAGTATAGTCTTAGTCAGATCATTTTCCATTAACTGTAGATCAAGTGTGAGTACTGAGTGATTTGCAACTAGAAGGCAAAATACTTGGCAACATTTGCATAGTATAACATTAGTCATATAACTTTGGATGGTAATATTGAATAGATTTCATGAAAATCATTAAAGTTGTTTTTCCTTCATAAAATCGGGTTTTTTTTGCCACAAGAAAAGAATGACATGTCACATGACCCATTTTATTTTCTATCATAATTTACAGATAACAGACTTGTATGAAAAACATTTTGATATAATAATCAAATACATTAGCAGGCCTTTTTCTATAGCACAGATTAATATCATCAACATGTGGTTCCAGTAAAACTAAGAGGCCCCATTCCTAATGTAAAATCTGTTATATTTCTGTTATATTTTTCGAGTTTGAGTTTTTTTTTTTAATTTTGGGAATGTATGCAATTATTCTTTTCTTCTTGACTCTGAATTGAAATTGAGCTTATTCCTTTTTACTGTTCAGTTTGTCGACCAGAAGCCTAGGCCCTCAATAAAAAGGAATTCGCTCAATCTCGGGTAGGGGTAAATACCAAAATGTACTGGAAGTGGAATGTACATGAAATATTGAAATGTACCACAAAAAGGTCAAAATGGAAGGTAAAACTACTAAAATGTATACGTATGACATTCTGAGACTATAGACACATTTTTATTTAGCTGAATTAATATCAAACCCAAATCTTTGAGTATGATAGCAATAAATAGCGGAAATATACCGAAATGTACATGAATGATGAAATAACGGAATGTACTGTACATATAACACCAAAATGTATCATAAGAGTGTCGAAATGAAGGGTAAGGCTGCTGAAATACAAGTTATTTTGAGACAACAAACATATTTTTACACACCTTGATTAATATCAAACCCATTAATCTGATTTCAACACATCATCTTAAAAACAGTACTATAAATAGGCAAGTCCAAAACAGGGACATTTTTCAGTAAATAAAATAAGGTATATATGACAATTCCAACATCTGAAGCCCACAAATATAGCATGGCTAAGAATCATAAATGTATGTGCCATGCAAATTTAGTCAATGTTTGAGATAGTATAAGTACTTCAAGTAGGTACATTATTGTAAACCTGACCTCAACCAATTTTTTTAATCCTACAAAACTGCCAAGGCTAAACCACAATATACGGGCAGAATTTAAGATTTCTTTGCCTGCCCCTGGTATTATACATGTAAAAGGCTTTCTGTAATTTATCGCAATATTGAAATATGTGGGAATGATTGCCCTACTAATCAGTACCAAAAAAGATGTCTGCAGTTGGCTAACCATAGATACACACTATTTCATAATTTAGTATCAAAAGGACAAAATAAAGGATTAAATATAAAGACCGACCTGTTTTCCTCAATATTCATCGCATACAAAAACTATTCTGATTGTCCCATCAGTCATAACTCGTGCTGAAGTTGATGTTATACATGTAGGGTGATATGTTGACATTGATTTAAGTGTTTTATCAAACTTGTTTTCATAATTTTGTGATGTCCTTAGGTAGGACTACTTTTTGTTTTGAATTGACTATTGTTTGCTGGATTATAGAACTTTTGTTCCGTCATCTATCACTATATTACTATTAGTGTTGCTTTACCTCAGGAGATTTTGGAAAATACAGTCTTTGATATATGTAAAATGATTAAAATATGACTTGTTATGATAATATTTATCATGTTCATTGTAAATCATGGAATACTTAGGACATATGTGCATCAAAACAAATGTTAATGGTTTTCAAGAGCTAGTAAATGAACAAATTCAAAAATCATATTCCTCATATTGAGATAGCAATGCCAACTTTACTAGACAACACAGAAAAGCATGGTCCCAAAATGTACTATCAGTCACACAGCTATTTGAAACCACGCCATGTAAAACAGAATCAAATGACCACTGATATTTTATGGTTTTTAGTTAGACTATATGGCATAATGTAAGAAAAATTATTTTGTTTGGGATAACAGCTTTAAAATTTTAAAAATAGTTTGAGAAAAAAATCACCAAATGTCCCATCAGTCACAATGGAATTTACCTTTATTACTTAGTACTTTTGTTTATTATGAAATCCAGTGTCACAGAGACAAATAACTGTCTCTGCTGGGAATCGAACCTAGGAGCCCTGGATTATAAATCTCGTGCTCTACCAATTGAGCTAAAGGGGTAACCCCACTAGCCAAGCTAGTAGGAACACCATTTAAACCACTGTTACATTATCCCCTCCATTTTGAAAGAGACGTCCCGACTCTTCATTCGAAGGTAACAATCACTTATTGTGAAATAAGTGATGGATAATTGTATTCTATCCAGGAAGAACCCTAGCCCCACGTTGGGCGCCAAATGTCACAGAGACAATGGAATTTACCTTTATTACTTAGTACTTTTGTTTATTATGAAATCCAGTGTCACAGAGACAAATAACTGTCTCTGCTGGGAATCGAACCTAGGAGCCCTAGATTATAAATCTCGTGCTCTACAGCTAAAGGGGTAACCCCACTAGCCAAGCTAGTAGGAACACCATTTAACCACTGTTACACCAGTATTAGAAAATAACTAAATCTTTATTTAATATGTGTTATTTCGGTGTATTTCAGTCAGCGTCATTTCGGTTATTCTATGTACCGATTCTAAGTACATTTCGGTATTTAGTATACCCCTACAACTCAATCAGGGGCAGGCAAAGTAATCTTAAATTCTGCCCGTATATTGATATAAAAATCATTTACATAGCTTGCCCTCTGAATGATGAGGTTGTATGATGAGGTTAAAAAGGGCCCTCATAATTACAAAGGGCATTCTATATAAATGATTTGTATACTAATATAGTCCTACGGACAGTATTTCATTTTCAATTCAGGTTCCTGTGGCTATGGCCGTATGGGGCAGGGCAATGCCAGTGCCGCGGTGCAAGCGAGCCTGGACAGTGCCTGTGTTGTCGATCCTGATTCTCTCTCTGTAGAGACTGAAACAGTTACACGAATTCAAGTAAATAACAAATTTCTATATATGTTTGTATCTATGGGCTAGCCGTCATTCATTACAATACCTGTGCTCGAAGTGCCTTCAAATTTCCCAGATACGTTTTGATTGGCCAATGCAGTGATTTCCGGTTTGATCGTGCATAAAAGACTTATCACGGACAAATCAATAACCCATTTTCGGAAAACATAAGTCAATGACTAATACCAGGGACAAAGATAACACGTGTGGTATCTACGTCCCTGCTTATACTATTTTGTTTCAGTATATAAATTTATATATTTTTTTGTCATATTTACAGCACTATTACATGTTGCTCAAACGCACAATATATATATATATATACATAGGCGTCGGAAGCAAATTGAAAGTGGGGGGGCTAAACCAACTTAAAACACACACACACTAGAAGTGGGGGGGGGCTAAACCAAATTAAAACACACACACGCCAGAAACGTCTTGGGGGCTAAGCCCCAATTTTCAACACCTATGCCTATCTTTGCAAAAAAGTGGGGGGGCTAAGCCCCCCCCCCTAGCCCCCTCGGCTCCGACGCCTATGTATATATATATAGTTATAAACGAGAAACACGCATCGCCATTGAGATAACAAAGTAAATCTATCAACCATTCAAGTACAGGCACTTTCCAAAAGTGGCAAAAAATTAACATTTTTTACTTTATACAATGTTGATCTATCTCACATAAAACCACATTTAGAAAAAATATTATGAAGCCATTTCTTAACGCATTTCAATAGAATTTTACTGTTAAACGAAGAATAAATAATACATGTAGTTTCATTATTTATTTTGATTTTAATTTTCTGAATTAGAAAAGAAAAGCTGTATTTATTTAAACAGAAATGTTAAAATTTGTGGTGAAAATTGCCTACTAGTGTAAGTAAAATTGTAATATCTAATTTTTACTTTTTTTTAAATTGTCAAATTTTTAAGATTAATTTTTTTTTAAAATACAGCCAAATAAGCAATGAAACTTGGAAACATTCTCATGGTGAAAATTTTATTCGAATACGATAAGAAATTGCTTCACAATATGTTTTTGAAAAAATGTGGTTCTATATGAAATATATAGTAAAAAAGGAAATGTTTATAAACTTTTGGCAAGTGGCTGTACATGCCAGTTTTCGGAAAATCTTGTCCTATATTTGATACTTTAGAAGTACTTCCTAATCAGTGAATTGCTGACCTGTCATTTTCATTAAACCGAGAAACATAACGATATCAGTACATGTATTATGTATGTGAATGCATTTGTATAAATATTGCTTTTTAAATGTACATATCTTTATTAACATGATGGTACCAATACCGTGAAACGTTAACCTCTAAACATAATAACAAAGTTTCAACTTGTACATAGACATATATATTATGTTGCATCCCTTTTCCACTATATGTGTTTATATATGTGTATGTGTTTGTGTGTGTATGTGTATGTATGTATGTATGTATGTGTATATGTGTACATATATTTGAACAGAGTAAACAATTGGATATTACATGTGATATTTCACAACCAAATTTATACTGTCTACTCTATGCGCATGTATATGTTATCGCATATTATATGCACTTGCCCATATTAACATTATAACAATGTTTACAACTTGAACATTGGATATCTCATCAGAATAGTATTAGTCACTTTGTAATTTATCTCTGCCACGCCATTCTATTATCCTATCATGTCAGGTTTGATACGCCGCTCAATGTACAAATGTTTTGTTTCATATCTCTTCTTAAATGCACTTACCCTGACCTACCTACTTCATATACCCTACCCTTATTTATCTCAATTTTGTTACTACTTTGTATGGATGTGCATCAAAATCCTGGCCCTGAAAAGGAAAACGACGTTTTGTCAATCTTTCATCTTAATATACTAGTCTAAGAAACAAGCTTACTTATGTTTAAGATATAGCTTCTGAATTTGATATTATATGTTGTACTGAAACTTACTTTGATGAAAACATAACTTCCAATGATCTTATGATAGATGGCTACAGTAAAATTCCATTCCGAAAAGATAGAAATTCCCATGGAGGTGGTATCATCATTTATACTTCTGATAAATTATACGTTGAAGGACAACATCAACTTGAAATCCCAGGTATTGAAATGATTTGGCTTTCTATCAAATTTCCTCACTATTCCGTACTGTTATGTTGTGTATATAGACCTCCTGATAGTAATAATCAGTTTTGGGAAAACTTCTTTGTCTCCGTGGAAAATGCGGTGGCACTAAATACGCATATAGTTATCACAGGTGATATGAATATTGATTTATTAAGATATCCTTCTCAAAAACTCGACGAAAGTATTAACTCTTTCCAACTGAAAAATGTAATACTAGGTGCAACACGTTTTGGTCCAACAAACGCGTCATTACTTGACCCGATTTTAGTACGGGAGTGTTCGATTGTTAATTCTGAAATAATTGATGTAGATCGCCACATCTCGGATCATAACGGAACATTGGTTGAAGTGCAGACAACTTTCGCTTTTAAGAAAACTTTTTAACGTAAAATTTGGTCCTATAAAGATGGAAATTTTGAACAATTTAACAGAGATATTAAAAATTTTGACTGGGAAACTTATCTTTTTAATGACAATCTGAATGTAGATAAAGCCTGTGAATCATTTAATACTAAATTTATTGAACTTGCTGAAAAAAAATATTCCTAAAAAATCCCATCACAATTAAAACCAATGATAAACCTTGGTTCAACTCAGAATTACGATTAGCGATCCGAAAGCGTGAACGTTTAAGACAGAAAGCATTAGTTGCACGTGAGCGATACAGAATCCAAAGAAACCATGTAAATAACATGAAAAAATATGCAAAAGAATCATTTTACTGTGATATGCATGGCCTTGTTGACCAATATGCAAGAAACAATCAAAAAGATTTTTGGAAATTAGGTAAAAAGCTTATCTGATCAAAAGATGATTCCATAAGTGAACCACCACTTCTAAATCCTAATACTTCCGAGTTAGTAATTGATGATACAGGAAAGGCCAATCTTCTAATACAAAAATTTCAAGTACATCTACTATAGAAAGTTCAGATGATAAAATCCCAAATTGAATGTAGGACAGAAAACAAAATTGATAACATACAAATAAGATCTGAAGAAATCGTAGATATTATAAAAACTCTTAAGACTAATAAAGCATCAGATATGGATAAAATAAGTCATATAATGCTGAAGAATACAATAAATACTATCTATACACCTCTTTTATTATTATTCAATAAATCTCTCGAATTACCGTATGATACATTCCACACTCCATGGAAAATTGCCAGAGTTATGCCTATATTCAAAAACGGTGACAAACATAACCCATCAATCTACCGACCTATATCTCTTCTAAGCACTATAGGCAAACTATTTGAAAGAATTATACATAAACATGTTTATAATTTCATGATTGATAACAATCTGATTTATAAACTTCAATCAGCCTTCCTACCCAATAATTCAACTGTATACCAACCCTTAGAAATGTATCATAATATATGTATGAATCTGGAATAGTATGGTATTTTGCGATGTATCGGCACGATGGGTTACTTGTTAAATAAAGGGATATGGGATTGCTGGGAACCTACTTGATTTCTTTGAAAGTTATCTATCTGGTACGAAACAATGTGTAGTTGTAAATGATTCATCGTCAAACTTCCTAACAACTGATGCCGGAGTGCCTCAAGGATCGGTACTTGGGCCAATTATGTTCCTTTTATATATTAATGATATTGTAGATCAAATTTTTAGCGAAGTTGGATTATTTGCTGACGATACATCAATGTCTACCAGCTCCCATGATGTACAGGAAGTCAAAGACAAAATGAATCATGATCTAAATGAAATCTAGCATTGGGCAAATACATGGAAAGTCACTTTTAATCCTAATAAAACAGAAGTTCTTTTTGGCACTGTAAATGAACCTTTTGAAATAACCTCCGACAATTCTGTGTTAATGACAATTTTCATACATATGTCAATGCGATATATCCCAGCGAACTAGAAATTAAAGATACAACAGAATCAAGCACACACGCTTCATACTTAGACATTTTACTTAATATAAACACAGACGGGAAATTAGCAACTAAGCTATACGATAAACGCGACGATTTCGGCTTTCCCATCGTAAATTTTCCACATTTAAGTAGTAATATCCCTCAGTCACCCGCATATGGAGTTTATATTTTCACAAATGATCCGATATGCCAGGGCGTACACAACATATGAAGATTTCATATACAGAGGTAAACTACTCACTGACAAATTATTGACACAGGGATATCGAAAACCGCGTTTAATGTCAACGTTCCGCAAATTTTACGGTCGGTATAATAGTCTTGTATGCGACTACTCTGTTTCACTAAGTGAAATGTTGAGTTGCCTTTTCGTTGGCGGTTGTTGAGACGTCTGTATCAATTGTGACGAGGATACACTCCTCACTTGTTTCATTGGACTTGACTGTGGACTCACGGCGGGTGTGACCGGTCGACAGGGGATGCTTACTCCTCCATGGCACCTGATCCCACCTCTTGGTTTCCAGAGGTCCGTGTTTGTCCATTTTTACCGGATTTGTATCTATGTCCTGGACATTCCATTGATTTATACTTTGGTATCTGAAATTTTTATATTCCAACAAATACTCATAAACATTTAGGTGTAACTTTCTCTTCTAACGGAAAATGGACAAAACATAGATAATATATCTAAATCTGCGATGAAGCAAATAAATGTCCTTCGTACACTAAAATACACCCTAGGTAGGAAAGCTCTAAACAAAATTATAATACATTTATTTTACCTACACTAGAATATGCATGTGAAGTGTGAGGGAATGCACAAAGCAAAATGAAGATACACTTGAAAAGGTCCATCTTGAGGCGGCAAGAATTGTTACAGGTTTACCTAGATATGCTAGTAGGGAATCTTTATATTTTGAAACAGGTTGGGAATCACTAAAGGATAGGAGAGATAGAAGAAAACTTACGTTATTTCATAAAATTTTCAATTGCAATGTACCTGACTGACTGACTGATATTACCTTTCCCTTGATAAGTACAAATCCATATAATTTACGAAATGAGTTTGACCTCTTACTCCCCAACTATAGACTTCAATCCACTATAAATTCTTACATCCCCTCTACAATAAATCTCTGGAACTCACTCGAATCCAGACTTACGCCATAATCTTACCCTTACACAATTTTAAAATGCTCCACGTAAACGTTGTAATAACTTTGAGGTACCTGCGCACTTTTATTTAGGTAACAGAAAGTGGAACATAATTTTAACTAGACTTCGAAATTGTGCCAGTAATTTAAATTATGATCTTTATAGAGTAAACTTATTCAATTCTCCATCGTGTTCGTGTGGTTACGCTACAGAAGATGTGTTTCATTTTCTCTTGGACTGTCCTATTTACACATTTCATAGAAACGAATTAAAAGCTCGATTGACACCTTTTCATCCTATCACAGCTGAAAAACTTCTTTTTGGAGATGAAAATGTCACTTTTCAAGAAACGGACAAATGGAATGATCACTCTGTATAGCCTGTATGAGTAGAACAAAGGGGATATAACTGTGTATAGACTGTATAGATCACTGTGCATAGACTCTATAGGTGAAAGACTCTAGGGTTGGAACAAAAGGAGAGATTACTCTATATGGACTGTATACACTAAACCAGAGAGGGAGGGTGGGTAGTGAAACCGAAAGTATAGGAAGGGTAGCCATCTTGGCTATGGAATCATGTGATATCTAGTTTTCATAGACTGACTAATTTCACGACAGGAGAGATACATAGAACATGGAAGTGTGTACCGTACTCAAAGTTTGCAAAAGTGATCAAATGTGTACCGTTCTCAAAGTTTGCAAAGTGATCAAGTATGTGTGCCGTTCTCAAAGTTTGCAAAGTGATCAAGTGTGTACCGCTCTCATGTTTCAAAGTTTGCAACGTGTGCAACGTTCTAAGTTATGAAGTCTCAAAGTCACAAAGTGACAAAAGTGACAAAGTTGTGAAGTATGAAGTTGTTCACTTACATCGTTTAAACAAGTTTCAAAGTTCAGACAGTGAAAAAAGTATCTGTATTATTTTATATTGTTTTTTGTACTTCTGTAAATAAAATAAAAAATTGAAACACTCACCAGAGGATTTTTTTCTGACGATGTTGACTCTTCGAGCTCTCAGAGGTCGAACTGAACTTATTCTCTAGTTTTTTTAAAGTTCCTATTTTTACTAGTTTGAGATTCTATCTAATAAATTTTATCGTTTAGGTAAAAGACCTAGTGAATGTTCACATTCACTTTCTATAGGCTAGACTTACCACTACAGGATAACACAACACATACCAAAAAAATTGCATACTTTCAGTTAAGGTTTCTTTTCGAGTAAGATGGATGGCCCTTAAAAGGGCCGTTGGTTTAGGGTTGTTAAAACCCTTAAAGTCACTGGCAGCTGACCATCTTAGGCCTTCTGGCCTCAGTTCTTCGGGCTGCTGCAGCACGCCAGAATCTGTCCAGGCCAGCTTTTTCACTTTCAAAAAACTTCCACTCTTGGGACGCCGTCTTCAAATTTTCGATGATGTATTTGGGCTTAATTGCCCAAAACATCTCACTATCCAAAAACAAAAAAACAAAAACAAAACAAACACATGCTGGTAGTTGGTTTCACCATCTTTGTCTTTGATGTCTTCTGAATCGAAGCGCATGAAAATCGACGCGCACGGCTTTTTATATGAGCAGTATACCGCACGCGACGTACTCCGTCTCATCAACTTTGACCTCTTTGATGATTGGTCTATGCGTCGTTGGCAACGTGATTCCACCAATGAAAAACCAAGCAGTGATAGACGCCTAGGAGAAATCAGTCCAAGAGTGATAAAAAAAAAAATCAAACATGGAGTATGCTATGGAACAAGAAAACGAACCTGTGCCGGTATATATACCAATCAGATTATTCGTGATACCAAAGAGAAGTTACGAAAGATTAATATGAACTTTCATCAGGGAAAAGAAGATGTTCACCTGAGACGAATTGTACTTCTCAATTCTGTTTTGCGGTTTGGTAGAAAAGAGAGAAAACGTAAGCAGATGGACGAGAAGTGTTTGCCGTTTAACAAGAGATTCTTTTCATGAATCATGGCAGATATTAAAAAACAACGGTCCTTTTAAGGACCACTTATATCTTACAAAAGAATCCTTAAACTGAATGTGGAGTGTATACAATGAAATGAGTTAAAAGGTTTATGAGAAGGAGTGTTTTATAGAGTACTTAGTATATGTAGCATATCTCAATACAGTTTAGATTACTTTTCTAATGAGTTGGGTGGCCCTGAAAAGGGCCGTTGGATAGGATACTAATATTGACAGTAACATCTTCTTTTTCAGAGGTAAACGTCGTTCTGCTTCCAGTAGATCATCTGTCTTCCTCTTGATAATCATGATGAACGGTATCTGTAGTTGACGAAAACTAGCACTAATCTGATTTCTAGTACAAACATACTAAGCTGCCAGATGGTCTAAGCACTGTCGGTACTGCCGGTCGAGTTGATCCCTGACTTTCTGTGAGGTTTGCTGTTGTTTCAGTTGCCTCCATTTCTGATTGAGTTTCATCAGTAGGCTCTGATAGTAACGATCACACTGCATCGTGGTCATTTTTTCCTTCTGTTGTAACAGAATAATTTTCTTAATAGCTTCTGTATAGATACTCTCCATTTTTTTTTTTTTTGTTATTTGGTTTCACTAAACGATGTTCAACAAGTAGGAGAAGAAACGCTCACGCGAAGTGTGACGTCACACCCTGCTGAGTATGTCTAAAAGTCTATAGTCATTGCTTGATCATGGCTGAATGCGTAAACATCTGGGGTGAAGTAAAAGAAAAAGAAGAATGGATGGTGTGTGCCGATGTAGTGGGAAGAATGGTGTGATGGCTAACGAACATCGATAAATGAATAGAGCTCGTGAAGTTTGAAAAAAGAAAAAGAGAAAGACGGCAGAACAAACGTACAAAATGCTTTTTATGAAATGCCATATAAAGCCTAAACCACAAACGGCCCTTTTCAGGGCCACCTAATTTTTACGAAAAGAAACCTATGACTGATTAGAGTAACAGCTGTTCTTTAGTCTCAACAATAAAACAAAGACCCTTTGTAAACCCTATTTTTTCCCTCTGTATCTCTTATACTCTAAGTCTCTAAGTGTTACACTATTACTCATGGTATCCTTATAGTCATACTCATAGTTTGTCAATGGTGTTTTACACCAGATCACTCTGTGTACCTTTGTGTCTACCGTGTAGATACTAGGTTTAAACTCTAAATGTACCCTAAACTCTAAGTGTACACCTTATACCCAGACATAATACACAAACACCAGACCAATATTAATGAGTTTAGTACCCCGCTAAAATTTTTTTAGATAGTCAGCAGAGTATTAGGGCCGTCCCTCTGTGACTATGTACAATACATAAGAGTGAACTTTGAAAACGCATATTAACATTGAAACACTTAATGATTTTGAAAACACTGATCACTTTTGAAACGTTCATCACTATGAAACAGTCTTGAAACACGCAAACTTTTGTCACTTTGTCTCACTACTACGGTTGATCTTGCCCATACAGCACGGAGCAAAAGAACGTCAGCTTTTGTCCTAGATCGGTCGGTTCGGATTCCTTGACGCTGTGACGCTAAACGTAATTTACATTAAAACAGTACAAAAAAAATCACGTCATCACTTCTGTTCGGTTTCCACTTTCACTTTCTTGGTGAGTTTTCCTCCCTTCTTGAGCACCAAGTTGAGTTTACGCTTGGCTCCTGTTGAAGTCTGTTCGGGAAATTCATAAGCCCAATGACCTGACTGATGACATTTATAACTTAGATCGACTTTCTACTTTGTTCTCAGGTTCTACTATTACTGATGTTGTTGCCGACTCGCTATTCTAGGATATCTAGTAGACCAATGTCAATTTCACCACAAATGAAACAAGGATGAGTCAGTGGGGAAGGCTTATATTCGTAACCCATATACGATGTTCTGACTTCTGGTTGTAGTTTATCCTTCAACTAGCTGTAATGGTTGTAAGTTCTTCCTTCATTTTCTGTAATGTGGATAGGAAGGCATCACGTAATATTCCCTTGGCAGCATCATTTTCTCGTTTTTCATCCAACTGTTCTAAAGTTTTGAGAACTTCATCAAAATCATCAGCCCCTTCCATGTACGGTGTACAATTAGGTGAATAATTAGGGTGCGTCTGAGGCAATCCTGGATAACTCATATTGATGACTGATTCAAATGATGTTCGGTGATTAAACTTCACTTTACTTTATACCCGTACTTCTTATTCTATATTTAGACTCGTTCACGTCGGGCACTTGTCTGTCCCCAGAAGGGAGGCTCCACACACGGTTTTTTGTTTCTGTTTTTTATGCAACCGAGCAGTGAAGGCATGTGGTTTTTTTAGATTTTATTCATGAATATTAAGCATCAACCTACAATAAATAATACATACATTATAGAAAACACAGTACAACAAAATACATGATAAAGAAAATGTAGATTTGACAATAAGTTACCAGATGACAGTATACGTTTAAGACAAAATTTAAACAATGTTCTGTAAATAAATTGACCTCTGAACTTTACATACATATAATAATTACTTTAAGACTTTAACTGCAAAAAATACATTAAAGTATAACCTTTGCAATAAAAATAAAGATGGATATCACAAGCTATTACGGTAATGTAACATATAATCAAATTTAACAATTACATACCATACGATGTAGCAGATGCAGCCTGGATAGATAACGACGATGTCAAAACGAAATACTGCTCTATCTTAGATAGTAAAAAACGGTAACCTTTATAGTAAGAGCCATAGAATGATTGGCTAAATAGAGAATTTAAACAACCAATAAGAAAAGCATTTAAATAACCAATAAGAAAACAGTTCACCAACTCAATCCGGGTGCGCAATAGACATAAAGATTATTATAAATTTAAGACTGAATGTAATGAAACGAAGTTTTAAGTTAAGAAACGAATAAATACATATGAAATATATATTTGTACTGTCACATTTATATCACCAGTTGAGTGAAAGCACAATGCTTATACCAACGTCGATGTTCTGTATAAGCATTATTGGACCATTCCCAATCTTTTAAACAGGTGCCACAACAAAACCACTGAACGTGGTCACTGTTCCCTAAATACAAAAATCTTGCTCTGTTTAGTTCCCTCTAGATATTTTGGCCAATGATCTTTAATCGTCGGGTACCTGGATTCATACATACAAAAATTAGGCAAGGCTAAAGATATTTTTACTTCCTGATGAAGCGACAACCCTCTGACGGTAGCAGGTCTTATTTTAAAAGTGGTCACACCCTGTCTCCTTTCCACTTCTATCAGATTGGCTTTTGGCATACTATTCACTTCTATCAGGTTGACTGTCGGTACGCTATCCACTTCTACCGTGGTATACTATCCATCATGTCTCGATTCATGGGAGCACTATCCGTGACGGTCTGACTAGCACCCATCGTCGAGGAAAATAATGGATCCAAAGTTGATGTTCTTTCCATCGTGTCTGAGAGTGAATTGTCCCTGATGTGGATTCCCGCCTCTTGTTATAAGGTACATAAAGTCTATTTTTAGATCAGACCAAAATCATTCATAGTTTTTACATTTTTTGTCCTGAAACACAAATTGTATCATCGGTACGTCTACACTATGGCCAAAAGGATCCCATGCTAGTTGTCGTTGTTCTTTATGCACATGATACATCATACCTGCTTGGTTATCATTATTATCATTTAATTGTAAATGAAAAGTGTCACCATACATGGGAGACTGACGACATTCGCTTAACCATTTTCGTATAAACAATAAAATATCCTGAGGTATTTCATCGTGTTCTACTTTTCGTGGTCGTCCCCTCTTTCTTTTCACTCCCTCCATTTGTCCTTCTTCTCTTTGTTCTTTTGTTCTCTTTAAGGATACTTTTCATGGACGTCCTCTCTTTCTTTTCTGTCCCTGTTCTTCTCCTTCATCTCTCTGTTCTGTCTTTTCCTGTCCTTCTTTCTTTTCCTGACTCTGTCCTTCCATTGTTTCCCAATTCTTTATCTCTGTTCTTCTTATACTCTCTGTTCTTCTTATACTCTCTGTATCTCTTCTTCTCTCTTTTTCTCTTCTTCTCTCTGTTTCTCTTCTCTCTCTTTTTCAACTTTCCATCCCTTTGGTCTTTTTATCTCTTCTTTTCTCATGTATTTTCTCAATTCATTTTCTTTTTTTCGTAGGTTTCATATTGATAGATGTCCAATACAAGATGTTGACACGATGACTCTCGGTCATCAACTGACCAAAGTCCTGTGATGCACTTCATTTTATGATTAAATCACACAACGAAAATGAAGTTTGGCAATCACTTTGCCCCCTGGAAAATGAACTTTACTCTCAATTGTATTCCAATGATATCAAAAAACTTTTTATTTAATCCCACATAATTGTAATGATAAGGTTCCCAATGTCGATGATTGAGCGATTGACCCGTTTGAAAAGGGACCACACGTAATAACGGTAACGATTGTGAGCCCACAATTGGACTTTCGGCAATGTTACTGTAGACATAGATACCACACATACCAATATTTAAATCGGGTGGATACAGTGGCATGTGTGTGACGTCGATCCATTTAGTCATACCCTCATACATGTCAATGGCTTCAAAGCCGAGTTTATAATCTAGTAGACTTGGAAAACGTATTAAAAAGGGAACGGAATAGATGGATCGGCCTTTAAACTCAATCACAAATCGATCTAAAGCTGAGTCATACCTGAATTGAATAGTATTTTTATGTGAGAGTTCTTCTACACCATCAATGACATATTGAAAGGCTCGAGAAAATCCGACTCTCGTCTCTTCTATTAAAGCAGCAGGAGACGCATAAAACACCGAACGAAATTTAAATCTCCAAATACTTCCTACAAAAGCGATCCCCGACTTTGTATCTGTTTTAGAGATGACATGGTCAAATTGGGGATCATCTAAGGAGACGTGTTTCTTAATCAATTCTATAGTAAAACGTTCATGTTGACGATATTTCATTTCATTTTTCTTGGGATACGTAGAGGGGTCCCGGGGATCTTTAGGTGTAACGACGGATTCCAAACGATCGTGAACGGACGGGAACCAGGACATCTATGTAATTATCATTCGATCCTACCGATTCTATTAAGTTGGGAAAGATCAATTCACTCAAAGCTACTTCCCACTCACTATTCATCATACTTAAAGCTTGAGGTAAATGAGTTTTGAATTCTGTTAAGGTATTATCAGGAAAGACTTTTAAACTAGCATCTCTAGGAAAAGTCATGTAAAAACTACCATGATCTTCAGAATCGAGAGTAGCAATGATACGTGTACTTGAGACCAAACTGTATAAATGAACCCCTACCCTTCACTTCCTTCTGTTTTATATCAACAACAACACCAAAGTAAAGTTTCATAGTTTTAATACTAAAAAAGACAAACTTTTTTCAAACAACTTTTCAAACAATTTTTCAAACAGTTTCAATTTTTCAGTCTCACTATTCAATAACCATAAGGTAAAGTACAGAAGTTTTCAATGCGATGTCGTTAATCATACACTACGCACACTTCTTTAGTCATCGCCTCTGTTTTGATTTTATGATCTTAAGAGGGTACGATACCAGCACTTTCTTTTTTTGACCACGTAACAAATGTTTCAATGTATCAACGTTGACAGTGGAAGTGGTACGACTATCAAAAGTGATTCCTTTGACTTTACACACCGTTTTGTCCTGACGAGTCTTGTACGCATAATTAATGATATCCCCGTGGAGGTATGATAGCAATCGTATCTTTTTGCATATGATTGCGACGATATGCTATATTCCCTGTACTGGCAAACGTAATCGATTCAGCAAATGGGTCCACACCGGCTAGTTTCAAGCACATGCTTTGAAAATGCATACAAGCCTGTCGTAAAATAGTCACATCCGATTCACGGTATTCTTCTAATTCCGATTGCAAATGAAAAATCTCACCCTTTCGAATTTGGTCTTGATACCACTCTTCAAAATCACGACATACATCAGGTTTCATACCTTCTGGGTTGTAATACATAGCTGGGGGATATACCCCTATGTAAGCAGCATTAGCATCTGTTTTGAACAAATGTGAAAAGTGTCTTTTCTTGAGTTCAGTCAATCCAAAAGCTTTGGGTAACGAAGCTAAAGGAAATGACAAGAAATTACACGAGTCTATAAACCTGATGTTTCCTGTCGTCATAGACCTAATCTTAGAACTGTTCATGATCACATCAGGTTTTTCACAGGCATGATGTACCAGATGATGTAAAATAAACTGTACCCTTTAAAGTTATGGCCAATAGCTATAGCCCCATCATGTAAAGGTTTCTCTCTTTGATGTATGTCATCATACACGGTCGTTTCTAATAACCAAGTCAAAAAATCAGTGTGAGTGTCATGGGACCTCGGAATGTAATACGATGATCCTCCATGGTTTTACACTGCTCACACCAGTCATCCGATGTACACAGGGGACATACTCGATGAGCAATACATAGATTAGGTTTGTGTTCTCCGGTATCCTGGGTACAAAATAATAGAAAATGTAATAAGGGGGTGAAGATGGTGCATCCTGAGAAGGGATCTGATGATCTAGATCCACGATTTTTTCTTCTTTTCTTGACAGCAGTGTTGTGTGAATTGTTTCTTACTCATCCATAATTGACAAGTGGGACATCGAGTCATCAGCTGACATGGGGTCGTGGTCGTATTACTACCATAAGGTTTCAATTGATTCTCGTAACACTGAGTCGATGTGAATGTCCCTAGCAATGTGTACACTCTATAGGTTTTATCGTGTTTTCAGGAACACAGGGCCAAGGTGCAAAACAACGGAAGCAACCAATTGTGACGAGGATACACTCCTCACGTATTTCATTGGACTTGACTGTGGACTCACGGCGGGTGTGACCGGTCGACAGGGGATGCTTACTCCTCCATGGCACCTGATCCCACCTCTTTGTTTCCAGAGGTCCGTGTTTGTCCATTTTTACCGGATTTGTATCTATGTCCTGGACATTCTATTGATTTATACTTTGGTATCTGAGATTTTTTATATTCTAATACCCCGCTAAAGAGAACTTTTGAAATAGTCTGCAGAGGATAAATGTCGTCCCACTGTGACTATGTATAATGCATAAGAATGAAGTTAGAAACACGTGTAACTTTGAAACAGTCTAGAGAAACATACAAAACAGTACGTTTCATTTACTGATACGTATGCAATTACCTACATGACACTAGACGTACAACTCTGAAACAGTCTAGAGAAACATACAAAACAGTACGTTTTACTTTACTGATACGTGTGGGATTACCTGCATGCTACTTGGACAATGGACGATGTTTAGCAGGGAGCTCATATAAGGTATCCCAGACTTCTGTCACACTGAAAGGAATGACTTCTATAACCTATCGAACCTACTGAACATTAAAACTTTGTAAGCTTGAACAGTGAACAATTCCATACTTCACAACTTTGTAACTTTTGAACTTTCTCACTTTGAGACTTCACATTTTCCCAAAGGTAGATCATTGCAAACTTTACAAGTTTGTTTCATCATGTTGAAACAGAACGTTGCAAACTTTACAACTTTGAAAATTAGACAGCTGCAAACTTTACAACTTTGAAAGTTAGACAGTTGCAAACTTTAATGATTCCATATCCAAGATGACGGTTTCCATATACTCCTGGTTTCACTACCCACTCTCCCTCTTTGGTACAGACAGTGTATACAGTCTATACAGAGTGATCTCTCCTTTTGGTTGGGACAAAAGGGAAGATCACTCTGTAAAGGCACTATGGTTGGGACAAAAGGGAAGATTAGTCTGTACAGACGTTATGATTGGGACAAAAGGGAAGGTCACTCTGTATAGACACTATGGTTGGGACAAAAGGGAACATCACTCTGTACATATGTTATGATTGGGACAAAGGAGAGATCACTCTGTACAGACTTTATGGTTGGGACAAAAGGGGAGATCACTCTGTTCAGACATTATGATTGGGACAAAGAAGAGATCACTCTGAGACATGAGAATCATTCTTACACGGAGGACACGTATTGTAGTACGGCGACACAGGCAAATAGATTCTGGTAGGACCCCATCATTACCTACTAGACCATCTTCACCAACTACACAACACCAGGGACCACCTAGACCTGAGCCTCCACTTCCAACACCTGTACAATACGTACTAGCTCAGGAAGCATTAGTCAATCTTCGACAACACAAGGCAGAGATAAATCGACTGATGATAGAGGCAGAAAGAGAAGTTCGTCTACTCGATACATACTAGAGTCTCCCTTATTCAGCGTATCGAGCAATCAACGGTCCTTTTAAGGGCCACCCATCTTATTAGAAAAGAAACCTTAACTAAAAGTATGCAGGTTTTATGTATGTTGTGTTATTCTGTAGCGACGAGTTTAAAATACTGTAGCGACATCGAACGACTCGGATGTGTTTACTTAGGTTAAATAGAATGACAATCGTTAGCTTGCTACTCGCTACTGTATGATATATCAGTGTATATTCGCTCAACATTAAACGTTTCATTATCATTTGTGTTTTTGTAATGACTCAAGTATTCACTTGAATAGATTGATAAGTCTAAAATGGTAAGTCATGTGACTAGAGAAAGCTTCAGTTAGGCCTCTGAGAGCTCATCTGAGAAATCTGAAGCTCGAGGTGTCAACATAATTAGAAAACCACTACCAGCAGGCAGCATGGATGAGTGTTTTATTCTTTATTAGATAGGCCTAGATAATTGTCCTTGCATTAAAATATCAAATATCTCAGAAGAAACAAGTAAGTCCTATGACTTTAAAAACTAGAGAATAGGTTCAGTTAGGCCTCTGAAAGCTCATTTAAGATCCGAAGCCTGAGGTGTCAACATCATTACAATGGAACTAATTCGTGTACCACGTGATACCCGATAACGTTTGTGCCGGACTATTGTTTCTATTGGTGATGGAATAACATTAGAAGACGATATCCCGCACTTACCTCATTTCAGCGGGAAGATTACGTAGAATTACGTTCCATCACGAATAGAAAAAATAGTACCGCACAAACGTTATCAGGTATCACGTGGTACATGAATTAGTTCCATTAATAGAAAGCCACTACCAGCATGGGTGAGTGTTTCAATTTTTATTACATAGGTCTAGTTTTTACCTTATGAAACATGTACAAACAGTAAATTTCAATATCTGAGTAAAAACATAAGAGTTCAAACAACGTTTATTTAGCTAAAGCTAAATCATGCCATCAGGGGAATACCCTAACCGATCAACGTTGATATAAATTCACTGTAGACCTCAATACTGTAAAACCTAAACTTTCGGTTCTAAAAATAGATTCACTCAGCTCTCATCAAAGAGGTCAAAGTTGACGAGACGGAGTACGTCGTGTGCGCTAAACTTGTCATATAAAAAGCTGTGCGCGTCTATTTTCACCGCAATTCGTTTCAGAAGACACAAAATTTAACATAGTACTTTCCTGGAGGCTGAACCTGTGGAACATCCTAAAGAAATTGAAGATGGCGTCCCAGGAGTAGGAGTTCTATGATCGACAGAAGGCCGGATTATTAAGATGGTACGTGTAGCTGAGCAAAAGAGCTGAGGCCAGAATGCCAAAGATGGTCTATTGCCGGTGTCTGTAAAGCACAGGGTTTTTAACGCGAAAACAAACGGTCCTTTTAAGAGCCACTCATCTTATTCGAAAAGAAACTTTAACTGAAAGTATGTAGTTTTTGTGTGTATTGTGAACATTCACTAGGTTTTACTTGATCGATAAATTTTATTAGATAGAAATCCAAACTAGTAATTCTAAAAATAGTAACTTCAAAAAGAAGAGAAAAGGTCAGTTAGACCTCTGAGAGCTCATTTGGCACCCGACGCTCGAAGAGTCAACATCGTCAGAAAAATCCTCTGGATGAGTGTTTCAATTTTTATTTTATATACAGAAGTACAAAAACGATATAAAATAATACAGATACTTTTTTAACTGTATGAAACTTGTTGAAACGACGTAAGTGAACAACTTCATACTTCACAACTTTGTCACTTTCAGACTTCACAATTTAGAACGTTGCACACGTTGCAACTTTGAAACATGAGAACGTTACACACTTGATCACTTTGCAAACTTTGAGAACATTACACACTTGAATACTTTGTAAACTTTAAGTAAGTTACACACTTTCATGTTCTATGTATCGTTCCTGCCGTGAGATTAGTCAGTCTCTCGTTTCCGGTAAAATGAAGTATACCTCATTAGCCGGGATTCCCCGTCTGTCCATGAAACTAGATATCTAATGACTTCATAGCCAAGATGGCTAACCTTCCTATAATTCCGGTTTCACGACCCACCATTCCCTCTCTTGTTTAGTGTATACAGTCCATATAGAGTAATCTCTCCTTTGTTCCAACCCTAGTCTGTACAGAGTAATCTCCCCTTTTGTTCCACCCATACAGTCTATACACAGTGATCTCCCCTTTGTTCCACCTATAGTCTATACAGAAAGATCTCCCCTTTGTTCCACCTATAGAGTCTATACAGAGTGATCTACCTTGTAGATACTCATAAACTCTAGTCTTAGTACAAGAATAACATGTTCAAGCTTGACACTTGCGCTCTTGATACGGGATCGGCAACTCTCGCGAACTCTCACCGACTGTGGCACTGATTTCACTCCAAGGCTCAAACCTGGAAAAACCAAAAGTTTCGGTTCTAAATATAGATTCACTCTCAGCTCCAAAACTGGAAAAACCCAACTTCTATCTTTAGCAGCTGACCTCTCGTGAACTCACGTGACCTCTCGTGACCCCGCCCTCTATACAGTCTATACAGAGTGATCTACCTTGTACATACTCATAAACTCTAGTCTTAGTACAAGAATAACATGTTCAAGCTTGACACTTGCGCACTTGATACGGGATCGGCAACTCTCGCGAACTCTCGCCGAATGTGGCACTAATTTCACTACAAGGCTCAAACCTGGAAAAACCAAAAGTTTCGGTTCTAAATATAGATTCACTCTCAGCTCCAAAACTGGAAAAACCCAACTTCTATCTTTAGCAGCTGACCTCTCGTGAACTCACGTGACCTCTCGTGACCCCGCCCTCTATACAGTCTATACAGAGTGATCTACCTTGTACATACTCATAAACTCTAGTCTTAGTACAAGAATAACATGTTCAAGCTTGACACTTGCGCACTTGATACGGGATCGGCAACTCTCGCGAACTCTCGCCGACTGTGGCACTGATTTCACTCCAAGGCTCAAACCTGGAAAAACCAAAAGTTTCGGTTCTAAATATAGATTCACTCTCAGCTCCAAAACTGGAAAAACCCAACTTCTATCTTTAGCAGCTGACCTCTCGTGAACTCACGTGACCCCGCCCTCTTGTAACGAAGGCTCTCATTGGCTCGTTTTCCAAGATGGACGACCCACAAACTTCCGCTTACGGTCATAGACACACCCCGGTGCTCAACGATTGGCTCTTTCTCCTTATTGCTTTGGCAACATACTTCCGGTGTGGCTCACTTCCTGTATGACCTCACTTCCGGTTATGATGTCAAAGACGGCTCTATAGCACGCCATTTTAATTGACCATTCAGAGGCCAGGATTCTGATGACGTCATCAAAAACCCTTTAACACCGGAAGCGCCCCCTGGCAGCAAAATTCAAATGACGTGCTATGGAGCTGCCTATAGCTACTATCGATGCGTTAAAACTTAAACATAGGGAATAACTTAAGTCTATAAATAAAAATAATAAATGGTTAACAAACGCGAATCTCTCTAATATCCAGAGGTGTATCCTTTTTGATCCGTTTTCTGTGGGTAGTCCTATATACTGGGTTCCCATAGTACAGGTCTTACATGACTTGAACGTAGCATACAGATAGACGTTTTCACAAAGATGCAAAGTACAAACTATTTGTTAAACTTTATCACTATACATTATGATAATAAGAAATACACTCATATTTGCTTTTAGATAGTCTTAACATATTTGACGCGGTTATCTACGGACATTTGACAATGTCAAACAGCACAAGTCACAATATTAAAGTTTAACAGTATTATAAAAAACCCAACTTTTTTACATTTCAGATATTTTAATAAAAAACCGTACATATATGAATTGTATATAAAAAGAATGCTCGGTAATAAATACGGCATATATACATTACAGAAATACAAGTCAAACAGTATCACCTATGTTTTCTGTGGAAAATATATGATGATATGATTGCAGATTCAAATCTTGAACTTGAATTTCTTGTTCCTGGACGCGTTTGAATCAATACTGCCCAGCATATCGAAGTATGAGGAGTCGTATCTATCTATTGGTTGTAACCGGCATTAAATGAACTTTGCGTTACACTATTGACTGACTGGACAACCATTGGCGCTGAAAAAATAACATAATTACTAGTTAGACAGTACTTTTGTATTTTGTATTCTGCTGATTATGTCATTCCGCATTTCCAGAAAAGAAAGCAAATAAAAACAAAAATTAATAAATAAAGATAGTAAAATAAAAATAAATAAATAAAGAGACTACCCTACTCTTTCAAGCAGGCCCGTCGGAATGTTTACTTTGTCGAATGAATTACAGTTATGGGCATTCGTTAATACTTTCCAACACAGCTTACAAGGACTTGTATTTTGTCTTGTCTTTAATACTCCCCCAGACACTTTCAAAAACTATGTTTTGTCTAAATATTATAAACATCATACCGAACTAATAGTTTTGCAAAAAGGGGGACTAAAACATATCCTCGAGACGATCGTTTGTGTCAATAAGATGTCATCAGGTGAGTCAAATTTAAAATAGATGTAGAGTTTCGAAACAAAACGTGGGATTATACAAGGTAAAAAATAACCCAAATATATCGCCAAATCCGTCGAAGAGATAGAGAGAATAATAAATATAATTTTAATAAATTCTGCGAGAATGAACCTTAAAGATCTTAAACCCTTTAAATTGTACGCCTGAAGACAACATCAACGATAAAGCTCACTGTCATAGCTGTCTGAAATGTCTGAGCGATATTATTCGAGCCATAACTTGGTGTTATGTGTATGATAGTTCAGTAAGCTTGGATATAATTACATGGTTGGACTCCTGGCTGTACTACAACAGTTGAATGTCTGTTTCCGCAACATAGTTTACAGCAGCATACACAACATCCAATAATCATCAACACGAAACATATAACGGATACAATAGGAACCCAACTGAAAAAGAATAGAATGAAATAAAATAAAAATCCGAAACCTTTTATTTAAATTATACAAATTTCAATGTATATTGAGGTCCCCTAACAAATGATCACATGGTATTGTATTTATCTTACTCGAGTAACTTGATTTACAAGGTCTAATGAGAAACAAGATTTGGCGAGTACCTTTCTAAACTTTTTTTTTATGAAATCAAATTATCACATACCTGACTTTTTATATAGAGAACTTTAATTACAAATGTTCTGAAACAGAGTAAAATTACCCACTGAAGACGTGCTTGTGTAAGATGTGATGGTGGTGATCATGTGTGCTACTTTGACCAATGATCAGATAATACTAATAACGGAAAGTTGTAACCATCTAGTTTCGAACCGAAAAAATCAACAACCCGGGGATGAACTAATCATATGGATATTTGAGCAACAAAAACAGCAGATGATAATAAAATATCTTTTGAATGAAAAAACAGGAACAGGTAGCAGGTAGCAGTGAGACATTACTTCTGGTGATAAAATGCACATTACAACAACATCGTAGTTATTTACAGTAAAAGAGAAAATACAACAGGAACTTAGGACATGTTTCCAGGAGAATGATATATTTATCGTAATTCTAAATTGCACATTGTATGATCTTTGTACATAGTATGCATTTTATACTGCACAAAAGGGGATTATCGGGATTGAAGACGATATATGGCAACCAAAATATGAGAAAGATAAGAGATAAACTCTTGCTTGAGCCGGTTAAAATGCTAACTCTAATATTAAATGAATTATCAATCATTAGTCCAGCGTTCAAAAGCATTTGGTTAAGCTACAATAATGCAAAACAAGTATTTTATAGATAAGTATTCATATACAGAAAAGTCAATAAAATATGCGATACGCCTATAATTGAGACCGCTTCTCTAACTTACACGTGGTCTGAAACCCAAGCGGAGCACATATCCTCCCTTTCGGACGCAGGTGCCTGAAACACTATATTATCGCAACAATCATACTTGCTCAGTTTGAAGCAACAATAGTTACTGCACCATTTCTCATCTATCTCATTTCCATATAGATCGTAATGTGCCTTGCAACATTCTCCACATTCGCCAAAGTTTGCTGTGAAAGTAGACATAATATAAAAGCAATGTTAATATAAAAAGTTATACTATAAAATAGACAAAATATATAAAATGGACCGATAGCCATAACAAAGGATAGACATTATATAATATAGCCCTAATGTAGAATAGACAATATGAAAATAGTCATAATGTAGAGTAGACATGATATAATATAGCCTTAATGTAGAATAGACAATATGAAAATAGTCAAAATGTAGAGTAGACATGATATTATATAGCCTTAATGTAGAATAGACAATATGAAAATAGTCATAATGCAGAGTAGACATGATATTAAATAGCCTTAATGTGGAATAGCGAATATGAAAATATCTATGATATAAAGAAGACATAAAAAACACCGACTATAGATAAATAAACTATGATATAAAATAGAGAATATGAAGATAGTCATGATTTAAGTAAATATAATATAAAATAGACATGAAATAAAGTAGGCTATAAGATAACCATAAGAAAAGGTAGGCAATATAAAAAGACGTAATAAAATAAAATATAAAATAATTATAATAAAAAGGCATATAATAAATTAGATTATAAAATAACTATGATAAAAAGTGGATACTATAAAAATAGCTAAGATATACAGTGGATATGATATAAGATAGACATGAAACAAAATAAGTCATATGATAACCATAAAAAATAGACAATAAAAAAACCATAATAAAATAGACTCTAAAATAACTATAATAAAAAGTAGATACTATGACAATTTTTATAGTAGACATGATATAAAATAGACATGCAATATAATGGACTATAAAATAACCATGATAAAAAGTATATAATATAAAAAGGCATTTAATGAAATAGACTATCAAATAACTATGATAAACAGTACACAATATAAAAAGGAATATAATTTTAAAAAATACTATAAAATAACTATAATAAAAAATAGATGACATGACAATAGCCATGATTTATAGTAGAATTATATAAAATAGACATGCAATAAAATCGCTAAAGAATAACCGTGATAAAAAGTAGATAATATAAAAAGGCGTGTAATAATATAGACTATAACATAACTATAATAAAAATTAGATACTTCAGAAAAGCTATAATAATTAGTAGACATGATATAAAATAGACATGAAATAAAAAAGTTATAAGATAAATATAGCAGACACTATGAAAATAGCCATAATATAAAGTAGACAAGAAATAAAATAGACTAAACAATAACCATAATAAATAAAAAAAAAAAAACGGAAACTGAAGAGCAATAAAATAATCATAGAATACAATTATGGCTGATGGTTTAAAGCAGCCGTGTCATAAAAAACCTCGGATAAGTTGACATACCAGACAAAAGAACCAGAAACAGTAAATATAAGTACGTCGACATTGTATTCTTCGTATTGCTCCTTCTACTGTCGAAATTACAATGACGCATGTTAGCGAGAGCAAGCCGATCTGATAAGAAAAAAAAACTACCTGTGAACATTTTCAGAAACTAAGGGAGATGTTAAATCTGTGACCTCAAAACACTCCTCTTATCAAAGTTCCTTACGGTGAAAACGAAATAAAAGTAGACAAATATTGCTATATATTAATCAATGACTTTGGGTGAAAATTTGACACTTTTTAAATTCAGAATAGTTTTTGCCTTCCCATATAGGATCTAAAATTCATTTAGTAATTATAGGGTATTACACAATGTTACGTCTAATCTAACGTTAATGTTCGTGGGGATGGGGAGGATGCAGCAGTTTTTAGGAACAATTTTGATTTTTGGGAAACACTCGCATATTTACATCACGTTCTCTTTCGAAAAAATATACGTCAATTTTAAACTTGAGTTCCACGGATGGAGTCTAATTGACAGAAACGATAATTTGTTTTGTTAAAACTATAACTTTATGTTTATAATATATATTATGACTTGCACCAGCGATATATATTAGCTTTATATATCGCTGCTTGCACTTTGTTCTACCTCATCATATTTATGTCCTAGTGTTATTTTTCGCCGCCAGGAGGCGGCGAATAGATTTCAAATTAAGTTAGTTATTCGCCGCCAGGAGGCGGCGAATAGATTTCAAATTAAGTTAGGAAGTAGTATATGGAAGGAGCTGTTAGTTTCTTTGAACGCGGAAGTAATGACGTAGTAATTTTATTTGAGGCAAAAACGCTATTAAATTTCAGATATGAAAGTGATGTTGGTTTGTTTCATAAATAATCAGCATCTAAATTTTTTTAATGCAATTAAGGTATAATACCGCGATTCGTATTTTTTGTAGAGACATAGACATAAGAAATGAAATAACGATAAGTGGGAGACATTAGTCGAAATGATGGGAGCAATCATTACGTGATTGCATTTTTTGATTTTGATAAGAGCAATGATATCCTATTATATAAGTTTAGTGGACGACGGAATTATTGAAAAAATTTGGAACAAAATGTTTTTTATCATTCAAAATTATTTCGTTTGTGCAAAACGGAATAAATATAACACCGAAAACGAAATGTGTCGTATGAAATATTGATGATTGGGAGAACAACAAAGTGAAAACGGGTCGGACGATTTACCGAAACAGACCTTATATACTGAAGCACACCATTTTTACTTTTATTTCGACATAAAAACTGTAGTACATGTTAAAGTCTACATATAATAAAATGTTACCTTTAACACGAGTTTTGTGTAATAATGGATAAAGTCAGAATTATCATGTTAAACAAGATCGAACCACTCTAGCCGGCTAGGCCAACAATGAACGAAACAGACTGGAATATGGACTTGTTTTAAAAAAAATAATTCTGAATTATTCCATAAATCTTTTTCTAAATTACGTTTTATATACATGTACATGTATACTTCCTTTGAAATACCTTTGGCGGCGAATTGATGCTTTGCATCAAGTTTTTCTTGTATGATTGTGTTTTAGGACTCACTTTCCGTTTGGCAACTTTCCATAACTTAAAGGGGCATAAGTTTTGTTTACCCCTCAAAATATTTAGATTTTTTCTACTTGTACTACCTGTACTTGATGTACAATTAGAAATAAGAACTAAACACAGGCATAAAAAAATATCACATTCCTATATATTTGTGGAAATAAGGTCAGGTCCAGTGTGGTATTCATATACAAATGGTAAGGTTGGATTAATCAAGTGCCAATTCTGGGTTTCTCAAGCAATTTTTGCAAAATATATATGAATTTAAAAACTTTGATGCCTGTCCATATCTCTATTTTATTATTGTATATTAACCTTAGTAGTAAAAGGGGAAAATAAGCTTTGGATAAAATAGAGCTAATGCCCCTATAAGTAGTAATATCTTTTTTCACCTGTATTTGGTGTTTATATCTGGAGGATGATTTGATACGCCAGGGCGTGTTCAACATATGAACATTTCATATACAGAGGCAAACTACTTACTGATAAGTTGTTGTCACAAAGATACCAGGGCCTGGCACCATAAAACTTGAGAATTTACTTAAGTCTGAGAACATTAGTTATAGGCAGCTCCATAGCGTGCCATTTGAATTTTGCCGCCAGGGGGCGCTTTTTAACGGTTTTTGATGACGTCATCAGAATGCTGGTTTCTAATTGGTCAATTCAAATGGCACGCTATAGAGCTGTCTGTGACGTCATAACCGGAAGTGAGGTCATACCGGAAGTGAGGTCATACCGGAAGTGAGGTCATGTTGTCATGGCAATAAGGAGAAAGAGCCAATTGTTCAGGCGTGTCTATGACCGGAAGTGGAAGGTTATGGAGGCGGCCATCTTGGCTAACGAGCCAATGAGAGCCTTCGTTACAAGAGGTCGGGGTCACGAGAGGTCACGAGAGTTCACGAGAAGTCAACGGTTAGAGAGAGTAGTTGGGTTTTTCCAGTTTTTGGACTGAGAGTGAAACTATTTTTAGAACCGAAACTTTGGGTTTTTCTAGGTTTGTGAAACCAGCAGTAGGTGTCGCCACAGTCGGTGAGAGTGCTGTATCAAGTGCGCAAGCGCGAGAAGCGGTAGGCCGAGCTCGTAACTGTGAGTTAGTCGGCGAGAGTCCTGTATCAAGTGCGCAAGCGCGAGAAGCGGTAGGCCGAGCTCGTAACTGTGAGTTAGTCGGCGAGAGTCCTGTATCAAGTGCGCAAGCGCGAGAAGCGGTAGGCCGAGCTCGACTCAAGCTTGAACTAAGACTTGTACTAAGACTTGTAGAGTGACGAGTATGTACAAAGGGAGATCAGTCTGTATACCTTGTATGGATCTGAACCATCATAAACTGTATAGTGATGGGGTTTCCCCAGTTTTGAGGTCTAGAGTGAATGAACATTGATTAGATGATGGGGTATTCCCTGATAGCATAATTAAGTTGTAAGTAATGAAACCTTATTAACGTTGCTAGTTACCTGAGATATTGAAATTTACTGTTTGTACATGTTTCATACGGTAAACACTAAGCCTATGTAATGAAAATTCAAACACTCACCTTATGCTGGTAGTGGTTTTCTGACGATGTTGACTCTTCGAGCTCCGGATCGCAAATGAGCTCTCAGAGGTCTAACTGAACCTATACTCTAGTCATGTGACTTTTTTTGTGAGATATTTATAATTTTTAATGCATGGAAAATAATGTAGCCCTATCTAATAAAAAATGAAACACTCACCCTGCTGATAGTAGTGGTTTTTTCTTATGATGTTAACACCTCGAGCTTCTGATCTCAAATGAGTTTTCACAGGCTGAACTGAACCTCTCTCTAATCACACGACTTACTACATTTAAACTTTCATCTAATGAAGTGAATACATCATAACAAAAACACAAAAACACAAATGAAATAAAACGTTTAATGTTGAATATACACGGATAAGTAGTGTGTAGTCACTACACTATACTGATTTTAAAAAAACTCACCGCTACAGAATAACACAAACACAAACCCTGCATACCTTTAGTTAAGGTTTCTTTTCGAATAAGTTGAGTGGCCCTTAAAAGGGCCGTTGATTGCTCCGAAAAGCTGAATAAGAGAGAGACTCTAATATCTGTCGAGTAGACGTCGCCAACGACGAACTTCTCTTTCTTTTTCTATCATCAGTCGATTTATCTCGGTCTTATGTTGTCGAAGATTGGCTAATGCTTCCTGAGCTGGTACGTATTGTACAGGTATTGGAAGTGAAGGGTCAGGTCTAGGTGGTTCCTGGTGTTGTGTAGTCGGTGTCGCAGGGGTCCTACCAGAATTTATCGGGCTGCGTGGCCTTACTACAATACGTGTCCTCCGTGTAAGAATGATTCTCATGTTTCTCTCTTCAGGTTGCATTTCCATGTCGGATGAGTTATCCATGATGAACTAATACCGAGACTCAGGCAGTACTAGCTTATATAGAGTTAATGACGTCACGTATTGATTTTTTTCCCGTCTAGACATCTGGCCACCTGTTTTTGACATCTGGCCACCTGTTTTTGACATCTTGACACTTGGCATCTGGCCACCTGTTTTTGACACTTGGCATCTGGCCACCTGTTGTTGACGATTTTTCTGTCTAGAAATCTGACCACCTGTTTTAAGACAGATACTGTCACTAGTTTTTAGTATTTCTAATTCTATATGAAAATAAAACGAAATAAAATAAATTTTAGTTTTATGGACCTATAAAACATAAAAGACTAGAATAAAACAGAGTATATATATATATATATATATGATGATACTTCGTTTGAGTATCTACAGTTATTTCCTTTTTCATTATGAATACATGTATACAGTTACCGCACTTCATTTTAGATTTGACAACGGAAGCATACACACACACACAGAATGGCTAATTTACCTAACTTTGATTTATTGTTAAATGAAAGACAAGAACAGGCGAGAAGTCAAAGACAGGCTCACCAGAGAGATCAACGGGGTGATGGATTTAATGCAAACAGACAACTCACCGATTATAGTGATTACTATGAAGTAGACACCCTGAGTGAGCGTAAATCACGCAACTTTAAAACGGCCTCGAATGTGTACCAAGTCAAATTTAAACATTTTCCTAAAGATGTCATACACTTGGTATCAGAGGTATTAGATCATATGTTGACTTCTATTAAGAACAAACTACAGTGTGAAGATCGGGATAAGATGAGAGTCAATATACATCATCCATCTTTAAAAAGTGAGGTGTGGGTAGAATTTACGGATGCTAAAGACCTGAATGCTGATTTACTCATGGAGAAAATTGAGAAAGTACAACAGAGTAATGAACATTTTAGAATCGAAGATGGGTCTACCCGTCAGTGATCAATGTCATACAACCTGTAAGTAGCGGGGGTGGAAAACGAAAATATCATCTCAGTTTTGATAAAAAAGTCATGCTGAACAAGAAAAGAAGTTTGATACAGATCAAGAATAAAGACAAAAGCTGTTTAGCTCGTGCTATTGTAGTTGGTCGTTTTCATTGTCAGAAACCTGGACTTGGAGATGGAGACAAGTACAAAAACTGGCAACGATATTGGAAAAATTTGATTTATGGTGATGCAAGTAGATATACTCTTGAACGACGAGAAGCTCATACCTTAATGCAAGAAGCTGGATGTGATCCCCAGCAAGAGAGTGGACCTGAAGAATGGCAACGTTTTCAGACTGTGTTGTTACCACACTACCGTTTGAAAATCTACGAACTGAATACCAACGCAAAACGATTGACATTAAATGTACTGTATAGTGTTGTAGGATCCGGGGCCCCCATTCACGTCTTATACGATGATTACCATTACGATTGTATAGTATCTATGTCTGGACTCTTGGAATGTAATTACTATTGTGACCGTTGTGATGTGAGTTATGATCATGTAGAAGATCACCGATGCCCTCAGTGCTGTTTTCGTTGTTTTGCACAGTGGCCCTGTGTTCCCGACAATACGATAAAACCTATAGAATGTACACATTGTTAGGGGAAATTCACATCGACTCAGTGTTACGAGAATCATTTGAAACCTTATAGTAGTAATACGACCAGGACCCATGTCAGCTAATGACTCGATGTCCCACTTGTCAATTATGGATGAGTAAGAAACGATTCACACAACACTGCTGTCAAGAAAAGAAAAAAAAAATGTCGCCATTGTAAATAGATCGTGGATCTAGACCATCGTTGTTTTATACAACGGATCCCTTCTCAGGATGAATCATCTTCACCCCCTTATTACATTTTCTATGATTTTGAGTGTACCCAGGATACCGGAGAACACAAACCTAATCTATGTATTGCTCATCGAGTATGTCCCCAGTGTACATCAGATGATTGGTGTGAGCAATGTAAAACCATGGAGGATCATCGTATTACATTCCGAGGTCCCACGACACTCACTGATTTTTTGACTAGGTTATTTGAAACGACCGTGTATGATGACATACATCAAAGAGAGAAACTTTTACATGATGGAGCTATAGCTATTGCTCATAACTTTAAAGGGTACGATGGACAGTTTATTTTACATCATCCGGTACATCATGTCTGATGTGATCATGAACGGTTCTAAGATTATGTCTATGACGGCAGGAAACATCAGGTTTAAAGACTCTTAAAGACTCTGTAATTTCTTGTCATTTCCTTTAGCTTCGTTACCTAAAGCTTTTGGATTGACTGAACTCAAGAAAGGCTACTTTCCGCATTTGTTCAATACAGAAGCTAGAAGGTATGAAACCTGATGTCCGTCGCGATTTTGAAGAGTGGTATCAAGACCAAATTCGAAAGGGTGAGATTTTTCATTTGCAATGCGAATTAGAAGAATACTGTGAATCGGACGTGACTATTTTGCGACAAGCTTGTATGCATTTCCAAAGCATGTGTTTGAAACTAGCCGAAGTGGACCCCTTTGCTGAATCGATTACGTTTGCCAGTACGGGGAATATAGCATATCGTCGCAATCATATGCAAAAAGATACGATTGCTATCATACCTCAGCGGGGATATCCTTCGGCACGACAGTATTCCACCCTAGCATTACGCTGGTTGAGTTGGAAAGAACATGAAACTGGTCAAACGATTAGACATGCTCGTCATGGAGGTGAAGTCCAAGTAGGATCTTATCGAGTGGATGGTTATCATGAAGACTCTCGGACCATTTACGAGTTTCATGGCTGTTTTTGGCATGGATGTCCCTTGTGTTTTCCTAACTTAAAGCAAGAGCAACACCAGTTTCATTCCTCTTTGACGTATGAAGAAGTGTATCAAAAGACCTTAGAGAGAGATCAGTTTTTGCGTCAACACTATCAAGTAGAAACGTTGTGGGAACATGACTATCGTCAAAGGTACAAGACGGATCCAGAGTTTCAACATTTCATTGATAAAACGTATGAGGATTTCCCCGACCCGTTAGTTCCTAAAGATGCTTTATTTGGAGGTCGAACGAATGCTACTCGTTTGCTTTGTGAAGAAGGAGACATTCGTTACGTGGATGTATGTTCTTTGTACCCGTTTGTCTTGAAACATGGGACTTTTCCAATTGGACACCCAGACGTGATTACTCATGATTTCAAAAGTCTAGACCAATATTTTGGACTGGTACAATGTCGAGTTATTTCTCCTCGTCAGCTGTTTCATCCCGTTTTACCTTATCGGTTTGCAGGAGGAAAACTACTTTTTCCTTTATGTCGTACTTGTGCTCAACAAGGAATCGAACAGGAGTTGGGTATTAGTTATCGATGCTCTCATACGAATCAAGAGCGAAGTTTGTTAGGTACATGGACGACGTGTGAATTGAATAAAGCTATAGAGAAAGGTTATGTGATCGATCGTATCTTTGAAGTATGGCATTTCCCTGATCAGTCCAATACTTTATTTCGTAGCTATATTGATCAGTTTCTCCAGATTAAGCAACAGGTTAGTGGTTTCCCTGCTTCCTGTCAAACAGTAGAAGACAGTCGTCATTACCTCAAAGAGATTGAAACGAGAGAACAACTGATCATACGAGAAGAAGATGTAGAGAAGAATCCTATCATACGGACCATTGCTAAACTGTTTCTGAACTGTTTGTGGGGTAAATTTGCTCAACGGACTAATTTACCTCAGACACAGTATGTGGAGAGTTACGAAGCATTACAACAGTTACTTCAAGATGACACTCGTGATATATTACATTTAGAACTGATTCCAAATGACGAAGGCCATGATGAGCTAGACATGATGCTGGTGAATTCGAAACAGAAGGATGACTTTGATGAACCAATTGGTTTTAGCAATGTAGTGCTAGCAGCCTTTACGACGTCTTTAGCACGGTTACATCTCTATGTCACCCTAGAACGTTTGGGAGAACGTGTGTTATATTTTGATACAGACAGTATCATTTATCAACACGATCCACAGCAGTGGAATCCCACTATAATGAACAGTTTAGGAGGATGGACAGACGAATTAGATGGCGATTCTATCTTATCCTTTGTCTCGGGAGGTCCTAAAAATTATGCGTACAAGACTCGTCAGGACAAAACGGTGTGTAAAGTCAAAGGAATCACTTTTGATAGTCGTACCACTTCTACAGTCAACGTAGATACATTGAAACAGTTGTTACGTGGTCAACAAAAGAAAGTGCTTGTATCGTACCCTCATAAGATCATGCGAACGAAACAGCATAAAGTCAAAACACAGGCGATGACTAAAGAAGTGCGTGTCGTGTATGATAAGAGACATCGCATTGAAAACTTTTGTACTTTACCTTATGGTTATTAAAAAAAGTGAGACTGTTTGAATAAAGTTTGTTTATTGAGTATTAAAATCTATGAAACTTTACTTTGGTGTTGTAGTTGTTGGTATAAAACAGAAGGCAGTGAAGGGTAGGGGTTCATTTATACAGTTTGATCTCAAGTACACGTATCATGGCGACTCTCGATTCTAAAGATCATGGTAGTTTTTACATGACTTTACCTAGAGATGCTAGTTTAAAAGTCTTTCCTGATAATACCTTAATAGAATTCAAAACTCATTTACCTCAAGCTTTAAGTATGATGGATAGTGAGTGGGAAGTAGCTTTGAGTGAATTGATCTTTCCCAACTTAATAGAATCGATAGGATCCGATGAGAATTACATAGATGTCCTGGTCCCCCTTCACGTTCCTTTGGAATCCGTCGTGACACCTAATAATCCCCAGGACCCCTCTACGTATCCTAAGAAAAAGGAAATGAAATATCGTCAACATGAACGTTTTGCTGTAGAATTGATTAAGAAACACGTCTCGTTAGATGATCCCCAGTTTGATCATGTCATCTCTAAAACTGATACGAAGTCGGGGATCGCTTTTGTAGGAAGTATTTGGAGACTTAAATTTCGTTCAGGGTTGTATGCGTCTCCTGCTGCTTTAATAGATATGAAAGTCGGGTTTTCTAGAGCCTTTCAATATGTCATTGATGGTATAGAAGATCTTTGTCATAATAATACTATTAAATTCAAGTATGACCCAGCTTTAGATCGATTTGTGATTGAGTTTAAAGGCCGATCCATCTATTCCGTTCCCTTTTTAGTCTACTAGGTTATAAACTTGGCTTTGAAGCCATTGACATGAATGAGGAGATGACTAAATGGGTCGATGTCACACACATGCCACGGTATCCACCCGATTTAAATATTGGTATGAGTGGTATCTATGTCTACAGTAACATTGCCGAAAGTCAAATTGTGGGTTCACAATCGTTACCGTTATTACGTGTGGTCCCTTTTCAAACGGGTCAATCGCTCAATCATCAACATTGGGAACCTTTTCATTACAATTATGTGGGTTTAAATAAAAAGTATTTTGATACCATTGAAATACAATTGAGAGATGACATGGGAAGTAAAATTCATTTTCTAGGAGGAAAAGTGATTGCCAAACTTCATTTTCGTCGTGTCATTTAATCATAAAATGAAGTGCATCACAGGACTTTGGTCAGTTGATGACCGAGAGTCATCGTGTTCACATCGGGTATTGAACTTCTATCAATATGAAACCGACGAAAAGAGAAAATGAAATGAATAAAGACGTGAGAAAAGAAGAAATGAAAAGACGAAAGGGGTGGAAAGGGGAGAAACAGAGAGAAGAAGAGAAACAGAGAGAAGAAGAGAAACAGAGAGAAGAAGAAGTGAAACAGAGAGAAGAAGGGAAACAGAGAGAAAAAGAAGAACAGAGAGAAGGAATGGGGAAACGATGGAAGGACAGGAAAAGACAGAAGGAGAGAAAAGTCAGAAGGACAGAGAGATGAAGGAAAAGAAGGCGAACAGAGAATGAAAAGAAAGAGGGGACGTCCACGAAAAGTATCCATAGAGAGAACAAAGGGAAGAAGAAGAAGGACAGAGGGAAGGAGTGAAAAGAAGTAGGGGACGACCAAGAAAAGTAGAACAGGAAGAAATACCTCATGATATTTTAATGTTTCTACGACAATGGTTAAGCGATTGTCGTCAGTCTCCCATGTAAGGTGACACTTTTCATTTACAATTAAATGATAATAACCGAGCAGGTATGATGTATCATGTGCATAAAGAACAACGACAACTAGCATGGGATCCTTTTGGTCATAGTGTAGATGATACAATTTCTGTTCCAGGACAAAAAACGTAGAAAAATATGATTTTTGGTCTGATCTAAAAGTAGATTTTATGGAGCTTATAAAAAAGGGGGTGAGAATCCACATCAGGGACAATTCACTCTCAGACACGATGGAAAGAACATCAAGTATGGAAACTTTATTTTCATCGACGATGGATGCTAGTCAGACCGTCACGGATAGTGCTCCCATGAACCGAGACATGATGGATAGTGTACCACGAACTCATCGGGTAGAAGTGGATGGTGTACCACGAGCCCATCGGGTTGAAGTGGATAGCGTACCGAGAGTCAATCTTATAGAAGTGACAAGGAATCCACCTACAGAAAGGAGACAAGGTGTGACCACTTTTAAACTAAGACCTGCTACCGTCAGAGGGTTATCGTTTTCATCAGGAATTAAGAATACCTTTAGCCTTACCTAATTTTTGTACGTATGAATCCAGGTACCTGACCTTTAAAGATCATTGGCCCAAATATCTACCGGGACCTAAACAGACAGAATTAGCCAGAGCAGGATTTGTGTATTTAGGGAACAGTGACCACGTTCAGTGTTTTTCTTGTGGCATCTGTTTAAAAGATTGGGAATGGAACGATAATGCTTATACAGAACATCGAGGTTGGTCTAAAGATTGTGCTTTCAGTCAACTGGTGATATAAAGAAAAATAACCGTGTGTGGAGCCTCCCTTCTGGGGACATACAAGTGCCTGACGGGAACGAGTCTAAATATAGAATCAGAAGAATGGGTGTAAAGTAAAGTGAAGTGTAGTGACCAAACATCATTTGAATCAGTCATCAACATGAGTTATCCAGGATTGTCTCATACGCACCCGAATTATTCACCTAATTGTACACCGTACATAGAAGGGGTTGATGAGTTTGATGAAGTTTTCAAAACGTTAGACCAGTTGGAATAAAAACACGAAAATGATGCGACCAAGTTAATGTTACGTGATGCCTTGCTATCCACATTACAGAAAATGAGGGAAGAACTCACGACTATTACAGCTAGTCTGAAAGAATTGATGGATAAACTACAGCCAGAAGTCAGAACATCGTATATGGGTTACGAATATAAGCCTTCCCCCACAGACTCATCCTTGTTTCATTTGTGGTGAAATTGGACATTGGTCTCCTAGATGTCCTAAGAATAACGGAACGGCAACAACAACAACGACAACATCAGTAAGAGTAGAACCTGAGAACAAAGTAGAAAATCGATCTCGTCAATCGGACCAGTGCTATAAATGTCATCAGTCAGGTAATTGGGCTTATGAATGTCCCGAACAGACTTCAACAGGAGTCAAACGTAAACTCAACTTGATGCTCAAGAAGGGAGGAAAACCCACCAAGAAAGTGAAAGTGGAAACCGAACAGCAGTAATTTTTTTAGCACTGTTATCATGTAAATACGTTTACTGTCATAGCGTCAAGGAATCCGAACCGACCGATCTAGGACAAAAGCTAAAGTTCTTTTGCTCCGTGCTGTATGGGCAAGATCAACCGTAGTAGTGAGACAAAGTGACAAAAGTTTTGTTTGCGTGTTGCAAGACTGTTTCATAGTGATGAACGTTTTAAAAAAGTTAATCAGTGTTATCAAAGTTAATCAGTGTTCTCATAGTTCATTCTTATGTATTGTACATAGTCACAGAGGGACGGCCCTAATCCTCTGTCGACTATCTAAAAAGTTTTTAGCGGGGCATTAAACTTATTAAAAATTGATCTGGTGTTTGTGTATTTATGTCTGGCTATAAGGTGTACACGTTTAGAGTACACTTAGAGTTTAAACCTACTGGGTATAAGGTGTACACTTAGAGTTCAGAGTACACTTAGAGTCCTGCTCTAGTATCTACACGGTAGACACAAAGGAGTGATCTGGTGTAAAAACACCATTAACAAAACTATGAGTAGAAGGATACCAAGAGTAATCGTGTAACACTTAGAGTAGAAGAGAGAAAGAGATACAGAGAGAATAATGGTATACAAAGGATCTATGTTTTATTGTATAGAACTGCTCTAATCAGTCATAGGTTTCTTTTCGTAAAAGTTAGGTGGCCCTGAAAAGGGCCGTTTGTGTTTTAGGCCTTATATGCCATGACATAAAAAGCATTTTGTCCGTTTTCTCTGCCGTCTTTCTCTTTCTCTTTTTTCAGACTTCACGAGCTCAATCCATTCGTCGATATTCGTTAGCCAGCCCACCTTTCTTCCCGCTGTATCGGCACATATCATCCATTCTTCTTTTTCTTGTACTTCGCCCCACATGTTTACACAGTCAGCCATGATCAAGCAATGACTATAGACTCTTAGAAATACTCAGCAGGGTGTGACGTCACACATCACGTGAGCGTTTCTTCTCCTTCTTGTTGAACATCGCTTAGTGAAAAACCAAAATCAAAATGGAGAGTATCTATACAGAAGCTATTCACAGAATTATTCTGTCACAACAGAAGACCAAGTGGCGTACAATGCAGTGTAATCGTTACCATCAGAGTCTACTGATGAAACTCAATCAGAGATGGAGGCGACTGAAACATCAGCAAACCTCGCAGAAAGTCAGGGATCAACTCGACCGGCAGTACCGACAGTGCTTAGACCATCTGGCAGCTTAGTATTTTTGTACTAGAAATCAGATTAGTGCTAGCTTTCGTCAACTGCAGATATCGATAATCATGACTATCAAGAGAAAGACAGATGATCTACTGGAATAAGAACGACGTTTACCTCTGAAAAAGAGAAAATGTTACTGTCAATGTTAGTAACCTAACCAACGGCCCTTTTCAGGGCCACCCAACTCATTAGAAAAGTCATCTAAACTGTATTGAGATATGCTACATCTACTGTTCTATAAAACACTCCTTCTCATACACCCTACAACTCATTTTATTGTCTCATAAACCCTATAACTCATTTTATTGTCTCATAAACCCTATAACTCATTTTATTATATACACTGCACATTCAGTTTAAGGTTTCTTTTCGTAAGATATAAGTGGTCCTGAAAAGGACCGTTGTTTTTGTCATATCTGCCATGATTCATGCACAGAATCTCTTGTTAAACGGCAAACACTTCTCGTCCATCTGCTTACGTTTTCTCTCTTCTCTACCAAACCGCAAAACAGAATTGAGAAGTACAATTCGTCTCAGGCGAACATCTTCTTTTCCCTGATGAAAGTTCATATTAATCTTTCGTAACTTCTCTTTAGTATCACGAATAATCTGCCTAGTATCATATACAGGCTCGATTAGAACAGGTTCGTTTTCTTGTTCCATAGTGTACTCCATAGTATACTCCATGTTTGACTTTTTTTTATTTTTTATCACTCATAGACTGATTTCTCCTAGGCGTCTATCACTCTTTGCGTTTTCATTGGTGGAATCACGTTGCCAACGACGCATAGACCAATCATCAAAGAGGTCAAAGTTGACGAGACGGAGTACGTCGCGTGCGCTTTACTGCTCATATAAAAAGCCGTGCGCGTCTCATTTCACTGCGCTTCATTCCAGAAGACACAAGATGGTAAAACCAACGACAACTTCATCCATGTATTTTCTAGACAGCGAGATGTTTTGGGCTCATAAACCCAAATACATTACAGAGAGATTCAAAACGGCATCGGATGAATGGGAGTATTTCGAGCGGCAGAAGGCCGGGCTACTGAAATTTTGCAGAGCCGCTGAGACCAAAAGACCTCCAAACTGAAGACAAAAGATGGTCAGCTGCCGATGCCTATAAGGCACAGGGTTTTCAACCCAAATCAACGGCCCTTTTCAGGGCCACCCAACTTACACGAAAAGAAACCTTAACTGAAAGTATGCAGTTTTTGTATGTGTTGTGTTATACTGTAGCGGTAAGTCTAACCTATAGTAAGTAAATGTGAACATTCACTAGTACTTTTACTTGATCCATCAAATTTTATTTGACAGAAATTCAAACTAGTCAATTCTAAAAATAGTAACATTACAAAACTTGAGAATAAGTTCAGTTAGACCTCTGAGAGCTCATTTGCGATCCGGAGCTCGAAGAGTCAACATCGTCAGAAAAATTCCTCTGGGTGAGTGTTTAATTTTTTATTTTATATTCAGTAGTACAAGAAACGTTATAAAATAATACAAATACTGTTTTCACTGTCTGAACTTTGATTTACGATGTAAGTGAACAACTTCATACTTCACAACTTTTGTCACTTGTGTCACTTTGTCACTTGTGTCACTTGTGTCACATGTGTCACTTTGAGACTTCATAACTTAGAACGTTGCACACGTTGCAAACTTTGAGAACGACACAAACACTTGATCACTTTGACAAACTTTGAGAACGACACACACACACACACACTTGATCACTTTGGCAAACTTTGAGAACGACACACACACACATACACACACACACACTTGCTCACTTTTGCAAACTTTGAGTACGTTACACACTTTCATGTTCAGTGGTTCTCTCTCCTGCCGAGAGATTAGTCAGTCCCAGAAAAACTAGATATCCCATGATTCCATACCCAAGATGGCTACCCTCCCTATACTTCCTGTTTCACTACCCTCCCTCCCTCTCTGGTTTAGTGCATACAGCCCATATAGAGTCATCGCCCCTTTTGTTTCACCCCTATAGTCTATACAGAGTAATCTCCCTTTGTTTCACCTATACAGTCTATACAGAGTGATGTGTCACCTATAGAGTCTATACACAGTGATCTCCCTTTGTTCCACCTATACAGTCTATACAGAGTGATCTCCCCTTTGTCCCATCCCTACAGGCTATACAGAGTGATCTCCCTTTGTCCCATCCCTACAGGCTATACAGAGTGATCTCCCTTTGTACATACTTGTCAATCTACAAGCCTTAGTTTCAAGCTTGACTCGAGCTCGGCCTAACGCTTCTCGCGCTTGCGCACTTGATACAGGACTGTCATCGACTGTGGCGACACCTACTGCTGGTTTCACAAACCTGGAAAAACCAAAAGTTTCGGTTCTAAAAATAGATTCACTCTCAGTCCAAAAACTGGAAAAACCCAACTTCTCTCTCTAGCCGTTGACTTCTCGTGAACTCACGTGACCTCTCGTGACCCCGACCTCTTGTAACGAAGGCTCTCATTGGCTCGTTAGCCAAGATGGCCGCCCCCACAACCTTCCACGTCCGGTCATAGACACGCCTCCAAACTCAACGATTGGCTCTTTCTCCTTATTGCCATGACAACATGACCTCACTTCTGGTATGACGCACTTCACAGATAGCTCTATAGCGTGCCATTTGAATTGACCAATCAGAAGCCAGTATTCTGATGACGTCATCAAAAACCGTTACAAAGCGCCCCCTGGCGGCAAAATTGAAATGGCACGCTATGGAGCTGCCTATAACTACTAATATTTTCAAACAGGGAATTCTTACTACTCCATAGCACCTGATCCCACCTCTGGACTTTCAGAGGTTCGTTTGTGTCCAATTATCATCGGAGTAATATGTTGTCTTGTGAACCTTCTTTCGGTTAATACTTTGGTATCTGTCATTTTTATATTCTGTATTATTGTCTGATTCTTTACAACTCATTCACCCCTAGAGACACATTTGAACTGTTTTAAGTCATTGATTTACAGCAGAGTCTATTGTTTTCAGGGGTTGATGAGTTAATATTCTATGCTGTGATTTGGTAACTTTTAATTTTTTAAGTTTGCGAATGAGAATGTTTTAAGTCCAGGCCCCGCACTCACCAAATCAACACGACGCTCAAGCTCAACGTTTATTTTATTGTTTTGACTGTACAGTTGTTTGTAAAATTTCTGGATGTGACCGACTAGGTAACCAACTATTATCTATTTTCATCTACACAAAAAACATTCACTCACATTCATGATTTTCTCCTAAAAATAACAAAATATCCTGAGTATGAATTCAAACCTTTTTTTAAACTTTATGTTTTTTTTTATGTGTAACCCTTTAATTATTTTTTCAGAATTGTATGCTATAAATACATGTATACACAAATGTCCTGATGCAGCATTAATTTTAAGTCGATTTGTCTTATAAGTCTAAAAAGTTAGTTAAACTTGAGTATGGAGTAAATTTAGTGACTTTTGGTTCACGATACATACGCGTCACCGTATCCTAGGTAGGCAATCATGATTCCTTCCTTACTGGTATCCTAAGGCACATATTGTCCTCGATATGTCACATATATGATCTTGAGTGTACTAAAATTCAGTTCATTTCTATTCGTATTAGCTTTGTGTTCTCTTCTTGATCGGAGAAAAACGAATCGTCAGTGTTCGTGTATTTTCTATCAGTTTATGTTTCAATCGTTCAATCATCCATTAATTACTCTACACATCATTATTTATATTTTGACAATTATCTATCCAAAAACACTCAAATGTAAAAGGTCCCATTGCGTCACTGTAAATACACATGGTGTATTCCAAGCCAGTTCTAAAGTTTATTACAAAACCCGACGACTTCCCTAATAAATAATAATTTCTCAACTCTTACCTCCATTATCGTCTATATAATTCTTTATTATTTAATCATTTGTCCATTATGATGTTTTGAGAGAGAGAGAGAGAGAGAGAGAGAGAGAGAGAGAGAGAGAGAGAGAGAGAGAGCATGAGAAAAAAGATTCATTTGTACATGTACATACTTTCAGTCTAAATTGAATTATTTTAGCTGACTTGTACACGTGTTTAATATGTTTAGCCAGCCATTTGGTTTTTGTATTTGTTATTAGGGAGAAAATATATTCTAAGTTGTAATAACTTGCCATCCTTACCCTATCTCTTTTAATTTAACAACAAAAACTTAATACACGTTTTAAATGTTCCGAATTAATGCATCAACGATATTTTTAACAATAAAGAGGTCATAATTTAATTCATGGAGAATACTAGGTCAAAATTCTGTCCCGATTTTAGTAACTTTTGTCCTGTACAATATTAATATTGTCCTGTACTCATTTTTAATTTTTAGAAATTAAAAATTAGTAAAGGACACTTTTTCGCTGATCCTACCTTCTTTTGAGAAAGTTAATCAAAGTGGTTTAATAGCGGATTGCTATGTGTATTTTCGCGTCTGGATGGAGAAAAAGGGGATTCAAAAACTATCTGAAAGATGCGTAGAGCCCTACCCCTAATGGAATATCGACTCACAATTAATCCAACACTTTAAAATATGTGCAGTGATGAGGGAGAGAGTGCTGCATAAAGTTGATGAACTAGGTGCAAAACCTTTCATTTTTCTATAAAATGTCGAAAACTTAAAGACAAATTTCCAAAACTTTTTCGCGCCTTGCTTCGCTTCGACTTTAATTAAGATTTACACCACTCCAACTTGAAATCTTCACTCTTATTATTTATGAGGTATGCATTGCATAAACCAGTTTTAATGTAAGTTTAAATTTTAATTTTTAAAGTAAAGGCAAGTTTTATTAATGTCACCGGCCTCAAACCTTACCCCTTTTAAAACCACCTTTTGATTTGCTTCCTACACTACTGCAAAAAAAAAAAAAGTAAGCCCCCCTTTGAAAATTCATGGATCCGCCCCTGTAATCCATTCTCAATATTTTGAACGGTTGTGGTCCCCTCCACTTTTCTGGACTCAGCCACGCCACTGCATGCATGACATGTACTCACGTGCATGTGAATACTCATGCATCTCAAATACATTGGATCCGCCCCTGTAATCCATTCTCACTATTTTGAACGGTTGTGGTCCCCTCCACTTTTCTGGACTCAGCCACGCCACTGCATGCATGACATGTACTCACGTGCATGTAAATACTCATGCATCTCAAATACATATATGTAAATGTTCTCTTTATTCGGTAAACACAATTACGATTACTACCATGCATATGTACACATTTATATACACATACACATACTTACATACACAGCACCATATATACAAACACACTTACATGTATAATTTTTTTAAACACTCGCATATACATTTACATGCATACATACAACTTATTAAGATTTCATAGCCTCCAGGGTGCCAGCATTTCTTTGATATACTGAGTATTTCCGCCCCTTAGTTCAGATGCGTTAGTTAAAGCGGTCTAAATTTGGTGTTTTAATTTTATCACACCTTGTTTGCTAATTGGTACCTGTATAAAGTAATGTGTTTAGAGATGAAAGTATTACATTTTTGTATAATTCAGAATGTCGTGCGCACGACTTAATAATTTCCCCCCATTTTTATGTGACATATTAAGTCGTGCACACGTGATAGTTATGTCGTGCGCACGACTTAACTAGCCAATAGCAAACATCTCCCATCGACATCCGTCTTACAGTTAACCTAGAATTTGAGACATAATGTGAATACTACAAATAATCTTCTTAGATGTAAGACGGATGTCGATGAAATTTAAAGTATAATTGAAATGACTAATAACGTTTATGTAGACAGCAATTTTACTTGAAAAAGAGGGGGGTAGCAGGTATGAAAAAAAAACACAAACAACAAGTCTACTACCGCCTCGTGAACACTTCGTTATACATGTATATTGTATTATTGCGTACATCGTATATGATCCATGAGTACTGTATTACTCTGAAAAGGAATTATACAAAGTTGCGAAAGATTAAACATCATATTTTTCAATTTCAACAAAATTATTAGGGGTAGCTGAAGCACACAAAAGTCCCTAATTGTATGGGAAATCTTGCTAAATCAGATATTTATTCTGCAAGATCTCTGGTGTAGCAAGAGTTTCCATAGGAATTACCTAGTCCCCCACCCCGCCACTGATTCCACCGTTTCTGATATGTCGATGGACATTTTTTAAACCATGAAGGGTATCAATAGTCTTTATCAAACACCTGCAATCTCTGGGAGATGTTTGCTGTTGGCTATAATTAAGTCGTGCGCATGACATTAAAAATAGGGGAAAAATATAAAGTCGTGCACACGACATAAAAAATGAGAGAAAAATCTTATGTCGTGCGCACAAGATAATTTTTTCCATTGTCATGTTTTATTCATATACGTATGGTGAATTACTGGTCTCGTTTAGTCACTTCTAAAGAAAACAAATTTGGAAATATTTTATACCATATATTAAGACAAAAGACATCGATCAACAAAGCAATTAGTCCGTGGTCAAAGAAGATAAGAAACATTTTGAACAAGTGTGGTTTGAATTGATTTTTCAAGAACAAAATATGTTGCAGATTGTATAAAGTTACTTTTTGTATTGAAAAATATTTAAACTTCTAGAAATAGAATAACATTTTGTAAATTTAGAACATGTAATCATAAATTGTCAATTGAAACTGGAAGGTGGCATGGTATAAATAGATCTGAAAGATTTTGTACATTATATGACTCAAGTAAAATTGGAGACGTATTTCACTATATTTTGAAATGTCCTTCATTGCCAGATGAAAGAAAGTTTGCATTTGGTAGATATTATTGTAAACAAATCAATAATTAAAAGTTTAAATTTATTTTTCAAAATTGTAATATTACGAAAATGAAAAAAAACTGTGCAGTTTTATTAGGATAACTGTAAACAAGATTGGTCCTCATTAGGAATATCGATATAGAGTTTATTCATGATGATCCAGTAATTGATTTATATCTACAACCATGTAAGAATATTATATTTGTTTATTTATGTATACAGTACTAATTATCTGTATAATGAGTTTAATCATTATCATCCAGTACTTTGATTTATATTTACTGCGATATATAAAGCTCACAGCCATATATAAAGCTATTATCATACAAGATGTATACAGTACTAATTATTTTTAAATACTGAACACGGTATGTAAATATTGTATATATGTTTTTTTTTCTCCATACCATTAATTTGGTTTATTTGAGAATAAATAAAATCTTGAAAATCTAAACTACCTCTTTCCTAATTTCTGGAATATTTGGAATTTTGAAAATAGAATCAAACCGCTCCAAATCAATGTATGTATATAATATACATACCTAAAATACCTCTTTTCTAATTTTTGGAATATTTGGCTTTCACACATTTGGAATTTTTAAAATTCAATTGAATCAAACTGCTTCAAAACGAATATATATATATATATATATATATATATATATATATATATATATATATATATATATATATATATATATATATATATATATATATATATATATATATATATATATAATGTGGAGAGACAGTGTCTTAAGCCAAAAAATAAAATTTTAAGGGGAAAAAATCGTCACTGTCAATCTGTTTGACAAATTGACGAAGTCCCTATGGGGGACCTCTGACTTCAAATTTTAAAAGAAAGCCCCAATTTATATTTAAAATGTCTAGAGACAGTGTTTTAAGCCAAAAAATAAAACTTTAAGAAAAACAAATTTCGTCACTCGTCAATCTGATAAACTGACGAATTTATTAAGTCCCCATGAGGGACCTTTACTTCAAATTTTAAAAGAAAGCCCCGAGTTATATTTAAAGTTTTAATAAAAAAAAATTCGTCACTAGTCAATTCGTCACTTGTCAAACTAACTTCACAAATTTTCGTCACACGTCAATTCGTCAAACTAACTTCACGTACCTAAGTCACATACAATTACATATTAGTGTGATTTCAAACTTTTAACTTTGATGTTGAATTTTTTTTTAATAATGATCACATATATTTGCAATTTCCCCTCCGATTGTAATGTGAAGGAAACCTCCAACTAAAAAGGTGCTTTGGCTTTGTCTCTGTAGAGGCTGTAAGGTGACAAAATTGAGTTGATGTATCATTCAAATATACTAAATTTTTTAGATCTATTTTTGTTTCATTATTTACTACATAGTCATTTTTAGGTAAGGTGTAGAATGTGACCTGGAATGTAACCCTTGAATATAACCTTTGGAGTGTCTGGAATGTGACAATAAGAGCGTGACCTATATTTTCTAATTTTACTTAGCATTCGGTATCATCATGTAGATATAACAGATCCAAAATTGTAGCTATAAAGTGTTTTGTAATTTGATTTACAAGACCGATTTATAATGTCATCATGATAGTACACGTGGTTAACATATGGTATGGTTTCGAGTTGTTTTTTTTTTTTCTCCCTGCATGTTATTATAATCGTCGCTCGTGGGTTGTACGGTTACATGTAGGGATTAACTAAGATTCGCTTAGTTGTTCATTTTCTATATTTCATCATTTACAGCGATATATAAATGCCTAATTGTTGAGCTTTATATATCGCTGTCATTTACAAGAACAAACACAAATCTCCACGATTCACTGTTTACATCTCATAATTTTGACTGTTACTCCCAAGTTGACACCTCCAATTTCATCATCAGACAACAGACGACTCTAGAATTATAGCAGAAAAATTAGGAAAATTTTTTTTTTAAATTGACGAATTCTATTATTTGTACTTCGTAGTATGTTTATAATATTTATAACCATAGCTGGTGGACCGTTTGAAAAATAGTACCTGGAATTTTTACCAGCTGTTCATCTTATACTAAAGCAATATTTAGTTAACATATTTAAATTCAAAAATCTTTTGTAATACTAAGATGTCATTTTTTACAGTGGTTACTCTTAGACGGATTTCGGCTATACTTTTAGAGATATTATTTTTATAATACCACTTTCTCTTTAGAAAATACACATAACTTTTAAATTGGAGCTCAAATAAGAATAATGAAGAAACGATATCGTCTTGAGCATTGTAACTTTGGTAGTATGTTTATAATATTTATAATATAATAAACATAATAGAATAATAAGAACCGCTGTTAAAGAATACCCGGTTGTCCCCAAGAAATTATTCGAATAAGTTGTGATAAATATGTAAAGATAAATTCTTGGATAAATTGTGAGACAAGAATTCGAGATAGTATTAGGAGACAAGCACCTTTTTCAGAAAATTGAAAACCATAAGCAAAGGGGTTCGGGAGTTATCCAAAGCTATAAGAATGCCGGAGGCATCACTCGTCAATCTGTTTGATCAATTGACGAAATGATGAAGTCCCCATGAGGGACCTCTGACTTCAAATTTTGAAGGAAAGCACCGATTTATATTTAAAATGTCTAGAGACAGTGTCTTAAGCCAAAAAATAAAACTTCAGGAAAAAAAGAATCACTCGTTAATCTGTTTGATCAATTGACGAAATGATGAAGTCCCCATGAGGAACCTCTGACTCCAAATTTTGAAAGAAAGCCCCGATTCATATTTAAAATGTCTAGAGACAGTGTCTTAAGCCAAAAAATAAAATTTTAAGGAAAAAAATCGTCACTCGTCAATCTGTATGATGAATTAACGAATTGACGAAGTCTTCATGAGGGATCTCTGACTTCAAATTTTGAAAGAAAGCATAAATTTATATTTAAAATGTCTAGAGACAGTGTCTAAAGCCAAAAAATAAAATTTTAAGAAAAAAAAAAAAATCTGTTTGATGATTGACGAAAGTGTGACTTCTAAATTTTGCCATAATTTAATTTAAAATGTCTAGAGACAGTGTCTTAAGTAAAAAAAATTAAAAATTAAAAAAAAATCCGTCACTCGTCAGTTAAAATTGTCTAGGGACAGTGTCTTTAGCAAAAAAAAAAAAAAATTATGAAAAAAGAATTTCGTCAAACTAACTTTACGCACCTATGTGACTTTGGACCATGTGTCGGATCGACGAGAAATGCTCACCTGATCCCACGTATGAAATTTTTGAAGTAAGATTTTAATCCACGTGTTTAGATACAATAATCTTTAGTCACAACGGGACTAACCCATAGTAAAGGTTTTCTCTTAAAACCGACGGGAATTTTGATATTTGATGAATGGGTTCATTTATTTTTCTATTTCTGTATTATATAGATCTATAAGATAAAGAATCTCCGTTCATGTTCGATCCGGTGGGAGTCCGATTCTGTGCTTTAGTATTGCCTATTAATAAGTTGTGACATTTACAGTCTTATTTGTAAACATTCCGGTACTACAGTAGACACGTGGTTATAGCTGCAATACATGTGCATAATTATAGTTATTGATAGGGTGAGTAATTAGAGTAACTCGTCCACTCGTTTATCGTAGTCAACGTTAAAATAACCGTTGTTCATGCAGTATCACCTTTTCAAGTAAATTTCACATTTTTACAGAATTTGAATGAATTTTGGTATAAGTAAACATGAGGTTAAGAAATAGAACATGACTACTGCAGTATAGCATTATGAATTAAGACTTGTTTGTATATAGCCTACTATGGTATATATATATATATATATATATATATATATATATATATATATATATATATATATATATATATATATATATATATATATTATAGCCAAACTTGCCACTCAAGGGAACAGGTAAAGGTATAGCCATTATAGAAAGGTAGCCTTTATAAAGAGTTTTATTCAATACGAAAAAAAAAAATAACAAAGGAAAGTTATGTTTGGGTTTTATTGGCAGGTGCCCTTTATATAGATGTGTCCTTTGATACAAGTTTAACAGTGTATAAAATTCTATTGATACAAGTTTGCATTACAGAACTACAACTTTGAGTTCTTCACGGGGAAGTTTTTGATTCAGGATGTGAGCTACTCCTGTAAACGGCGAGATACTTTTGACTAGCACTTCGGCATATCCGAAGTAAAGCCAGCTCTAATATTATTGGAGTAGATGTGAGCATGACACAGTCATGATTAAATCAGATTTGTTGTTGGTTTTCTTTTGAGAAAGTCATATTACTCATAATAATTTTGCTGCAAAGAATGTCAGAAACTCTGCAAATCAGAAGTCATATCATCTTCTGGTCTAGAGACCTTCAATAACAACATACAACAACATACATTCTAATTCCAATATTATTGCTGACAAAGAATTAAGAAACCTTTCTCCATGTTCAGATTTATGATTTTGGATGACACCGAACGAGCAAACGAAATGTACTGGAAACGGATGATACTCAGAACTATTTTTTTTTCATTGATAGCGATATTAAGTTGCAAATAGGGGTGCATTACAAGAATTACATATGATTAATGCATGCATGGGGGCGTGGCAGTAACTGTATCACATATACAAATGTAGTCTATCTAGTACAGGCATATGATAATTCACTTTATCATATGCCTGTACTAGATATGACTACATTTGTATATGTGATACTGACACGCTCCATGCATTAAATATTCTCGTAATGCACCCCCTGTTCAGAACTTCTCTATTCATATTGCGTCAATAAAAAGAAAAAAGAATTATGAGTGTCATTTGTTTCCGCTAAATTTCATTGTCTGCTCTTTCCGTATCATCCAAAATCATGAAACTGAACACAGTGAAAGGATTTTTAATTCTTTGTCGGCCAAATATTGGAATTAGAAAGTATGATGTTATTGTTGTATCTTGTTACGCGTTATAATTTGTAATTTAGACACATGATAAAAGGTTTATAATATGACCATTTTAATATTATATTCCTTCTCAGCCCTCTGTCCTGATATCAGCCTGAGGGCCTTAGGCCCGGAGGCTCATATCGGGAACCTTGGGCTGAGAAGGAGTATGATATCAAAATGGTCATATAACAATCTGTATTTATTCATCTGATAAATGATATGAATTGATCCAACATTTGTACAGTAATACCTGTCTAGAAAGACCAACCTTCCTGCAACTGAAATCATCAAATGTGATCTCTCAAGACAGGTGCTCCCTCAAAAGAGGTTTTATTTACAAAGATATGGTTTTCAAAATGTGGTCTCAAAAGACAGGTGGCCTTTCGTGACAGTGGTCTCTCAAGACTGGTTCCACTGTACATTTGTACAAAATTACAATATAGCCTACCAGTGATATTGTTTGCCTTTAATTAATTAATGCTGAAGTCCGTTGTTTCCCCTTCAGAAAGTTTCCCAATTTGTCATAAAATGGCTTAAATTTATCCCAAACAATTTTTCCCTATCGGTAATAGTCTCGGCAGTAAAAAAACATGGAAATTTGAAATGTTATTTTTTTTATATCTTGAAAGCACTCTTAAGATATAGACATATGAGAATATATAGATTAAATTGGTGAAAACAACTATGAATTGTCTTGTTATCCATTGTATTATTAACTTCAAATGCAAGCTTCAAGATTGTTGTAATTATGTTGACTTTTTCTCATTAACACAGATACCACAATGACCGAGAACAAACAGCATTTCACTGCGTTATCTGTAAATGATTGGAAAACAAGATGGCAAGAAAGGGATATTACCTTTCATAAATCTGATGTCCATGCGTGAGTTATGGAGATGTTTACATATACCATTTATTTTGTGGCAAAATATAAGACATATGTAATGTAAATAAAGTTAATGACAGAGTACAACCCTTGTTGTTATGAACTTAGTACTCTCTGTAAGTATAGTAGCTGGTGAATTTATCATCAGATTTCAATACAATATGGACATTTTATTTCTGTGTTTCCATTGGGTAAAAGAGTTGGTCACTGAAGATACCTTTTATCAGTCCCCTACCAGTTTGGGGGAACTATAGTTTTGCATTGTGTCTATCTATTCTTCTGTCCTTCCTTCTGTATTCCCCATGTCCTTCTGTCCACCCATTCTTCCTTTATCCAGGCTCTATCTTCCTCATTTCTTCAACTATGCTTTCCATAGTTGGTGCAAGTTTACTTCTAAAGGAGAATTATGCTCCTACCACTGTTATTTTTAGAGCTACTCCCCTTTGTTGAGTTTATTTGTCCAGCACATATCTAACTTATTTCTTCACCTAGGCTCGCCATATTTGGTACAGAAATACATCTTAAGCAGATGTAGTTTTGCATATATAAATTGTACTCTTACCGTCATTATTTTTAGAGTTATTCCCCTTTGTTTGCTTTATTTGTCTGGGCCACAGCTAAGTTATTTCTTTACCTAGGATCCCCATATTTGTTACAAGTACACATTTTAACCCATTCACTCCTAGAGACACATTTGGACTGGTCTAAATCATTGATTTAAAGTTAAGGAGACAGTTTTGCATACAAAATTGTATCATTGAGTTATTCCCTTTTGCTGGTTTCAGTATTCAGGAGTCAGTATTTGGTTCAAACATACAACTTAGGTAGATGAATGTTGTCAGTTAATACATTTTGGTGATATTGCCCAGGTGGGACTTTTAATTCTTTGAATTAGCCTTGTTTTTTGTGTGTAAATCCCACACATTAACTTTGAAAACATTGTGGATACTAACCAATATTCACCATGAATAATCAGGTTTGTAAGTATAGGACAAATTATTAAATACATGACATGTATCTTTTATCAGAGCTTTACATGAAAATATTGTAAACATTGAAAATTCTTTCTTTCAGGATGCTGATGAAATATTATGACAAAGTTATCAATGGAAGAGAAAAAATCAAAATATTTCTGCCACTGTGTGGTAAATCCTTGGATATGAAATGGTAAGTACAAGTACATGTATATTATATTAATAACATGTAGGTTGTAAATGATCTACACTGCCTGGCACCATAAAACTTCAGAATTAATCCTGATGTCTGATTAGCTGAGTAGGATATGTTGTGAACATCGGACATGTTAACCTCTGTTGACCAAAAAGAGGAAGATTTACACCTCCAAAGAGGTAGCATTATGTGTGACATTTTCCCAGTATTTTGATGACTATTTCTTAAAAAACATATACATATGTACAATGACAGTGACAAAAATGCATGTTACTATAGATTTTATTGGTGTTCTTTAAATTAAGCCTTTATGATATTTTCACAGACTAAATTAAATTCCTAAGTTTTATTGTGCCACACCCTGTTTTGAGCTGTTTTAAGGCTACTCTCATCATATTTAATTAGAAGCCTCGATGTCCTTGACTGAGTGGTTTGTGCAATACTCTTAAAATCATCTGACACCTCTAGTCAGCTCTGAGCTGGAGTTGGAGCCCACTGCAGGAACTATATAACTGTATATGGGTTAGTTAATCAGTTTACTCATACCCAGGTTTACTAGCTATCATTATGAATTGGCTGCAACCATATGACTGAAAAAATGTTGAATAAAACTGGGGCTTATGAATGAAAATGTTGTTAGGGAACTTTCAATACATATTGAATTTAATTTTAACTGATTTAATATCATTTTTGAAGAAGAGTTTGGCCCCTTGAGATCTAAAAAGAATAACAAGACAACTGGATTTTGGGTGTTTATTTTAGTAAATTCAAATGAAATATTGAAATATGATAAGGGGACTATTTTCAAATACAAATTAAATTGAAAATAAATTAATATCACTTTTGTTATTCAAGAGTTATGGCCCTTGAAATCAATCAAAATTTTTGGTTTGTTTCTAGATGATAAACTTGCTTTTAATTGTTGAGTGGATAGAGACCATTCAATATACAAGTATGTGTAGAGTTTGCAGTTGATGAAATTTTGCATGTATACACAGGGGATTTTCCATCCTATCAAACTGGGCCAAAATAAGACTCCATTCCCATTGCAAAATCAATCAACTTTTTCCAAATTTGCAGGCAAAATTTCCCAATTGAAGTCAAATGGCAATGAATTTGAAGAGATACTTGTATTTTCACATAGTTTTGTGTATGTTGGATTTCCCAATTTCAATAAAATGTTGCTAACATTCCGAATTCAAAGTGCCCAGGCCCCATTCCCAAAGAGTGTGGAAAATTCCTGATTTGATATAAAGATCTTCAGATTTTTTTAATTGCTAGATAATTATTTAAAAAATAATTGCATTTCATTTTGAATTTTTGAAATGTTATTAAGGGCAGTTGTTAGTTATTAGATTTGTAACTGACCCTCCATGGAAATATGTCGGGTTGATCAAGTCGATGGGAGTCAAAGCCAAGACTTCAGTAATAAACCTAAAAACTATTTTATTTTGTCAAGGATAAGTAATAAACCTAAAAACGTTTTATTTTGTCAAGGATCATATTTTCATTTAGGAAATGTCTTCATTTGCCACGCCACTGTGCACAGAATGGTGTTTTGAATAATCCGCCAATGCTGTCTATTTTTTGCTACTGACTTACCATAGCACTATGGACGGCTGTCATGTGACTCTTTATATCCATTGAACCGATGACATTTCAGTCTGAGGCAAAACAAAATACATATGAGTAGTTTGAAATTGACCAATATCACTTACAAGATTAAGAGTTTATATGCTCTTATATTTATTTGGGAGACATTTGCAGCTTTTTATTCCCAAAATTTTGAATGTGTCAGATGTTTTTTGCGGTCCAGTTTTATATTAAACAATGGTTATACAATAAGTAATGCGGTCTTATTAAAATTTTAGGATTATTTTACTGGACATCCAATATGTGCATTTAATTAGAGAATATTGTTTTAAAATATAGGCTTTCTGACCAAGGACATATGGTCATTGGTGTAGAGGGATCAGAAATGGCTTGTAATGAATTTTTTGAGGAGCAAAATATTAAGTATTCAATTCAAGATGCACAGGAAGTGAAAGGGAAGCTGTATGTGGTATGTGTCTGGTTGATAATATATCTTTCATTTTGTTCTCTTTCTTTCTATCTATTTGATTTTTGGGTAGCCCAATGGTAAGTACCCTTGCTTCTCGGGAATATGACCTGGGTTCGATAATTGGATTTGAATGGAAATTAATTGTGGATTGGAATGACATGAATTTTTTGTTGTACTTTGGGTTCCTGCCAACACAGTTAACAACCCCTCATACCAATATCAGAGCCAAGGAGATATTTACTGGTTGGCCTGTATAAGTTCTATGAATTTGTTTGTTAGTCATTGTTAAATACACATGTATACTAAAATACAAACTTTTTAAAATTGAATTTTCATGACACCTAGGTCAGAAATTTATTACATTGAAGTCAAGTGACCAGTCTTTTGGGCATCCTGCTTATATTTCAGTGAATTAAAAATTTGAAATTTATGTAGGAAATGAATGTATATGTATGTCAGAATGTATTAATCTCTGGAGACATTTTATTCAGACTTTTTGTTTTGACAATTTCAGAGTGAAGATAACAGCATTAAAATTTATTGTTGTGACTTTTATTTGTTCAGCAGGTAACGTTTCACTTTCCTCAACAATAAATGCAATTTCATGCCTTTTTCTGTTGTTTCCACAGGGCTCTTGTTTGGTTCCATTCCCTGTGTTTTTTCCCAACTTTATGAAAAAATATTTCCACAATTTAATGTACAGATTGTAACCATAGTGAACAAGATTGGGCCTATCTTGTTCATCTGAATATCATCTACAAATGTGGAAAGAAGAAGTTAGGCTAAATTGTATACTGTATAGTTCTTTAATTTCACCGAGAGAAAATTTCGCATTTTTCTGAAAGGAACTTATTCGCTGGTATCAAATTTCGCGCAATTTTAGTTGCGAATTGTCTTTCTGATACTTCATATTCATATTAATATGTAAGGTATTATATTCACGGGTATTTAATTTCGCAGATATTTCTTTGACCGTGAATATAGCAAAATTAAAACCCCGTGAATAACAGCAACTATACAGTACATATATTTATTTGAGACCAATCAGCCACATTCCTAAAGCAAGATCTGCACATATTTTTTTTTCTCAATTTGTTGAACAAATTCCCAATTTGGTACACAGACTGTGATATTTAGATTTACATGTGTCACTGTGCAAACCATTTTTCACAAATTGACACAAGTTCACATTAGAAATCCTAATTGTATTCCCAGAAAAGGCCAAGAGAGGCCTGTGTTTGTAAAAGATGTGCTGTCTTCTTTGTCATTATTGTTCTTATTCAAAATAAAATTAGGAGATTCACACACGGTTTTTGCTAATATGGAAACTCTGGAAAAAACATGCATTTTTTCAGTAAAAAGCCTGTCAGATGTCATATTGTGACAGTAAATTCAAAATTTACAACATGACAGTGGTACCCTTTATTGAAATTAACCTGCAATATATTTCAAATATGTGTACACAATGTATATTTTTTAGTATACTGAGTGTATTATACCTCATTAAAACTTAACGATTATCATCAACTTGTATCAGTGCTTTGCATTAATTAAATAGAGTTGTTGGACAAATTGATATATTTCATATCCAAAACAGTTCAATACTTGATACATCATTAAAAACTTTGTTCTTCTTATAAACCAATTATCAGTTTTCTTTATTGTTTGGTACACATTATTGTTAAGTCAATATCTACATTGTTTGTGAACGAAATTGAAATCTGGTCATAAACGTGCCTAAAATTTAGTGGGTGCTTCAAATGACATAAGCTACAGGGTTATACAAATGGCTTATTTTACTCAAAACTGATTCACTTTTTTTAGATACAAAAATATATTAAAAATTTGTTAGGAGGGTCATAGGTCAAGTCATAGTACTTCGTAAATAGAAAATATCAGTTTATCAGTTAAAGGTCAAAGTCACAGGTACCTAGTAAACAGAAAATATCAGCTTATCATAAACTTTTAGACATTTTTTACTACTTCAGCACATTGCATAATTGACTAAATTTGCAAGATGGGCATCTCAGGGCCCCTTGGGCCTCCTTTTGTTCTTATCAAAATATCTTGAAAATCTGTAAATTAACTACTGGTGTAAAAGTAAGACACACCAATTTGCTCTTTTGTTTTTATCTATAATTTATTATATCTTTAGCAAAATAGAAGGACTGATGGATGCTGTGTGGGACAGGGGTTCTCTTGTAGCTATTAACAGGGATGACAGAAAAAGGTAAGCAAGTTCGTGAATGTTGTGATATACAAAATAATTTAAGTGTTCAAACTATAACCACAGACCCAATTTTTGTCCAGTTGACAGTACATATGTGGTATCTATAGGGTAAAGTGAACAAAATGAATTGATAAGCTTTGGTACTTGGATATTAATGGAATAGATCCTTTTGGCCGCTTGTAAAATCAGTACACTGTATTATATACATGTATCCTTTTACAGTCATTTAAAATACTGTTTTGTTTCCCTTAGCAAAGTAAATCATGTTTCCCACAAATTTAAGAATATTTCCCTACTTTTTGCTGTAAATGTAAATCGGCCTATATATATATATATATATATATATATATATATATATATATATACAGAGTAGAATATCATTATCTCATTAATCAAGGGAACACCCCTATTACTACTTTGAGATATTTGGAATTCCAGATAATGGAAATTTCAATTAGCAAATTTACTATCCAGAAAAACGAAGACCAGCCATTCAAACTTAACATAACAAGGATTTCAACTAATCAGATTTCGACATAACAAGATTCCACTTTTATCGATGTATTCATATTTTCCCAAATTCAAAGAAGACACAGACATGTTGAATATGGAAAAGTAAAATTAATGTTATATACCCCGCCCTCAAAATGGGAAAAATTAATACACAACGATGAAAACATGTTTAAAAAAATATGGGAAAACAGAATTAGATTCTGGGAAAAATGATATATATATTATTCTAGAGGTAAAAGCTGTATTTCACCTAAAACTATACATGTACATGATTTTAATTTCTTTGAGTTCAAAAGTTAGAGCTTCAATATACATACAGTGTACAGTGAACCTGTATATAGGGGCCATGCAAGGGACCAGAAAATATTGACCTTTATTTGCAGTTGACCCTTATACACAGGTTCAATTTAGTTGAAGTATGCAGTCAAGGGTAATCCTTATATAGAGGTGGCTGCCATAGCAGGTTTTTCTGTAATTAGATTTAAAAAATTTCAAAATCAGATAACCCTGGAGATCTTGAGGATTTATACTTTGGTATCTGAGATTTTTAGCTGGGCATATTGCCAAAAGTGATAACTAGCTATAGCCATCGTTTGTGCGCAGTTGTCTTTTTGTGCATATTTTGGTATCCGCAGTACCGTCAGAAAAAATAAAACTGTGTGTGTGATATGATATTGTGCATGTATGTTAATAGTTATGTAAATAAAAGTGTATTCATACAGTTGTTTCAACATGATCTAGACCTTTATAGATACAGAATATTCATCTTAATCATACATTATAGATAGTGGGAAATGGTTGGTTTCTTTCCTCATACGAAGAGCCAGACAATCTCTAATACACAGAGTTGTTGGTGTTATTGATCAAGAGTGCTAAGTAGAACACGGTAACAATAACATAGCCTCTGTATTAATATGGTGGTTGGTAAAATTTGTATGCCGAAAAAGTTATCATGTCGGTCAAAATATTGTGAATAAGGATATTTAATAGGTAAAATGTGCCCAAGATGTTGTAATTCGTTATATTAATACAACATTTATGTTTTAACGCATCATTTGGTGATAAAATACGATTTTTTAATACTAAAAAGGAAATAAGAGGCAATCGATTAAATATTTGTTATCAATACAGCTTATATGCACCTTTCTTAAAGTTTTTTTTTAACATGAAAACAAACAGATACTGTTTTGAAATTTTGTATATGAAATATTAAGGATTTATTGTTCAATTAGTGTGATTCTCAAATGATATTAAAGTTAATTTAGATATGTAAATAAATAGAAAATTAACCAAATAATTAGATAGGCTTCTTATATAAATGAATAATTATATGTATGAATGGAATTTTTAGATAGATATATGTAGGGATAAAGGAATAAGAAATAAAAAAATTAACATTTTGAGAGTATTGATGGATCAATATTAGCATCAAAATGAAAATATTATTACTTGGGTATTTGTAAGCCTGACTCTGAGTATACTTTCAGTACTTTGATGATATCTACATCTTACACCGGATATACTGATTAGTGTTACCAATTTAACTAATTATCACAATAGGTATAGAATTGTTTTTGTACTTTAAACAACAAATTACCTACAATTTGAACCTCAAGTGTCATCAGGCTTTGGTCACCTCATTTTATGGGGATATTTTAATAACTTTCTTATTACCAGCAGCATTTGTGTAATACCATTGAAGAGTAGTTCTTCAGTGAAATCTTATGTATGCAGTTATTCCCCTTTACCTACATATACAGTAGTTAATTTCATCTTTAACCCTTTCACAACTAAATATCTAAATGGTATGCTCTATTCTGTTGTATTAGATTAGACTATTATGATCTGTAGTGTTGAAAGGGTTAGAATGTATTCATTATAATTGAGGGACAGATAATGAACTAATGATCTAGACATACAGAACTGTATTAAGCACTGAAGCTGAATTACAAAAAAGATCATGTTTCAAACGTTATGTATTAGACTTAGCGAATAATGGCGACATTTATAATCTAGTATCTGCAGTTTTTAAAACTCTTGTGTACAAATAAATGTACATGCACAAAGTCAAACATACACTTTTCTATATCAAAATTAAATGACCATACTAGGACTGTCATTGATAGACTTAATATCAATATATTGTTGGTACAAATTTGATTCGATGCATTTTTTGAATTAGCTCACCTGAGCCAAAGGCTCAAGTGAGATATTGTGATCACTCCCCGTCCGGCGTCCTTCCATGTGTCAATCAGTCCATCCATAAGCTTTTCATATATTTGACTTAATTCTTCTCTGAGACCACAGCAGGAATTTTGACGCAACTTTACAGGAAGCAAGTGCTCAAGGTCCTTTACAAAATTCTTAGTTTTCAGCAAGATTGGCCCACGGGTCGATATGGGGCGGGGCAAAAGAGGTCACATAAGGTACCCCTCTTTAAAAATCCTTTCTCCAGAACTGCTGTATGAATTAAAAAACAGGTTGTTTAAATCGGAATATTAATTTTTGAAGCATTTTTGGGGTCTTTTCAGACTTTGTCATTTTCACTCATTTTTGCATGATTTCCTCAATTATCTCCCCTTGTTTTCACTTTGATGCATTCATTTAAGGTTTTTTACTTGTAATTAGGTAAAGAAATGTTTTTGTGTAAGAATTTTGTCAAAATTTAATTTTTAGAATTTTTTATGAATTTTTAAGACTGCATAAAAGAGGGGGAATGCATTTTTCACATTATCAGCTTTAAATTCATAATCATTGGAGGTAATTTGACGAAACTGTACAGGAAGCAAATACTCAAGGTCCTCTACAACATTTGTAGTTTTCAGCCAGATTGGTTGAGGAGTGGATCTGGGGTGGAGCAAAATAGATCACATAAGGTACCCCTCTTTAAAAATCTTCTTCTCCAGAACCACTACAAGAATTGAAAAATAGATTGTTTTTGATTGATCTACATGAATGTATGATTCAAGTTTGTATTTTTCCTAGAAATCGGAATATTAATTTTTGACATGTTTTTGAAGTATTTTTAAACTTTGTCATTTTCATTCATTTTTGCATGGTCGCCTCAGTTATCTCCCCTTGCATTCACTATGATGCATTCTTTTAATGTGTTTCACTTGTAAATGTTTTTGTGCAAGAATTTTGCTGAAATGTAGTTTTTAGATATTTCTTAAAACTGCAATATTGTTTCTTGGACAGATCAGCCTACATGTACATATTCTTCTTGGTCTTCTTTCCACATTTGTGGATGGTTCTCAGGTGAGCGATTGAGAGTGATTGTTTTACTGCTTGTTCTGAAACTGTTGTCATATTTTATTCAGTTTGTTCAAATAAACAATGTTTTCCATGCAATGCTTGGTTTTCATCTTGAGATACACAATAATCAAATACACAATAAAACACCTAAATATTACAATGTATCTATTGATTTTGAATGCATTATATAGAAGTACCGTACCAAATTATTCAATTTATTGATATAGCAATACTTTACTTATCAGTTTATTAGTTCACCTGGCTCGAAGGGCCAAGTGAGCTATTGCTGTAAGCCAAATATCCAGCGTTCGGCGTCGTCGTCCATCTGTTAACTTTTGCAACTTTTGCATTTAAACATCTTCTTCTCAAGAACCATTGGGCCAATTATAACCAAACTTGGCATATAGCATCCCCATGTGAAGCCGCATAAAATTTTGCGAATGAAAAAGAGATAAGACCAATAGGGGCCCTAAAATTTTGCCTGAAAGGACCAAAACCTGGTACATCTTTAAAAATCTTCTTCTCATGAACCAATAATCAGATAAGTTTCAAATTTTGTATGCATGATTGTTAAGTCAAAACATTGTTTCTGCAAAGTTTGCGAATGAAAAAAAAATCCGTCATTAAAAGAGCCACTAGGGAGCACTTAAATAACACAGGGTATATTTGTATTACAAATTGTTTAATAACTCAAAACTAATCGACTTTTTGTATACAAAGATATATAAGAAAGTTGTTAGGAATTATCTGAGGATCATTTTGACAAAATTTCAAGGTCATGGGGTTGAAGGTAAAGGTCACAGGCACCTAAGTAAATGGATGATATTTGGTTTTTTTGGTAAAATTTTCAACATTTTTGACTACTTCTCCAGAACCATTGGACCAAATTGAACTAAACTTGACAGGAAGTATAATCATGTTAAACCGCATAAAGTTTGCAGATGAAAAGGGGCTAGGACCAAACATGGCTGCCATGGCTAAATATAGAATGAATAAATCAGCAGATATTTTTTATTTAATCCATGTTATCTCCAAAATTATTAAAGCTAGAGAAAAAACTGTTACCTTAAAATGAGCAGCTTGCAAAAATCTACAAATATTTCAATTTGGTGGAAATTGTCGGGTCGTCCCTTATGGGAGTTATTTTCCCGTTTTTGTGAATTTTTCATGTTTTTGGATGATTTTGTTTTGCATTATCTTCAAACGTATAATTGGTAGAGTAAAAGTGTAAGAAGTAAAAATGTTCAACATGCAAAGATCTACATAAAAGTCAATAGGTCCGAAATTGTCAGGTTGCCAATTATGGGATTCTTTTCCCCTTTTAAGTGGATTTTTTGTTTTTTGACATTATTTTGAAAATTATAGAAAAAGTGAAAGAAGCACATATGTTCAGCATGCAAAGATCTACAAAGAAGTCAATAGGGCCGAAATTGTCAGGTTGCCCCATATGGGAGTTTTTTCCCCTTTTAAGTTGATTTTTCATGTTTTTGGATTATTTTTGACATTATCTTGAAAAGTATAATAGATAGAGAGGCAAAAAAAGAAGCAAAATGTTGAGCATGCAAAGATCTACAAAAATGTCAATAGGGTAGAAATTGTTATGTTGCCCCTTATGGGAATTATTTCCCCTTTTAAGTGAATGTTTCGTGTTTTTGTATGTTTTGTGACATTATCTTGAAAAGTATAATAAATAGAGAGTAAGTGAAAAAGCCAAAATGTTCAGCACGTAAAGATCTACAAAAATGTCAAAAGGGCCGAAATTCGTAGGTCAACCCTTATGGGAGTTATTTCCCCTTTTAAGTGGATTCTTCATGTTTTTGACAGGTTTGTCCAATTGTCTTGAAAAGTATAATAGATAGAGAGAAAAAGAAAAAAGCAAAAATGTTCAGTATGCAAAGATCTACGAATAATTAATAGGAATTAAATTGTCATGTTAACCCTTGTGAGGGTGATCCTTGTGAAAGTTAGTTCCCCTTTTAAATGGATTTGGCATGTTTTCTACTGTTGTTGCACATTATCTTGAAAGATCTATAAAAATATTGGCAAGGTAAGTCTACCCTTATACAAGTTAATTGTCCATTTCAATGAATTTCTCAAGCTTTTGGTTGCTTTTCAGTATATTGTTAGTAAAATACATTTCACTCAGGTGATTATTAAGGCCCCCAATGAGCCTACTGTTTTTCATGTTTATTAGCCATTTTATCTTTTACACATTTTTTAAGTTTTCTGCAATGTTGACCAATTTTGCGAGGTGAGCGACTTAAGGCCCTTTGGGCCTCTTGTTGTTATATAATTTCTCATCAATGACAGTCTTACCATATGTAGGCCTCTGTATTTTACAACCTCTTTCAGATATGCAGACCTAATGAAGAGTTTATTAGCTCCAAACTGCCAGTATTTGCTTGACACATTTTTATATGATGAAACAGTATATGGCGGTAAATCAATTTATTTTTATGGCATCTGTTCATTTTCACATTTCTGGCAGTTGTAAATGTTTTCTCCCTTCTACTGAAATATAATGTATTGTAAAATAGTGCTGTAGTAAAACTCTGACATACCGTATCTAAGGGAATGAAACAACTATAGTTTGATATCAGTTTGCTGTATCTTTGTAGCAGTGTCGTTATGATAAATATTCAACATGATTGCAATAGACTATAGAACTAAAATGAAAAACAATGAGGTTTGTAATAGTTGATTTTCATTTTTTGATCTTTGTTGTTTAAGCTATACTTTTGAGAAAATACAATAAGTAGAGAAGAACTTGTCATCAATGTCAGTTTCTGAGTAAGATAATTGCATGAGGCGAGGTTTACCTGTGTATACTGCTCTTATATAAAATAAAATGGCATGCCATTTAAATTCTGTGATTCTTATCATATTCTGTCTTTTTGATTGTCAGAGTTATTTCTATATCAGCAAGTATCGATTGCGACGTCTGTATGCCAGGAAAAAACGTCATTTTCACATAAACATATGACATCAAAGTTGATAACTTTTCTCATTTTACGCACATACAAATGACATCACAATGGATACCTCCTACGAGGGATGGTAACTCTGGATAATGAAAATACCAAAAACTACGCTTCAGATGCTGCACTGGCATATTTAAAGAAAAATTACTCGTTTAGGTCGTCTGTTTTAAGAAGATTGGTTGAGGTCAGGTTAATTGGGAAAGTAAATGTGTTGTCGTGAGGTGAACTGTGTAATCTTTGAATACTCTGCTTATTAACCAATTATCACAGTAAAATAATACTGTTGTTTTTTATCAAAAATTGTATTCCTTATTTTGTTCATTATGTTAAATATATTACATGGGAATAATGTTCATTTTCAAACTGCTATTCAACGTTTATATTCAGTTCTGTAAGTTGTATCTTTGAGGAAGAGCATGTGTTAATGGCAATGTAATCATTTCAATTTCTGTTTTAGGACCTCCACATTTTGTGCCAGAAGAACAAATTATGGAATTGTTCGGTAAATACCAACTAGATCAATTAAAATTGTTATTCACTGTATTTAAATTGTAGTTGAATGGTTAATAGTTGTAAATTTCAATCTTTTTTTAAAGCTCATCACCTTTTAAAGGTATAACTAACATTTGATTAGTCATCAGTAAGCGGTGTTAAGTATCTGTATCCACCAACACCACCAGGTATGCCATTCAGACTCGACCTACATAAAGACATTATCAGAACTTATGGTATATCGTAAATTGTGTTTTATGTCAACGTTCCGCCAATTTTACGGACGGTATAATAGTCTTGTTTTTGATTACCTGTTCCTCACGCATTTTATTCGGATTTGAATGTGGACTCATGATAGGTGTTACCAGTCAACAGGGGATGCTTACTTCTCCATGGCACCTGATCTCGCCTCTTGATTTCCAGAGGTCTGTGTTTGTTTATTTTTTACCAGATTCGTATCTGTATCCTGGATGTCCTTAAGATCTATACTTCGGTATCTGGGATTTTTTTATATTTGTTTGCTTTTTCTATAGAAATTAGAGTCTATTGGTATAGAAATACAATGCATATAAGTTTTTTAGCATCTCAGTTTTTTAATTTCTTACATATTTTCTGTTATTTCATTAGGTAACGAAATGAATATTGAGAAATTGGAAAGAAAAGATATCACAGCATTAAAGCATAAAGACTGGGGACTGGACAAGTTTGAAGAAATTGTACATCTAATGTCATGGAAATGAACACATGTTGATTTATCATTAGAATCATTTACCTAGGGTCTCATGTTAGAGATATATACTAGTGTTTATATGTTTTCTATTTTTTAGCATCTAGTCATGGTGTTTGATATAGGACTCGGGGTCTACACATATACACATTTATATTGTTGCTATTAAACATCTTGCCCAGAATTTTCATGTTAAGAGATATCATGAGATATGGAACGAATGTAATAAAACTTATGAATGAAAGTAATTGCATTGTTTCTTAAATGACCTAACCATGCTAGGGAAATAAAATTCAGTTTTTACATAAAAAGACTGATTGCTTTCTTTTCATTTGGATTCACGGAAAGTGTGCCCCGGTCGACAGGGATGCTTACCTACTCTTCCATGGCACCTGATCCCACCTCTTGATTTCCAGAGGTCCGTGTTTGTCAATTTTTACCAGATTCGTATTTGTATCCTGGACATCCTAAAGATTTATACTTTGGTATCCGAGAATTTTTTTATATTTTCATTCATAACACATTTCTGAGGTACAGTAATTTTCCTTGCTCAGTAGTCGAGTATACCAATGATGGCTATGCATTATATCCCTGTTGTAGTCTGTGCTCTTTTACAAATGGTCACGTGAAGGTTGAAAATTATATTTCTGTGTAAACTTATATTTTGAGTAATCACTTATTTATTTGAACATAAGTACATGTATATTGACTTTGAACACTTGTGCAACCCTGAAGTGGTTCGATTTGATTCTTTGCTTTATAATGACAGTTGCAAGAAAGTGGGGTTTAAACGTGCAATTATCAAACTGCTTACAAATGCTGCTAGTCAACCTGACGTTATTTGTAGTTATAACTGTAACTTGAGCAAAGTGTACCACTTTTGACCTCTTCGATCTGCTCTTATTTTTCTTTTATTCTAAAATATTTTATCAAGGTATGTAAAGATATGAAAAGGAAAGATACGGTAAAATGCCTGTTTTGACTAACTTGAGCAAAGTGTAGCACTTTGTGCCTCTTGTACCTTTTTTGTTTTCTAAATTTGAAAATCACTCAAGCCAACTACAATTTTGAAGAATACTCAAAGATATAATTTTTTTTTTTTTGCAAAACACTTTCATTCTCTGTTTTTTTATATTATCAATTCCAGAAAACTTTACTACATATGTCCTTTTGTTCACTGACCTATATATATATTATTTTATTTTAAAAGACCGTTGACCAATGTATGTCAGGATAAGGAAATGGGAAAAAATTGGTAAAATTTCTTATTTCATATAATCTGCCTACAAAATTGATGATTTTCCTGTTTTTCACTTGAAAATTTATTGGTTGATTTACTTAGAAATGTATGTAATTATAACTTATCTATATTGCTATGTTTTTGAGTATGTTTGATGATATGAAAATAAAATATTCAAGTTTAATATGTGTTTCATTGCTCTATTAATATTTCTAAACATTGTCCCTTAATTGAGTAACAGTTTCATTGATTTTCAAGTACATGTATACTTTTTCATTATATTTTGTTTAAGTCATGATAAAAAGATCATTTAAATATAATGAATTCATGTACACAGTTTGGTGTGATTACCTTTAAACAATATGAATAACCAATTGACATATTGTGCATAGCTAAAATAAAGCTTATATAAAGCATCTTAGAGAGTTTTTTCTCTCTTGTGTATCTTAAAATTGCAGATGCAATTTTAAAATAATGTTATGGGTGTTAATTAGAAATCTAAAGATATTTTGGGTTTTTTTTTCTCTGAGCGCTTTTGACTTGCTGCATATGTGAATGTTTGGTAGGGCATACCTTCAGTGACACCTGATCTCACCACTGGATCTCTGGAAGTCATGCTTGTCCACAGTTCCTTATGTTTTGTTCATTGCCATTCTCAGTTAGGGATTTTGCTAGTTACATACTTGCCATCTATTACTATCTATTGACAGAAACGATCGTCTTGGGCATTATAATTTTGGTATTATGTTTATAATATTACTAACATTAATGAAAATTACTACATTCCGGTATGACTAAAACCTGAAAATCACGATTTTAAATTAGATTGCTAAAACTAAGTATCTAAAGGGACGATATAAAAATGTACGAAACTTTAAAACTGATTTCAGTCCATGCGTTCTTATAATGTAGTGTATCTTAATATTTATTATAGTTTGCTAACCAGTCTCTTTGTCCGTTTAAACCACCATAAATTCGGAGGATGACTCTTTATTTCTTATAATTAAATTTGTATATATTATTTTAAAAGTTTGTAACATAAATATTTTTTAAAGAAATTGTATTTTAATCTTTTTTTCACAGTATGAACTTTATTTATAGAACAGCCAACTATACCCTTGTAAATCGAGAATAGTCACTGAATTTCAAATATCAATGTTTATATTTGATTTATCTTGGAGATGTTATTCAGAGCCGTAATATAACCTTTTGGTATATTTCAGTTTGTCTAAGTTTTCTTCGGTACGACCATGATTGCTTGATGTATTTAATGGTCATGTTCTTTTATATGATCAGGAAATGGCGTTATATTGTTAAATCTCTGAATTGTGAAGGGCAGTGTTATAGCAAATGTAAATTTGATATGAAAATTAAAAAAAAAAAAATTCACAGGTCACAACGACGCTGACTCCTTACGAACACCTAGTCCCACTTGGTTTGTAACTGTTCTTCATACCAAGACCGTTGTTATATCTTAACTTGGAGTTAAAAATGTCAATCAGTACTTCTTATTTATACTTACAAATGTTTGACATTTATATAAGACTGCTTGTGGTAGTCTAGTGGTAGGGCGTTTGATTCTCGAGCGTAAGGTCCCTGGTCATACCAAAGACTTTTTAAAAATGGTAGTGATTGTTCCATCGCCAAGCGCTCGGCATATAAAGTGAAGGTCATTGGTCTTTTGGAAGGTCCCGTGTCACGGCAGGCGTGGCACATAAAAGCACTGCACTGGCGTTAGTCCATAGCACAGGTCAAAATTTGTGACACTTCACCTGAAGCTTGTGACATCTCGATTTAAGTGAATAATTCTTGACGGGAGGTAAAACAACAAACAATCAAACAAAGCATTTATATAACCAGAATTTAAATTTTATTGTGAATTATCATTGTTTTCATCTGATCATTGAGGTAGAAGTTATCTGAAGGGTGCGATCCTTTATATCATAAACAATTTCTTCTATTTTCTATCACTACAAAATGGTTGTATGCCATTTTGTAACTCACCAGACCCTTTTAGTATGGCTGAAACTGAAAAACTGACTAAACAGTTTTTATTTGACAATGTATTTATGAAGAAGAAAAATGTCAAAAGTAGTGAGAATGCTTATTTTGCCAAGCTTGATCCCCAGTACCGCGCATCCGCCAAATCAAAATTAAACCAGGATGGAAAAATCAACAACTACTTCTCAACATGTAATTCAATAATATTAACGCCGTAATGTCAAACAAGCTTGGTGAAATGAGCATAATATTGACAGGATTATGTGGTCCTTTTGACAACGTATTACATAGTAGCCTTCCTTTGATTATGAAATGATCACATGTTGATCAATTCTAGCACAACGAGACATAAACACTATATCTAATATTGTGACTGTTGATATATTTTTGTTTACATAAAGCAATAATTATAAATTTCAGTTTGTACAGTCATAATTACAAGAGTTATATTTCCTTAATAAGAATTTTTCAATTTTTGTTATCCCAAAATTATGAACGAAAGAAACTGTAAATGCATGTAGTAACTTTTCCATTGGCTATTATAGGACGCAAATGGGATAGAATAAGAAAAAGGGTAATCCGATGATTAGATTTCATTTATATATAAAATTGTAAGAACCGAAACTTAGTCTTTATCTATATCAAAACAATTCTAAGAGATCAAGGATTTATATTTGAATTAGAAGTCAGTCACGAGCATACTGTTAAAATAGATACTGGTTCGTGTTAAAAGAGTTAAATGACTCGAGCTGTGAAGATTTTTTTTCGTTTTTAATGTATAGATCAAGTTGCACACCAAAAATTTAAAATGACTTGAGAGTAGTTACACGTACGTGTAGAAAATCAGTTCCAATATTGGTTGTTATAAAACATTTCTGTAACTATTCGATTTTATTTTCAAATCCACGTTGGTTATGGATATTATATTTGTAAGGAAAAAATCATATAGGCCTACATATTAGACATGTTTTGAGAAATTTTTTTGATCAAGATGTTTTGTGTTTTGAATTTTCAAATCAATTTACTGCACACGTACAAGCCCATGAGGGGGTACGAAATGATAGAAAACCATTGTTTCCCCGTCAATATCAATTTATCTTTCTCAATCAAGTACGTTATTTGGCTTAGTAAAGTCATCATTGGGAACTAGGGGGTGATGGCGAGTAAATGTCTGTTATTTTACTTTCCGTTTATCTCAAAATCTAGTACGAACTTTGGCATGGTACTGTTTACACTTTTGCAAATTTTGTGAATAAAATTACAATATGTTGGTATGATTTTTTATCTGTTTATAATCGACCACGTTAATTCTGCACACGACGTTCGTTAACTCTGTCATGATTAGGTATGATCACCTAGTTAAAACCCATTTTTGCCTATATTGGGGGGGGGGGGTCGAGGCCGAGTGGTTTGAGCATCGCGCTTTAAACCATAATGTCTCTCACATTAGGTCAGCGCAGGTTTGAGCCCTGTTGGAACCCAAGCTGATTTATGTGAGAAAGTATTCCAGTTTTCTTCTGGAAGGTCGGTGGTTTCTATCCAGGTGTATTGTAAACAGGTTCTCTCCCCCACCAATAAAATCTGGTCGCCAACATATAACCGAAATATTGTTTAATATGGCGCTATTTAAAAAGTATAAATTCTGGAAAATTTTAAAAGAATTTAAAAACATTTCCACTCAATGTGAACTATATTGTGAAGAATAGTAAAGATCCTTATTAATAAGTATGTTATAATTTATGTTCTCTCTCTCTCTCTCTCTCTCTCTCTCTCTCTCTCTCTCTCTCTCTCTCTCTCCTCTCTCTCTCTCTCTCTCTCTCTCTCTCTCTCTCTCTCTCTCTCTCTCTCTCTCTCTCTCTCTCTCTGATAGTGTTATATTTTTTAATCAAGGAAAGAATGAAGGAGTTCGGCTATACAATACTGGAATATAGATAGCTGCTATCCATAGTCTTAATCAAATCGCAGTGTTTAGCGAGAATTCAATTTTATTATTCACTCAGGTTTGGAACAAAGTCTTTTGGTACACGCCAGATTTAAATATATGTATATTATATTTTCGAGATTTTTTTAATATCACGAAGTCAAACATTTTATGCTTATCTTGGACCATATTTGAAATATATCTGCATGTAGGTTTACTTTTAATAAAATCACATAAGATTTAATCAGATGTATTTCATGAAGTAAAATGTTTTCTTTCTTGTACCAGTTAAACTTTATGTTGTTTTTCATGAAGAGACGTTTAATTGAGGAATAAGATTAAATCTTCGTTTATTGTTCAGTTTGTGAGATAAAAACATTACGGGAATAGTATTTGTTACAACATGTTGACATTGCATTGCAGTTTACCGTTGTAAAAGGTATGGTAAGAAGTTTGCGTTTGATGTCTGAGCAAGCTATATGAATGCCAAATGTTTATTATGCTCGAGTTCTGTATATAAAAACTGAGCAAATATTGATATTTATAATGAAGAATTTTTGTGGTGTGCATTTAGTTGTGTAATAATATTCCCTTTCTCATTTAGAAGAAGACATTCTGACATGTATCAGATTTTTACATATTTATCTTTATATCTTTTTCGTTTTTCTCATATATCCTGAAACAATAACTTCAGTAAGTGGCATTATATATGGCAAATAAATCACCCTGACTGACGAGCAGAAAAAATAGCTACGAGTTTATTACACCCCTGTTAACTGTCAAATATTACCTGAGTATTCTCTTCACATCTTTGTATGAAGTTTAAAATATTTAAATCACTTTATGCTAGAGTTATGTTTTAAAGTATACGGTAATAAGAAAACAAACATCTGGTTACTACACAAACACTGACAAATAGTAAACAAGGAAAACCGATGTGAAGTACTATCCTTGGTTTGTAAACATCACACGATCGCTGTATGTACAAAATGGATACCATTTGTAGCGACATATTCATATTGTTATAGATGGGTATTTTATCAAATGATGTATTTCTAAGTTACATACTTTAGATAAATAGCATAATCGATAGGCGGTTATCAATTCATTGTTGATATATCTTTATGGAATAAATTTCGATTAAACAGAGGGTCTTTGACGTTTTGTGAAAGAGAAAGAAAAAGCCCTCATGTTAACGCATTCGAATTATTTTCTATAGGAATTTAACTTTGAAAACGTAGTCAGAAAATGCACTGTTCACATTGATCTAATTTATTGTTCAACTATTTTATTGAGAGTAGTAATTGAAATATATGGGAGTTTGTACGACTAGGAAGTTTACGTCATGGGATATCCTGCATTGATAGTAAAAGTTTCTTTTCTTCTGTTCCCTTTCTGTCCCAGGCTTTTACACGTACGAAAATAGAAAAGGGTATACACGTATTTCTATGAAACACCGGAATTTCTTGTTAAATTAATGATGAATGCTTATATAGAAATATTTTGAAAATGTATAAAGGAACATGATGCTATCACATAAATTAAGAAGGCAGTGTTTGTATTCTATCAAGCAGATAACGTTTAGCTACCTTGATCATGATTTTGTGGGAATTTGAGTATAGCGATACCTTGTGATGAACTAATTGATTCAATGGGTTATTATTCAGGGGACTTAATTTAAATTGTTGTGTAGAACAATTACATGTCGAGGTATCTATAGTGAGACTTTGAATGTGTACGTATATAGTAAAGTCACATTACAATAATGTGTATCGCGGCTGATACGAACTAAGAAGTATTTGTTATAGAAGACATTGTGCGCTGTGACCTGTCACTGACGAGATCAAACAACCATTCAATATTTTGCCGTTCAGAGAGGCTATGGATTCGTAGCTCTTAGTTACGTATATCTGATTTATCATTTCAAATGGAAGCAGTGTCATGTTTAAATGCATAATTTATTTGCCAATTCACAATTGCTACATTTTAAACTCTTAAGGCAGGCAGTTATATGTTCAATGGACCACTTTTAATGAAAAAGGCGTTTTCTTTTATTTGAATCCGATAAAGTGAAGAGTTATAGGAACCGTCGACTTATGACAACTTAATGAAAAAAACATTAATACTTCTTTTTGAGAGGTATAAGTGATCATTGATCTCATCGGAGATAAATACCGGTAAACATTTCTTTTGTGAACGTAAAATCAATCAATATGAGTACTACCGTAGCCAAGAAATCAGACGGTGGATCAATCGGACGAAGACAATCAATGATGCCAGATGCTGCTCGCAAGCAATCAGTATTACCACCAGACATAAATAAACAGACGATAGATCCCGCGCACGCTGTGCAAAGGAGACCCTCCATCATGGATCCAAATAATCTTCGGAGACCGTCTCAGGATAGGAAGCAATCAATTGTGGAGTCTATGGCCGGGAGGTCAACTCTTATCATGACCTCGGCGCACACACAGCGACCAAATGTTCGATACGAAAACACGTACAAAACGGAACCAGATGTAAAATTTAAAGGCAACAAAGTGAAAGATGCCATAAAAGACATTTTCGAAAAAGAACTTAGTGGGATTACATATGATAAAGAAAAATGTTTGGGTATGTCTAAAACGCTGGCAGATCGCATCAAACAGTCGGTAAAACTGATGGGATTTATGCGTTATAAAATTGTGGTTTTTGTTGCCATTGGTCAACAACAGGATTCGCATCCATCAGTGGCATTTACCAGTCGGAGTATATGGAATCCAGCCTTTGATAATTTTTCTGAATACACGTACGAAAATCCGTCTTTGTATGCAGTAGGACTGGTTTATGCGCTATATGCAGAATGATGTTTGTGTTGCGTAGGTAGACAATCATAAACATTGATTTAGGTTCAAATAATGACAAGTAAAGAACATATTTCATCAACGGGTAGGCTATCATCGAACCTGTGTATGCATACTTTTATCTGTTGCCTATCGATTTTAATTAAAGATTTTGTATACGACAAGAAAAAAAATCAAACTTTTTACAATTCGGATAAAACTTATTCGGATATATGTCGGTCGTATGAATTTTACTCGAGAACTCTGTATGTATGGCTTTCTATATGTCAGATTTTATTCAAGTAAATTTTAAGGAAGAACATTTCTATAGGGTTTTATTATTGCAATGTTAAACATTCAACGATCTTTTTATTTCATTTGTAAACACGCATTCCGTTTTATTATGATATATGGAAGATTGAGGAATTATTTCATGAACCGAAACTTAATGCTGTGAAATTATTAAATAGCACGTTTTCTTATTTCTTTACACTGTGGACTACTTTTTGTAGAAAATACATGTTTAACACTATCATGTCAACATGTAATTGATTTAGAGTTACCTTTGGAAATTCTCAACTCGATTATATATACTAGAGGCACTGAAAATTAGAGGCTTAGTATAAAGACCTTTCAGAGCATTGAAATCGGACAAAAAGTACATACGCCCGCGATTAGATAAATTCAATGAGATAAAGGGGTCTGTAAGATAAGTTTAATTGATTTCTTTAATAGCGACGAGCCATTGATGTTTGTACACATACAAGTACAAAATTTATTACTTTATTACGTCTTTGTTCGTTGATTAATTAAGCTGTTATGCATACCTGACTGTTTTTGGCTATATTACTAGATGTGGCTTGTTTCTACATCATCAAACATCTATCTGGTTTTTGTTTCAATTATATTGCAACTAGCTAGTTTAATGTGTTAGCGGCTTTGGTATTTACTGATGCTTTAAAGAACAGGAGTTTATATAATGTAACGGATGACTTCCTCTTGATGGAAATTATTGCTACACTTTACTGAATATGACGCTGTTTCAATCACTCATTTAAAAAAGTACAATGTATATTACTAAAAGGTCCGTGTTGAAGAAAATCCTGGTATATAAAGCCGGTTGAACCTTTTTATCTTTACATACAAACATACCGTATACAAAATATCGCCTATATTATTATTAATGCTACAGAATACAAGAATATATTGATATAGTTGTATTGGTATTAATGATGATATATTGTATTAATACCGAGTTTATTTGACCTATGTCCGCCGGTCACAGCCGGCTTTGTTATTATCGCTTCTGTGTGGTTTGTTTTATTTTGTATTGATTTTCATTGTTATACTTTTGTATTTTTATTTGTAATAACTTTTTATTTAATACAGTTGTACAAATATTTCGTATAAATAATTTGAAACCTATTCTACATACGTTCCAGGTTTATAATTTGTATTTATCACTGAATGTACAAGTCGGTGATATCAACGGAAAACACTGTCGTTCATATAAACATTCAATTTTACAAATACATTCAGTTCAGTTTGATGAAATGATCATGTCCTCACTTTTTGGTTTACCAAAAAGTGAAAACATGATTATTTTGTCTTTTTTCGCTTTTTTGTTAAAACTCCTGGTAAATCAAAAAGTGATAAAGTAAAAATATATATTTCCCTACTCTGAAACCTGTCATGAGGGCCATCTATTGTTAGCGAACTTCTCCTGTAACTGGAGGCCACATTTAAAGGGGCACTAGCTGCGTTAACCCCATCTTCCAAAGTCAAGGTTTTCTGATCCACTTATACATGCAACGAAGTGGATCAGAAAACCTTGACTTGGGAAGATGTGATGTTTACCAAAACAAAATAATTTTTTTTTCTATGTTTACTACTTGTACTTGATGTACAATAAGAGCTAAACACAAGCATAAAAGATCTTATATTCCTATATATTTTGTGAAAAAGGTCAGGACCAGTGTGGTATGCATATACAAAAAGTAAGGTTGAATTAATCAATTGCAAGTGATTAATTGCCAAACGGGGTTTTTCAAGCAGTTTTACACAATATTTTGGAATTTAAAATTGTTTGGTTATTGGATATAAATCTAAGTAGTAAAAAAGGAAAGAAAATGTTTTGAAAACAAAAACAGCAAATGTGACTTTAACATACTTATTTCAAGTTAAATTATCATGAAACCTCGGAGCTAGGTGGAAAGTTGAATTTCCTTTCATTACTATTTTATGGTCATACATGTATATTATGAGCAATATAAATCCTTCCAGAGAATGGATCGATTTTCGCCAAATTCAAACTGCATGAAATACAATGACCTGGACTCTACTTGTTGATTGGGAGTATTTTTTTGCAAAAAAAAAAATTGGACAGTATTGATTAACGTATTTTTTGCGAAAAAAATGGGCAGTATTGATTAGCGTATTTTTTGCGGGAAAAAATGGACAGTATTGATTAATGTAAAGTTTTACTTCTTATTTCAAGATAATGTGTGACTACGAACTATTATATGGTTGCAAAGATTTTCCTTCTCTTACTTTTAAGTATTGAGGCAATTATCATGTTCGGTAATCATATTCAGTAGATCTATATTCTGTAAACAGTATGATGGAGTTGGTGTCATTCTATCCTAATGAAAAGACAAATGACGGAGGCAACATACTAGCATTTATATTGTACAGAATATTATAGACCAAAGATACATAAATACCATTCGAAAATTTTCAAAATTTTCTGAGGCATCCAACTGAAACCTTCATATATGTGTTGGGCATGCCTACCTAGTCAACATTATATTCTTAATCTTTGAATGGTTTAGAAGCGTTATTGAGATTTCTTTTTAATTTCTAAGAGTGTTCGTTGCTATATCATTTCAAATCTTTAAATGGTAGCAGTAAATTTGAATGATAAAATTATTTGTTTAAAAGCTGATATGCATAATGTCAGAAATAATTGAATTCTATTTGGAAGTCACATAAAAAACCGCGACAATATATCAAATAAATGTTTTGGCTACGTTCGGTTATGCAAATAGGCACAAAACACGTCCTAAAAGATTGGGACATAAATTACTGTAAAATACCTTTATAGTTCCCACTACTATGTATGATAAAAGGACGATTCTAATTAAGTAAGACGAGACAGAAATAGGAATGTGTTCTTTTCATGTTGTCATGTTAGCTGCCGCCAATGTTGAAATTGATATTTTAGTTGTTCTGAAAATATACCATAGACTTAGAGGAAGAGAATATTCATTTCAACTACATGTGGTTGGGAACCCAATTCTCGACCCAATATTTATATAACTTAAAACAGTAACACGCATGGGTGCAACCTCCTGCAACTTGCAAGTTCTATTCTATACTCATTATTGTCTAGAATTTCCTTTTAAGCAGGTGTTTAAATTCGTGTAATTACGTGCTCATCGTATGTTATAAATATTTCCAAAGAAAAGCCAATTCAAATGCTATCCTAACCGAAAAAATGGACTGCCTAACCGGTACTATTTAAATGGGTAAATATAATTTAATTTACAATAAAGAATAGAAAATCTATGGGTAGACTTGGTTTTAATTATTTGACATTCTACTTCGGGGTCGAATACTATACGACGGAATTTAGTAATTATTTGGTTTGCAATGACCTGTAGTCCGTCTTCTAAGTAATAAAAATAAATCAGTTAAAATATTAAATGTTCAGAGTTCAACGGACTTATTTGTTTACTTAGTATGATACCTAACAGTTTTATTTTTCAGTTTTTAATAGTAGCAAATAGTTTGTAGAAAGGAACAATAAGCGATGATCTACCCAGTACAATATCAACCCTCAAAAATAAAAATAAATGAAAAACAAACTCACAATTACAATTACTTTGTATGGTTTATCCCTCATATTAGTAAACGTGTAAATATTAAAAGGTTAAAAATCTCGTACATTAGAAATATTACAGAAACTTAAAACATAAATATAAAAAATCGTTACAAAATACATGTGTATCTCATATAAGGTAACGGTTATCCTGGTTTCATATATAAAAGAAGTGTTGTTTAATTTTTAGAGTCAGAGTTTAGATATATAGACATTACAATGAATACACTCTTTTTATCTAAACACAGGAACTGTTTAGTATAATTCCTGGCACTTCATACCTAAGGCCCACATTATTACACAACACTAGAATTTAAAATTACAAAACATCAATGGGTGATAAAGTCAACCTTCCTTAAATCTCGTCCCTTAGGTGGTTTGTCAATGTTGTCCTAGATTCAATAACTGATCAAAAGACTTTTATATCCTATTCATTTTACTTGATATTTTTGTACTGCATATAAAACTGACTGAAATAAAAATTCCATAAGCACCATGGTGTATAGGAGTCACAGAGGAAGGTCGATATTAAATATCTTTAAAAAAAAAACATCGCGCTTTTGATTCTTGTTGATTCGAAACTTTGTGTCACAGTTACACGAACCGAAATGTGAGATGTTTACAAATTTTAGACAAGCATGACAATGATGACACTCGAAGATACATGTATGGTGGGAGAACATTTCTATAAATTTAAAGATAAATATAGCAAACATTCTTAACATGTCAAAAGATAAAAAAAAAACACTAGGTGGGGTAAAACTGTCACTGACGCCCTTCGCTCACTGCAACAGTCACTAAAGTCAAGAACACGATCCGCCCACACCCAACTCTTAGTGGGTCGGAATAATATTTAACATCTATGGGGAAAACATTGTTCATTCATTACATTTTTTACCGATTCCAGAGATCTAGGGACGAATTCGCGTATCTAGAAAAATGGTGAAAACCCCGTCAAAGGCAAAAATTTAGTGTTCAGAATATTACTATGTTTTATAATTAAATCTGACATTTCTATTGAATATCGAATCACTTAAATAGAAACTAACATGGATGCCCAATGTGCTCTCAACGAAAATATGACAATATATAACAACAACAAATTTGAGACCGGTAGTATAAAAAAACCCAGCACCTGACATTTTGTTACAAGCCGTTTATTCAATACTAAGGTAATACTTCAAATAAATAGCACCGTTTAAATCCTCCAAAAATAAGATACTCGTCTTTTACAGTGGTTACTGTAAGACAGATTTAGGGATATATTTAGTTAATTTTTTGTCTTGTATGATACTAATTTCTGTGGAAACGCTGGGTAAAATCGGAGAATTTTATATGTCTCAGGGCATATAAAATTCTCCGATTTTACCCTGCGTTTCCACAGAAATTGTATGATACTTCTTCATGTTTCGAAACATCTGTTTTATATTTGAGCTCAACTGATGAAATCAATCGACAGAAACGATCATCTCGATTATTCGTTGTGCCCCTTTTTTTCTACAAAACTAAAACTTAAATTGAATATGCATGATATTAAAGGGGCTTTAGCTGTGTTTTATTAAAAAAAAAGAATTTCCCCCTTTTACTACAAAGATTGGTGTACAATAACAAAAAAGAGATTTACTCAGGGATAAAAATTTCTAAATTCCTATATATTTTATGATAATTGCGTCAGAAACCCAAGTTTGGCACTTTTTCACTTGCAACTGAAAAGGTCTGGTTTACTATTTGTATATGGATACCACACTGGACATTACCTTATTTTCACAATATATGTAGGAATATAAGATTTTTATGCCTGTGTATAGCTTTTTCTCGTCATTGTACATCAAGTAAAGTAGTAAAAATAGAAAAATCAAAATAATTTTTTAGCGTAAACACAGCTAATGTCCTTTTAAAGGAATCAAATACACGTAAGTTCCTTATGTTAACTACATAAAACCCCGAGGGAAAAGTCTTCGAATTATATAGTCTTGTTAGTCATATATACTGTTTTAAGTCGATAATATTATCCTCAGCTTTTTAAATAAATACCCCAAACAAAATTTGAGCTCAAATAAAAATTGAACACGACAATCTTTGAAAGAACACATTTAAAAGACTGTCAATTGTTTAATGCACAGAAAAAGTCATTGAACACATAACATTTCTACCATATTTATAAAAACGTTCATCAGTCGTCACGTTGTGATGCTGATTAAAATAACGGACTACTCATTTAATTTTAAAGAAGAAAAGTATTCATCTTAAGCGATAAAAACAGTTATGGACATCTTGAAATTCAGCATAATAGTTGCTATGATTCAAATATCTTTTTGATTTTAAATTTGATTTTGAATAGTGTATTACGCCATTATGCTGGATTTGTAACCTAGTGTACAGGCCAGCATATTATCATTGTAAAACTATTTTATCTAAAAACTGAAGCATGTCCTGGAAATATAACAATAAAAGTATGTAACAATTTCATTCCCCAACATTTTATATTGTAATAAAAACAATGAGCGTTGATTAAATGATAGGCGTACAAAAGTACAGGTCTTGTAAGTTTTCAGTTTATGGAAGCTTGTCGAGATTGAGACAGACGGATCAATTTTACTCATTATGAACTAGCTTTTAATGATTTTAAATGAAAATACTGAGTTTGTTTATTGTTGTTTAACGTCCCACTCAAGAACCTTACACTCATATGGAGACGTCACCAAATGCCGTTGAATTGGCTTCAAATTTTAGCCTATGATCGGCACTTACGGCCATTGAGCAGTAAGGGTTCTTTAATGTGCCGACACCTATTGTGACACGGGACCTCGGTTTTTAACTGCCTCATCCAAAGGACAGGAAACCAACCTGCCGCAGGCTGGCCTTGAATTTACGACCTCACGAACAAGAGTCGAGCGCGCTAGACTGAGCCAGACCGGCTCGAAAATACTGACCAGATTTATGCTGTTAACTGTACATTTGTCTATATGTATTACAAACAATTGTAAAAAATGATGGAAATAATCACTCATCTAAAGAAAAAAAGTTTCAGTTCATTATTAAATTTTTAAGTAACATACTCAAGATATTTATCCTATTTTATGGAAAAATCATAAATTTCACTGAACGTTTTTGATGTGAATGAAAATGTTTCCCATTAAGTAACATCCGGAAATTTTAAAAGTTTTTAAATATAAAATAATACACTAAAACTTGGCCATGAATATTGAGTATATTATGTTACTTCGGGCCTAAGAAATGAAAAAAAACAAAACTCATCACTGCATTTGTGCATGGAATGCGATATTTCAACACTGTATGACTTTATTCAGTTGTTTACAATTGTGTTTCAACTATTTTTGGAATATGAGATCACTCCACTGATAATTCAGTTTGCAAACAGAATATCATAGAATATGCTAAGTCAGGATTAGAAGTGAATGTGTGTATTCTTGTATTTCAAAGGACCAAAACGTATATATCAAAGATACTAATGTACAATAACATAAAAGTCGACGAGATAGTATACAAAGGCAGTGAATAGTGAATAAATATTGTCCCCTCGGAGAACCAGAAGTGGGATCATGTGCACGAAGGAATAAGCATTCTCTGCAGACTAGTCTCATCTGATCTAACTTGATAGTATAATATATGTTGCAGTCAATATAAAAGGTTTTATAACCCTGATCACACAAGTAATACATCACCCCGTCAATGAAAAAATCATACTGGCAAGCAGGGCCCGTTTTACGAAAAGGTCCTAAGTCCTAACTACCATAACAACGAATCGTTGATTGGTCAGTCCCATGACAATTAGGATTAAGACTTAGGATTTAGGACTTAAACTTTTTGTAAAACGAGCTCCAGAATATTTGTTATTACCAAATAGTAGTTTACAGTACTTGTCAATTTTCTGTCTGTGATTTTGTTGAGTAAAGCATCGATGTACCAGCACACATTCGGAACAATGTTACTGTCAATATGGCTGTAAAAGCAGCAATACTTAGTATATGAACATTAGGTTTTAACGTTTCGATAAAAAGTTTCAATTTCAACTGTACAAAAGAATGAAAAGAAAATGTTGAATATTTTTGGAGTGAAAATAAATACATGACTGATCATCTGTTATACAGCTGGATTTTTCTATGATATGGAAAGATTGTTCCACTTAACACCTCGTCTATATTCATACCTTTATGAAATATTTAAAATAAATCAACAAACCAGTTACATCTTTATGACTCACGTTTTATTGGTCGATGAAATATTAACATTGCTAACATTACTTTCAGGTTGTTAAAAAGGTTGAGTTGAAAGCAGGTTTCTCTGTAGTATATTCTAGTTGTTTTAAGAGAAAAATAGTACACTTAATAGTTTTGTTTTAAACTGTCACAAGAGAAATGTAATCTATACACAACAGCTGCCAACAGTTTTGCATTGACATTACAAGTATCAAATAGATGATTTACAAATATTTTGTAACTAGACAATCTTTTATTTTTTAGATATATTTTTTTAAAATGTCAATATTATAATAGTTGTTATTAAAACTTTATCTAAAAGTCAGGAAACAGACATCTTAACTGGGCATTTAATCTGGATCCAGCTTCATAAAACTTATGAATATCTAAAGTCTTAAAATATTCTACAACTGACCTGCTTGGCCAATCAAATTTCAAGATTAGCTGTAGTTCGGTAAGATTCTCAGATTTGAATTATACTAAAGTTTTACGACCATGGGGCCCTGATTCCAGAGAAATAATAAGACATGAGGATATGTCACATTAAGGGCGCATCAGCTGTATTTTTTCCCATTTTTTTTACTACTTAGACTGATGTACAATACCGGATTCAAAAAATGATATACACAGGTATAAAAATTCTTAAATTTCTATACATTTTGTGAAAATTACTTGAGAAACCCATTTTGGCAACAAGGGCAAATTGTAACAGGGTACAGTTACAAGATGTCCCACAAAGGGTGGAACAAGTCCTGTTGATATCAAGCAGCAGTTATTACATACCTATCTGCAATTGTCCATTACAGGTTTTGAGGAATAAAAGTCATAATTCTGAAATTGCAATTGATGATACCAGTAAATTTCAAATTTCATCAAAATCATTAATTTTGACCAACCGGAAGTCCCAAAATCAAAATTGGACAATGTTGAAATTTCGACCAATCAGAAGCCTTGGTTGCCATACTACAATGAAACCCATATCATTAAAATTGAGGTCTCTTAATTACCATAAACTCCAAATTTCATTAAAATCAGACAATGTTGAAATTTCGACCAATCAGAAGCCTCAGTTTGCCATAGACGCCATCTTTTTATGACATCACAACATACATTGTGCACATTTGCACACCCAAACCTAAAATCATAAGAAGTTTCATTACAGTCCGTCCAGTAATTTCAATGAAAATATGCAGACAAGTTTGGACCAATCAGAAGCCATGGTTTGACACAGACGTCATTTTTATGATGTCACATGTGTAGTGCACATCATCATATGAAGCTTCATTAGAATCCGTCAAGTTGTTTTCAAGAAAACATGCGGACATGTTCATCATGGACAGATAGAAGAACAAGAAGAAACAGCAAACACATTTCTTTGTTTTGGGGACATAATTATTTATTTGCAAATGATTAATTCAATCTTACTATTTGTATATGCATACAACACTGAACCTAACCTTATTTCTCCAATATATAGGGATATAAGAATTTTTATGTCATTGTATATATCTTATTTGTTATTGTACATGAATCTAATTTGTGAAAAACAAAATATTTTTTTCTTTGGAAAAACATCTAATGTCCTGTAAAAGGTATCGTTATATATGATGTCATGTCCCATTAAATGTATCGGTATATATGATGTCCAGAATACATCATGGCCTATCTGATCCAGGTGGTATATGTTTAAAATGACCACATGGCTTTTAAAGAAAAATAACTAAACTGCATACAATGACATTTGAACCTTTTGACAAGATTGGTGTTTTCATCAGAAAATATACTGTCAATGGATTTGGATATATCTATAACAACTTAATAAATAGTAATGACATTAAAATTATATATCTTGTCATAAAAACAATCCTATAGTGACAACAAAACCCCAAAACTACATCATGTTAACCAATTAGCACCTACAGACATATATGGACTGGTCTAAGTCACTGATTTACAGAAGAGTCCATTGCCTTTCTGGGTGTTGATGAGTTAATACAACAACAATATTCAAGATACTATACACTATCTATTTACATGTTCATAGCAATTAATTTTTCAACGACAATTGAATTATTATTACGGAATATATTTCCGAAATTTGATAAGAGTTGTATTGGTATTCAATGTCATCTGAATTTACTTTTAATGCTTGAAATAATACAAATATCCAACCGAATTAAGAAGATAATGCATTCATCACAACATTTAATACATTTGCGAAAAAACAAAAAATTCTACATTAAATATATTCATTAGACAAGGAGCACATAGATACTTGTAAAGTAATTTCATGTAAAAAAGGGACAATTATGTCTATTCCAAATCAAATTTTGATGGTTGAAGGCAATGAAAACATTCAAACTTCACACTCATGTTACATGAGCTTGCTTTTCCAAAAGAAAACAGAAAACTGCTAAAAGTGGTATGGCTGAATTGTGAAGCATTGTATTTCAAAGGTGAAGGTAAAGTAAAAAAATGAATGTCTTAGTCGACTAATGTCACCTGTTCCATTATCATTTGAAGTTATAATAATCTAAATGATTTCTCATAATAGAGTTAGATGTAACAGCCAAACCAAAATGTTGATGCAGACAGACAGACAGACAGACAGACAGACAGGCATCATAATTCATTGACAGACAGACAAACAGACATCACAATTCAAAGACCGGTATATGCATCACAATCTGGCTGAAGACTGATACTATAGAGGAAACATAAAATAATTCAAAATTCCACTCTGATGTAAAAAATTAATTAACTAGTAACTGATTGTGTAGCTAAGGTGATCCATGTTGATTTATTTTTTTGAGTATTTACCTAATTGCTCATTTCTATTACCCCAGTAGGTCTCAATCTGGAAATTTGGCTTTAGTATAAAGCTAACTTGATTCAATACTTAACTATAATGACTTTCAGATTGTGTGTGTGCCAATACTGTATAGTTGTTTAATTTCATGGGGAGAAAATTTCACATTTTTCTGAAAGGAGGTTATTCACGGGCATTTAATTTCACGCAAGATCAATTACCAATTGTCTTTCTGATACTTCATAAGTGTAAAGTATAATATTCACAGTATTTTATTTTGCGGTATTTTTCTTTGACTGCGAACATAGCGATATTAAATCACCAGTGAATAAAAGCAACTATACGGTAAACAACTTAGTGTAGTAAAAGTCTCGTGAACACTTTCGGACCTAAATGAGCTTAAATCTAGGATAATACATCATAATAACACTGGTTAGTAGTTGTTCCTATGTGTCATAATACCAACAAGTATCCAGTGCGAAGTAAAACATTTTTCAGGTGTCATGATAAAAAAAGTGAGTAGACATCACAATCGAATGATGTCAAAAAAGTACATGGACAGTCATGTGTCAGACACTTGGCGACTTTGTTGTCAAGATAAAACTACAGTGTAATAAGTGTACAATGTTTAGATTGATATACAGTAAAACCTGCTATAGCGGCCACCTCTATATAAGGATTACCTGTTTATAAAGGCCAGTTTTTTCAAGTCCCTTGACTGCATATTTTGACTAAATTAAACCTGTGTATAAGGGTCACCTGTACATAAGGGCCAATATTTGCTGGTCCCTTGGGTGGCCCCTATATACAGGTTTTACTGTACTGTGAGCTGGGGAAACCCCAGTAGTACACAATGCTGTCTGAGCTGTATTACAATACAAAAATTGGTGATAATGTTATACACTTTGTGGTCGGAAACCAGTCATCAAGAAATACTACCCATTATCTCTCAGTAGATCAGGATAAAATGTATGTAAAACATACTGGTACAACATTATAATTTACAACTTTGCCTCAGAAAATATTCTTCCCATTATGTTCGAAGATTTACCAGATGGTGAAAACTTTGGGTCTTGTAACAAAATGTTTCAAAAGAACAATGGATACAAAAATAGTTAATACTTCTTAGAAAGTATCTGAGATCAGTACACAAAATAAAATACAGCATGAAAAAGTATGTACAGCTGACTTCCTTCAAATCTTTCACTTTATATACATACAAGACAATTTAATATAAAAAGAGACAGTCTGGCTTTCTTCAGATATTTTTCTACTACAAAATAACACAAAGAATATGTCATCAATGAAGTCTGTTGATGATCTAATTCCATGGCAGATTTACGATATGTCTATTTATACTGGGACCTCCTCTGATTTTTATACTGCCGATTTGAGGGTTTTGGTGATATGCCTTGATTTTCAGAGTTGCCTCCCCTATAAAACTCATTCTGTACTGTCACACCTAAAATGCGAAAAATTGTTTACTGTGCATACCTGGATGAGCAACACAAATGAATACTACATGAACTTATCCCTGATAGGATTTCAAATGCTTTTCCTTTACAATTAATTATCATAAAATAAGCAGCGTGATTAAATCTGTGTTCTAAGACACATTGAATGTTTTCCATAACATGCATTATGGAATGGAAATTCATGTGAGATTCTATAATTACATATTTGTATACAACTAAATTGTCTGAAAAAAGACAGTGTGACTACTTGATATAGTATTTCTGTCAAAATGAATACTTTAACATTATCAAACCTTCTAGATGGGCATATCTGACTTCCAAAAGTATAGTATTTACCTCTACACTTATCACTTTCTTTTAAGATGCCTAAAAGTCACCAGAATTTTCAATAGTTATGGGGTAAAAACAAGAGTTGAAAAGTAGTCAGAAGGAAGGTACAAGTCAACCAGGTTCATTGCATGAAAAACTAGTTTGTGGTATTAGAAATTGTAATTGACACATTGCATTTTTGCAAAAGTTAGTTGAATCTCTTGATGTCACAATGAATTTTCAGTGTTTATCCAAGGTATGACCAAGGTGTCGAGTATTGTGACGTCATCAAATTAAAAAAAATGTTTGCGCATAAATGGAAAGGTCTATTCTAGAGACAAACTGCACATTTTCTACATTCCAACCTAAAAGATGCAAAGTATCAAAATGAACTGAAGTTTCACTGTAAGGGGTCAGCCGATTGGTCAAAAGATATTTCTGACCGAAGAATAGAAAATACCCCGTCAGTTTTTGTAAAATAGTCACAAGGTAAGCCTATTCTAATGCCTGCACATTTTAAATTAGTATGTTAATGGCAGAAATGAACTAAAATGTTAACTTATGCCAGCTCTTACCTTTATCTATGACATAAATACTTTGTTGAGTATATTGATGTGCTTAAAAATAGTAAAGATTGATCATTTGAATTAAATAATATTAATACCGATTTATTGACAAAATTAGTAAAACAACATTTTTCATGTTTCGTATTTGAAACAAGGAAATGTAAACACAGAACATATGTTTTCATATAAAAAATTTCAATGAAGTACAACAAGTGCATCAAAGTCTGTCAACAAAACTGTGTGTGTGATGTCATGCAGGCAAAAGTAGTGACAATGCTAATTCTTTGTATCAAATTAAATTTGCAGAATTTTCTTCAACAAAAAACCATAAAAAAAATACACATGTGTGTTATTAGACACTTACATCTGTTGCTTTAATACATCTTTATATTTGTTTTCTGTCAATATATATATGGGTTCAATATGTTTAATTTATAGAGAGAAAAATCAGAGACTGAAATAAGATTTTTTTCATGAATAAAAAATAAGTAGTCAATGAGTTAACATTAATTTTTATGAAAATAGCAGAAATATTCTGGTGACTTCTTCTGACCAATCACATTTGTCCTTTTTAGAAACAGGAGTTGAAGGTGGCTCATTATTACCAGCCCTATCTACCGTGTCCTAATCCAGGAATCTTGAAATTCACAACTATTGTTATCCTTACTTTATACTACCAAATATAGAGAGAATTGGACTGACAGATCTTGGGGAAGTGAAAATATTTTAATTTTTATACATGACAAACCTGCTTGACGACCAATAGCAATAAATCATAGTATCCTTGGTTACTCAGATGATCTAAATGAAATCATACTTACTTAAGTTTGATAAACATCTGTCAATCATTGTGAGGATTTTCTAATACTTACTGATTTTTAAAAATATACTTAAAGTTTTTACCTAAATTATAACTTTGTGAATTATCTCCCCTTGAACGATTGGTATTGAACTGCCTGTTTGGCCCTTGAGCTCTGTTTGGCTGTAATAGATAAACAAAAAGCCATAAGAAGGAACTCTACAATATGTGTGAAAGAAATAAGATAAGATTAATAAAAAGATAAATTTGAACTTACACACATTTGCAAACATAAAAATAAAACTTTAAGATGACCTGCATACCACTAGGCCTGCAGTTATTTGTTCTCCAGAAAATAGACCTTTTTGAGTTGTTGAGTTCCGACAGAGCTGATCATAATGGTATGCCACTTCAAAGAAAAATATGGACTTCTATATATAGGAAAATGGATTACAGTCAAATTTGCATTTAAGACCACCTCTGTATAAACAGCAGTTGCCTATAAAGGCCATTCAAACAAAACCTTTGTTAACTTGTTTATAATGAATAAACCTCTTATAAAGGCCAAGCTGTCTATAACAGCTACTTTTGCCTGTTCCGTAGAGTGGTCTTTATAGACAAGTTTGACTGTACATACAGTGGAAGGCGACAGAAAAGTAGGCCACAAGAAAGAGGTAAAACTTGTCTTTTTTACAAGAAAGAACATTTAGTTAAACATTTTCCCCCTCGAGATGAACTGAAACAAAATTTTGATGAATGTTATCAATGTAAGTATTATGAAACCAGAAGTGACATAGGCCACTTTTCTGTTGACATCACATGATCTGAGTGCAAGCTATTCTGACAAAACTGAACAGATTGGAACAACTAGGAAAAGGTGAATCTAAATGATAACTGTATACTTGGAAATTTTCACTGCCATGTAATTTTCGCCATTTTTTCCCTTAAATGAGAGAGCAAATTTTGGAATGAAAACGAATTTTTCAAGTTAAATAATTGAAGCATGAACATACAAGCCATCCATGAGACTATGGTGATAAAGGGCAAAATTAAGACTGCGTGAATATGTTTTCTGTCTCCAAGGAGCGAAAATAACCAGGGGCAAAATTTTTCAGATATACAGTACTTCAAATACACAAACAAACTTGTAAAATATATTACAGGCATATATACATTCAAACTGAATATCTATAACTGGCTTATAAATATATTTTACAAATTGCTGGAATATATTTCATGGAGCTTACTATAAAAAGTCTCAATGAATTCATATGTTTACATTATTACTGCAATATAATTGAAGATCATAGAAATAAAGAAAAGTAACTGTAAAAGCATACAGGCTGTCATATTTCAATACAAAAAATATCCTGCAATTAGACCAAAACTTTTTTTTAGAAAAGTTAAAAAGATACACTTGTATTTTTGTAGAAATTTTTTTCATATCATGCATACAATGCCTGGAATAAATGAAATATGCAGACGATTAATATATGTGCCATCCATGTAAGAATACAAATGTTTTCTTGCCAATTATTCACATTTTATTTCTTTTCATAAATACAACATTAAAACAAGCTTTTTTCAACCCTGGATTTTTTAAAAACATTTTATTTGTATAAAACATCGAATACTTGAAACTTAAAATACAAATGAAATAATCCATTTTTGACAGCTTGGATGCCTTTAAGATTACAGTGTATGGTGATAACTGGACTCCTTTATAGGTCTACCAAGATACTGTTTTACTTGATCATCCCTTTTTTGGAAAATAGACAGTACTGTTTTGGGGCTCTTTCAATTGGCTGGAACAGACCAGTGAGTACCAGTTAGTTCCACCAAAGGTAAGGTGTCCTTCACAGACAGACTAGCACCTGCTCCAAGTTGGGTTCCTTCCCAAGATTCAGCAGTTTTAACATTACAGACACCGCCAAAAGATTGAATTTACATCCATGATTTTCTAAAGAAACAATGTTTTCAAATGAAGGCTCCAAAACTGATCAGGAACAAAATATTAACAGATTTTCAGTAAAAAAATTGAATGTGTCATCTAAAATGTAAATATTTTGTTGCAACTTGTCAGTCATATTTATATAGACCTCTGGAACATTGACCAGGACCCAGTTTTTCAACTATTGGATAAATTTTAACCAACGGTTAAATATCATAACCGAGGATCAAAATTTAACCTTTGGTTGGTTAAATTCTGTTGCTCAATAATTGATTAAATTCAACTATGACTAAACCATTGGTAAAATTTGGGAGATTTAGCCAAACCTTGAGGCTTGGTTACATATTTTGACCAATTAAGGGTTATTATTACAAACTGGCTGAAGATCGGCACTGTTATTAAGATTTTAATCCTAGGTTATATAACCCTCGGTTACCATATTTAACCAAAAGATGAACAACTGGGTCCAGACGAGTGCTGGAATGCCTGGTATCAATGGTAAACGACCTTGGTTTCTGACAGAAATGAGAGGTACCACTTTATCTTGGTAAAACTTATGTTGCATTATGTCTAAAAACACATATAGATAAGGAATAGGGAAAACTTCAGGAGTTTTCATTTAGTATGAGTCACATACTATTTTGGTCCCTTTATAAACGAGAGTAAGTACAGTGGAACCTGTCTCAAGAGACCACCCAAACAGTCACAAAAATGTGGTCTCTCAAGACAGGTGGTCTCATAAAAGAGGTTTTATCTTAATGGTTTTGTAAACCAAGTTGTTTTCAGATTGTGGCTTTTCAAGACAGGTGATTTTCATCAGAGTGATCTCTCAAGACAGGTTCCACTGTATACAAATTATAATGTCTGTCTTATACAAACATGATGGTAATCAGTAATGCTTCGGACATGCTTACAAACTAAAATATCAAATTTATGGTAAAGCAACTTTATCAGAAATCCAAATCTACAACAGCAATCAGCATTAATAAAGTCACACTGTGGTGATACAAGATTGAGGAACTTCAAATGGCTTGTCATTTGTTTTTGAAAAAATATTGCTTTGGTTCCAACATCTCACTTTATTTTGGTAAACTTAAAGTTGTAAAATATATATGCTTAAAGAAACCAATTTACATATTTTAGCACAGATGTGCCATTTTATATGTAGATAAATATATATACATACAGTGGAATCTCAGTTTGGAAATCAGATGAGTCAAAATTCTGGTTACGTCAAAGTTAAATGGCCAGTCCCGATTTTTATGAATAGAAAAAACATTCATTAAATATTTTGGTTACCTGTAATTCCGGATATCTCTATCTGAATAGGGGCAGTCCTATGAATTTTGGGATAACGAGATTCCACTGTATAATCATCTGGTTATTCATTTCTGTTATACAAGTAAAGCAGGGGTATCTAGCACTTTTCCACCAATGTGTTTCCAAATATATTAATTAAAATTCATTCTGGGACATGCACAGACATTATTAGAAATCATGGCCGGCCATTCAGTAAAAGACATAATTAAATAACCCAGATAAATTTCTAAAACATGCAATACAGTCAAACTTTGTCATCATATACCTATTAAACATCCAGTTATTACATTTTCTGTACCTTTCTTTTTTGAAATATACATCTCTCCAATATCCCAATATCTCAATGAGGAAGTACTTACTACTGATAAATACTTGACTATACTTGAAATAAATGTAGATTCAATTTTGACAATTTCAAAGACCTCAACTAATGTAAAAAACAAAAATTATGTGTAAAACTGCACATTACTTTAAAGTGTATGGTAATGTCCCACTGTTTACTCGTTAAAAATAAATAAGTTCATTTTTGCTTTTATTTCTAGCCCTACTTCCATTGTATGTACATAATTTCAATATTTTGCATATTACAAAAGGAAATTTCTCACAATTTTGTTGAATTCAAAAAGACTGTATGCATTGAACTCCAATCTATTGAGATAGAGGAACGTGTATAACATACTATTTTGATAAGAAAGCCTTTTTTCTATAGTTTCCACGGGGTCAAAATTGGACCCCATTCCAAATGCAAAATACATGCATTTTTTCCAAATTTGATGAAAAATATCCCAAATTTAGGGTTGAGGCCATAACTGAAATGAAAAGTAAATTAATATAAAGGGAAATGCATTTAAAAGAATTCCACAAGTTTAGATTTCCATGTGTACAAACAATTTTTCTCAATTTGACACAAATTCATGATAGAATTCCCACTTGTAATGCCAATGACATTTCCCCAAATTGACAGAAAAAGGCCTGACAAGTATCTTAATCATTCAGGCTGATACATGTTCTATACCTCAATTTCATCATTCCTAAAGATAACAAAGTTTTTCTGTATGTCAAAGGGAAGCACACAATATCATGAAATCATTGTTATTCAAAGTGGACCCATTCTAGGTATCATAAAGTTTCCTTTCATTGATCAATAATTATGTCCACACTTTTTATATAGTTTCAAAAATAAATACCAATTTTGTTGACATTCTCAAATTACATTCCCCCCATATAAATATCTTAAAGCTGTCATTTCAACTTTTTAACAATTTTTAATTTTGAAAAATAAAATGATTTAATGTTTTGAAACATCCCCAATTTGTTTTCTCCATTGGCAGACACATTTGTTAAATATTATCAATAGAAATCGACTAGCAATTCTGCTATAAAAAGCAAGTCCACTGAACGACTTCTGTATTCCCAAAGCAGTTGAGAGAGCTAGTTTCTATTCCAGAGACAGATCAAATACTGATATGTCTACTACTGAAAGTTAGAAATGTTGGGGATATTTCAAAACATTTTTTCTTATTTACTGTATATGTGGGTATTTGTGTGTTGTTAATTACGCAATTTCCTTATGCAAACCATACATGTGGCGGTAATACGCAGTGTCATAACTCGCTGGGAGCTGTCCTGTATTAAACAATAATTCTTAGTAAAACTGAGGGACTGGTACGCAGGGGTAATTTACATGAATAACTAATCACCAGGTATATAGTGTAAATTACACCCACACATAAATAAATTTAAAAAAAAAAAAGATACTGTAAACGTTTACAGTATCTTTTTTTTTTTTTTTTGAATTAATATTTGTTTAAAAGTCTAAATGACAGCTTTAAGCTATAAGAATATATGTCTTTGGTAACAAATGACTTTCTAACATGTGTTTTAATGTTTACAGGAAAATTATAGATATTATTACACATGTACCTAGTGGACACAAGTTTGATTTGTCAATATTTTACGGTGATAGCACATAGAAGGAAGACAGGGGATTGTTTAGTGTTACATGAAGACTGTTAAGTGTTATACCTGAGGGGGAGCTGCTGCCAGGTGATATATGGGATTTACACCATGAAACAACGGCGCCCCCTGCTGTTGTCTAGGTACTTGTGCTGGCAAACTACACAGTGGATAATACATTCCCGAAACCAAGGCACATGGAATAACATTAGTAGTACTTGGTGAAGAGGATACATTGCTTAAACCATTGTCAACCTGTGAATTGTGGCCATTATATGAAAATGGAGGGTGATGTTGCTGCTGCTGGTGTGGTTGTTGTTGCTGATGATGTTGATGCTGTTGCATTACTTGCTGGATCCAGGGATGGGAATGAACCTGTGGATCTTGTTGAAACATTCCCTGCTTACTGTTTTGAGAACCTGAAGACTTCATCGGTGATGTATGTGGTCTGCCACTGGTAAAAAGAGCCTGATTTACCTTATTCTGAGGATACTCTGGTAGATTATTATGAACAGTAGGAGACATACCCCCAAGTTGCTGTATTTGCCATGAATTCTGTCCTCTGTTTATACCCTATAGGTTAGAACAAAACATGGATGATAACACCAGAATATATATACAGGCGACTCTCGATACCTCAAAGTCTAAGGGACCACTAAAAAAGTCCTGGAAAAACAACACTTTGACCAATGTAGGTTTTTAACAATATAGAAAATTCCGGATGATTGTTTTCGTAGTTTGCATGTATTTTGTAATCATAAACAATCTTCGATCCTTGTTTTTAAACATTATAAATGTATACATATGCTATCTTAATTATGTATTCAAATATAAGGCCCATAACCAGAGACATAAACATGTATAACATATATATGTCTCTGCTATAATGTTGCAGTAGCTTGTTGATTGATCTACAAATCAAAATCTCTCTTGGCTGTGACACTTGTACTCAAAATCAGAGCTTATGATACGTCTCTGTATACAATTATTTCGTTTCATTGTTCTTATTTAATTAACAATTCTGCCAGAAACTCCTCTATTAGGTCAGTACTTACTTGTCACCCAGTTATCAAAACCACCCTGTTTTTTGTTAACCACTGAGGTAAAGATCTTGGCGTCGTTCTTTCAACATGCTTGGCATACAGCATTTACTTTTTATACATTCACAGATAATTACTCAGACTTTGAGATTTCGAGAGTAAAATTCAAAGGAATTGACAAATCAAGACCTCCTGGTTCAAGAACTTTGAGAAATTTAGAGTCAATTTACTTATTTTATGAAGAAAAAAATTAATATGCCCCATGTTAGCCTAGCTGAAGAAATGAAAAAAATTGGACCTCCAAAAGGTTAATATCATTAAAGGGGAAAGACTTTAATAAATCAAGAGGCCCGATGGGCCTTGACAGACACTTGAGCACAACATAATTAGCTCCCATAAGCACTTAGATGACAATAACTGCCCGGCTTCTTTCATTTTTACTGTATCTGTGATACATTGCAAGATAATGTCAAAAAACAGTCCAAAACATGAATAATCCACTTAAAGGGGAAATAACATCCATAAGGGGCACGCTGATCATTTTGCTTCTTTCACTTTTTCTTTTTTAATTTTCATTCGCAAAGTTTGTAGATACTGACTTAACAATCATGCATACAAAATTTGAAAGTCATCTGATTATTGATTCTTGAGAAGAAGATTTTTAAAGATGTCCTTTCTTGAACCTTTTGGAGTCCCTTTTCTTTCACAAACTTTTGGTGGCTTCACATGGTCATGCTATATGCCAAGTTTGGTTGAAATTGGCCCATTGGTCCTTGTGAAGAAGTTGAAAATGTCTAAAAGTTATCAACGCCCGATGGATGATTGACGATGAAAGACAAAACATGATCGCAATAGGTCACCATGAGCTTTGCTCAGGTGACCTAAAAATAGTGTAGTAGGAGTGCAAATTCTATACACAAAATTCTGTTTCCTCAAGATGTATACCTGTACCAATTATAATAATAAACCTGGTCATCTTGAAGAAATAATATTTGCCCTAAAATGTGATGATCTGGCTGGTGGTCATATGAAGCACAATCACATTACCTCAATTCTGGGCATTCCAGAAATGGTGGTAGTTTTTGGTATGCTCTACATGCAAGCCACCTAGAGCATGTGATGATGCTATTCCTTGGGTATTTTTACATGTCTTTTGCCAATGATCATGTAGAGGAATAAACTCATTGACATATGAGGAAAAAAATAAACATGAAATAAAAGATATAAATTTTAAAATATATGAAATAAAAAATATAGATATTGACTCAAAAATCAATTGTTTGAAAATGAAGGTTTTTAATTGTAAAAATGTGAACATCAGCTGTTGAAATATATGTCTACTACAGTCAATACTATGAAAACTGGTAACCCCATTTACTTAAACCCTCTCACTCACCCTGTATGCAAATGAGCATCTGGTTATCATGTGGACAGGAAAAACATCCAATTTTTTGTGCTAAATAAACCAGGCAAGTCTACTCAAATTACATTGTGTGCAATTTGTTTTTATCTTTATCTTGAATCTTCAGGAATTCTGCTTTTAAGTCTTAATATAACGAAAACTTGGATCGTGGTGGTATTTGCTTACTGCTATAATGATAAAAAGTTGACCTAAATAATTACAACTTAAAATAGGTGGTGACCGAGACATAAAAGTTGCTATAAAAATGAAAAAGAGGCACAATACTTGCCCTTGGTGATGAAGATGGCGATACATGTGCTGCATCGTGCTGATATCCAGCAGGCATGGAGACCGATCTCATATTTCTATCAAAAAAGCCAGGTTGAGGCTGCACATGTGAAACGATGTCCTTATCTGAAGACTCGGACAAACTTCTTTTAATGGCTGCAAAACAGAGATGTATAACATTAGTGGAATCTAGTGAAAGTGATGAAAACCTACGTCTGTCAAATGGTTCAGTATGAATGTGACCAGTTCTGTCTGAGCTTTTAGGGGGGACGATATGAAGTTTTGCTAGATAGGAAGAAACTCCTTATGTCGAGATCAGTAATCTCGATTTATTCGGTTATCTCAAGATCGAGCACCAGCCCTGGCAATTTTCCTTCTATATCTTACTAACAAAGACTTGATAACTCAAGATCAGAAAAGTCGAAAAACCACTAATGTCAATGTTAAGACATGATCCCAATGTTTAATTTCAATGTGAAAGTGATCAGTTATCTCGAAGTCAATTTTTTGTACATTGCCATTAAATCATTGTGATTATATGACTAGTGCTAAACAATTATGCTATCTGTATTGTTTTTTAGTACAAACAATGGATAAAAACCTTAAAAAAAAATTCTGTTATTTTGCTCTCCGATCTTAAATTTATATGGTTAAAGTTACTTTCTATAATTCGTTTTTAGACTTTCTGTTTTTAAATATTTAACAATAGTGTCACTTTCGCGATCTAGAAAGGAGCACGGGTTGTTCCTATTAAAATGTAAGTGATGTTTACAAGCCAATACAGTTGTGTATTAAGAAATAAATACATAAACATAATTGATTCCATTTTACTTGCTTTTATTATTGTTTGACAAAACACATGGTTTATTTTAGCTGTCAGCTTGCACATATACTAATGATAAGAGACATGAGATATACATATAGGTCTACAAGTATTTTGGCAATTACCGAGATGCTTACAAGGATTCGGGCATTTAGTGACAGACCTTTTAACGAGTATTACTCTACGGGAGTTCAATCCGAGTGCCCTTTATCGGTGTTTACTGCTAATTCCATATACCATCGTTTTTATCAGAATAGATAAAGCTTGATGTTTAAATAACTGTACATGCCATGTATTTTGAATTTTTTGCTTGTCCTGGTGACTTTGAGATAACGAGCTTTGACTGTATAAGAAACTGTATTCTCCCACCTTGGACAGGTGTATCTGCCATTTTACCAGACAAAATTTCTCTGTCCACACCTTAAGGTGTAAACAAGCTACACGCACTGTGACGTCATAATATAATTTTATAATGTAGGACTTCAATTTAATGGAAATACAGTGCATTAAAAGTTATGTTTTATTTTATTTATGTGCATAAACATGTATTTGATGCATAGGAAAAAAAACCAAACATGAGTGTGTTAAGTGGAAAGGAAAATATCAACTCTAGTGGTAAAAATCTGAAATTCAAATCCTTGAGGAAGCCTCGGTTTGGACAAGATTCTCACCGCTCAGGTGAAAATTTCCTTATCCACTCCACACACCCATGTACGATTTTATTATTCTACCTCTAGGATAATGTTGAACATTTTGTTCCTGTTGTCTTATAAAACTTTCCTGCTTCCTTTTCTGATCAATTTCAAATTTCTTCATTTTTTCTTCATTCTTTCTGTTTTCATCTCTTCTTTTTCTTTCACGTTCTTCCCTAATGTTAAAAACACAAATTATCTCTAAGAAAATATCAAAAGAAAACAACAGAATACATTTACAGTAAAGAATTTACTAAAACATCATGCAAGTTAGGGTCAACCCTACCCTGAATGACTAATCAAATGAGAGTTACTGTCAAACTCGCATTAAAGGCCACCTCTGTATAAAGTGCACCTGCCTATAAAGGCAATTGAAACATAATCTTTGTCAACTTTTTTATAATGAATAAACCTCTTTTAAAAGGCCACATGTCTATAACGACTATTTTTCTGTTCCCTTGCGTGGCCTTTATAGACACATGATTTGACTATATTTCACATGATTTACAGCAACTTAAATCTAATAACCAACACAGAGTAAAATATATCTTGTGGAGGACATATTTCATGAAATCTAAAATGTAGTAAAACCTGTGTTTAGTGGACAGTTGCCATACTAATCAAAATGTCATTTACAGAGAAATGGCCGCTGAATGAAGGATGACCATTCACTGCTAAAATGTTCATGCATATAATCAACGCAAATCGTTCTTGTAATCAACTGTTACGAAGTAATGCAAAGAAATAAATATTTAGCAAAAACACAAAATAAAAGATTGTAGGAGTGTTTCCTTTTTCTTGGTAAAGGAGGTGTCCATTTATTTAAAACAGTCTCTAATAGTCTTATATAACAATGTAAATCAGGATCCAGACAAAATGTCCATTATCAGAGGGTGTCTGCTGAATTATAAGGTGTCCTTTATGACAGGTTTTATTGTATAAAAAAACAACAACAACAACAACAACAACAGACAAATCAATTAGGAAAAAATGCTTTCTGACCTGTTTTTCCTGTTCTGAACAATAGGACACTCCTTTGCAATATGGCCGATTTTATTACAGGCTCGACAACACCTATCATTTGGTGGACATCCCTCTGTCAATTGCTCCTTGTCAAAGAAAAAATCCTAGAAAAAAAAGGACATTTTTAAACTTCAAATAAAATATTCTATAAATAGTGAAATTTTAGTTAAAAATAAATATAACATGTAAAATATCATTATTAGATTTGGAGATGTTGAAATGTGTTGACATGGAACCTTGTTTTATACAAACTGCATTTAAAATGAAAGTTACTGTTCAGCTGAAATACTATTTAGAACTGGCAGATGACCAATTCTCATCAAGTACTGATTCTCACCAAGGTTACAGCTTCTCAACACTATTAGCAATATTTCAACATGCAAGTTTACTTGAAGAAAAAAAGATGTTATTTCCATGTTCCTGGGTAAAATACAATGTATTAGTAACATATATGAGACACAAAACCAAAACAGAACCCAATTTTCCTGCCAAAGTGAGAGAAGACTTACATATGATGTTAAAGAGTGGAGCTTAATGCCACAATACTGCCATAATTAATGTACTGAGACTAGCAGAAGGTTTCCATATACTGTATCACTGGAAATTTTTGCCCTGGTTATTTTCACCCTTTTACAGCAGAAAACATCCCCCCCCACCCCCGTCTTAAATTTGCCCTAAATCACCAAGTCGCATGCATATCAGTGCTTTAACTATTTAGCTTCAAAATTTCACTTTCAATTTAAATTCGCCCTCTGATAGAAAATAGCAAAAATTAAACTACAGCAAAACATTCCAGGTATACAGTATTTTATTGTTCGTACGGTAGTGAAAATAGACAATTTCTATAGCTAAAATAAAATGTAAACAGTCTTTCATGACTAATAAATGTATTGGTCCTATGTTAGAAATCTATCAACATGTTTTTCAATGAAAACTACACGTCTCTCACACATACATGATACACACATACACACACTTACAAGAACTAACTCATATAGTTGATAATTTTAACATTTTGTTTGACATTGTTATCAACCATTCAAGGGAAGACTCAAGATATCAGACCCATTCCTATCTCAAGTCAATCAACAGATGGATAAACTTACAGTATTAAACCATTTAAAGGACACAGAATAAGTTAATAAATCAATACTACTGTATACCTGCAAATTTTTGCACCTGGTTATACTTTCCTTTTGATGACAGGAAACATATTCACCCGGTCTTAAGTTTGCCCAAAATACCATAGTATCATGGATATCATTAATTTCTGTGCTTCAATTATTTAGCTTGAAAGTTTGACCTTCATTTTAAATTCGCCCAAACATATCAGGGCGAAAATCAAATGTCAGCAAAAATTTGCAGGTATACAGTATATTACAGAACAATCATATGGCAATGTGTGAATATAAAATACATCTTGGCATACACTTACAGCAATGTCATTGAAACCAGTTGGGATATCTTTAATGGGTGTGCCATAAAGCTGACGACCATACACAAAACACTTCATGATGTACTGGTTCACTAAAATATAAGTAAAAAATATCATGTACTGTGTGTCCCAGCAAACCCGGAAAGTGATTTTTTTAAGTTTGCATAAAAAAATTATCAAATTATTAATAAAAATGCTACTTTATTTATAGGGACATTACCAAAATAACTTATTTAAATTCTTTCTACTTTTACTACTTGTACTTCATGTACAATAACAAATAAGAGCTATACACATATTCCTTTATATCTTGTGAAAATAAGGGCAGGTCCAGTGTAATATTCAAATACAAATAGTACAGATTATTTAATCAATTGCAATTGAAAAAGAGCTAAACCTGGCTTTCACCAAATATATAGGAATTTAAGAATTGTCATGCCAGTGTACATCTCTTTTTTGTATATCAATCTAAGTAGTAAAAAAAGAAAAAGACAATTTTGAAAAAAGCAGCTAATGCCCCTTTAAAGAAAGTCATAATCATAATCAATTTTGCATTCAAATATGAAGGAGACCCTCTAGTACTCAAGATCCTAGTTAAACTCTTTATGATTTTCGGACCTTCATTAGCGGTAATGGAACTGTCTATTATTTTTATCGGGGTGTATACATCTCATCACTTATAAGTCACCATAGATACTGGATTGAAAATACTGGTGAAACACCCCTGCACATGAATGGACTCCTCCATTGACTTGCGCATTAGAATGTTGTTGTAAACATCCGGTTTCAATTTCAAGAAAGATAATGAATGGAATTCAGCGATTCACAATTATTTAAGATTTAATGTATGTTGAAATGTAATCAATGGGGGAGTAAGACTTTATGACTCTGGTTATATTTAATGGTTGTATGGATAATGTTCCCACATAACAACATTTTTACAAAATATTTACAATATTTACAAAGTTGCTGGGACACACAGTAGTTCACTGAAATATAAGTAAAATATATAATGTAGTTAACTAAAATATGATTAAAAATATCATATATAGGTTCACTAAAATATAAGCAAAAATATCATGTATTGATTCACTAAAATATAAGTAAACAAGAGGCCCATGGGCCACATCCGTCACCTGAACTCTGTTGGTATCTTATAAACATAGGAATCTCAAATTACAAATTATCATAACACTTGGTTCGGTTCAGGTGAGCTAAAAATACCATATATTGGTTCACTAAAATATAAGTAAAAATAAATATCATGTACTGGTTCACTTAGCCTTTGACCTAAAATTCAAAATTTATATTTCGTGAAATTAATTGAGTGAAAAAGCTTTCCTTTAAATATCATGGCATTATTTTATCACTCTATGTTATGGAGTCATCCATATAATCATACTTCAATACTGGTACTTACTTTTGTGAGACAAACCACCTCCCAGATTGTGACTAAGATCAAATGGATCTACAAAAAATGACAAGATTATAAAGCTGTTACAATCTGGCAGCTTAACAACAATCAACAAATGAAAACTCCTCTTTCTCCTGTCTATTAAATTTTAAAATCTGTTATAAGTTACTTAGCAAAATGTCAGAATAAAATATGATTTTCATAGGCTAAAATTTCTGTCACTATTCTGTGTTTTTTCTTTTGACAGATCAGAATAGTTAAAATCTCCATGTTTAAGATTTCATCTATTTCCAAGAAAAGTAAGTAATGTTTTAAAGTTCAGTAGAGATCAGTAGTATAAACCATATACAATACAAATTTGCATCAATATACATTGCCTAATAAATAACTTTAATAATCATTTTAAATAGCAAATACTTAGAGACTAACTACACTGACTTACTGCTGCATCATAATACACAGTAAATATTATCAACTACATTATATAGAAAGAAAATAAATAAAAAGATGATCAATGTGTCTGGGGATATGTCATTTCTCAGTCTAGCTTATTGCACCTGAAAATACTTTTTTTTAAACAGCATTTGATGTCACTGCTAGTTTTTAAAGAGCTCTTCTGTTCTAGTCTTATGTAGTTATATGCTGTTGTCTATTTTTTTATATTTTCACTGTTTTGTTTTTTATTTTAAACGTATAACTGTATTCAACCCATTAAGTGCCCATATGCCTATAAGCGCCCCTCCCCCATATTTTTTTGACATAAGATTGAGAATCTTTTCTAGCTGGTTGACAATGAGATGTGGACCTGAAAAATTGTAAGTAACAGGTTATCTGTAGCCCCCAGCAACAGAATTATGTTGATAGGTGTCCTTGGTAATAACTACAGCAACTTTACCACTGTGCTTTACAAAAAATAACTGTTTTACGTCAATTTGACTATCAATTGGCGCCATTAAGTGCCCACCTGTTTTTATTGATTTTTTGTGGAGCCCTGGGCGCTTAATGGGTCGAATATGATAAGTCTAATTCTGTCTATGTCTTGTGGGTGTTACCATTGTGTATGAGTTTAACAAATTTTGAAGAACCAAACTTAAATTCAGAAATGAAAATATTTGCAATTTTCAAAGCTATAAAGGAGCATAACTCTACATGGTAAATGACACACTGCCCAAATCTGAACTCTGTTTGCATGTTGGTGTTTCTTAAAACGTACTGTGTATGAGTTTCATAAAATTTGAAGGAGACAAACTTAAGTTAAAGCAGGGAAACAAAAAATGTGTTTCTTAGTATTATGTCTGTGTATGAATTTCATAAAATTTGGATGAGGAAATCTAAAGATAGAGTGCAGAAAAGTAAATTGGATGGAAGGAAGGACATTCCTGGGTTACAATTAATGCCCCTTTCATCTAGCAGCTGGGGCATGATGCTGCATGCATTAAAATGATGAAGCATCCATGAATCATAGTTTCTGAAATTCATATTCTGTGAAAACTACATCTAAGATTTCTGCAAGAAGAATGAATGTCTAGAATTAAATGATTACCCTCTATTGCAATACACTTTCCGTTCCATAGCTTTTCAAAACGTGTCAGCAACTCTAGTTGTCGAATGCACACAACGTGATCTCTCAGATTGAAAGTTTCTGTGTAAAAGCGAAATAATCCTATCCACAGTTTTCCAACGCTCTGTAGATTTTTCCCAAATCCACTCCAAACTTTAGGCTACAAAGTACCAATTGTCTTTTGATGAATTATTCTTACCATTGTTTGAGTCAAATATTGGTTATGTAACTAATGACTTAATTCTTAAACAGAAACTTGTAATCATTCTCACTACAGTGGAACCTGTCTTTTGAGACTGCTGTAATGGAGGACCAACTGTGACCAAATTCTGAAAACCACTTAGTTAAGTAAATTTTGATATAAATACGAATATAATCCTCTTGTGAGAGACCACTTGTCTTATAAGGCCACATTTCAGAGGCAGAAGGGGTGTTCTTCTGTTTCACTGTATATCACAAACTTATACTTCAGCTGTTAACTGGTTTCAGTTGGCATTCATGGCAAGTTCCATGATGCCTGTTTGCCCATGAATGCCAATTGAAAATAAAATTCAATGCTTATATTTACTTATTTCCTATCTTATCCAACTTTTTTTTTTATCTTTTTTTAATGCAAATTCAAATGTTCCACATTCTTGTATGTACAATTCCTGGAACAGCTTTTGGCTGTTATGAGATGATGAACACCAACTTTTACAATGATTATTTAGTTTCAGTGCCAGTAGATGGTAAATATATCTAAATAAAATTACATTTTTTGAACCAATATGTTGCTGCAGTATAGGTCAAATACTTTCCAACTTCAAGAAGATGTGATTAAAAAACGCTAAGCCAATAACCCCACCATCCATACAGAAATTAAAGTCCTAATATTCTTGCAACAGACAAATGGACCAACCAACAGCAATGTAACCATTGATCTTAAATCTCTGGGGAATAAACAAATTATCACCATAAGAGTAATCAAAGATTACAAAGCTTGTCTCTCAGCATCATTTTTAACAACCACCCCCTGAAACCCCAACCAACATTGAAAAGGTCCACAGAAGCGTCACTTTTCCAAAATACACAGGACCAATTGGGCTTCAAAAGCATAGCATGTGCTGCGAATCATAAGAAACATCACTCCATCAGTCATCAGCCAAGTTTGGTGTATGAGCAGTAGAAATATGTAAATCTGATTTCAACTAATCTTCTTTACCACAAAATTGAGAATATACTAGGTACAAAACAGGGCGTCTTTTATAAAAATACTGTGACGATCCAGCATCTGAGGAATGTGATGTGCATAGAATTATAAGACTAGTTCAGTGTATGAGCAGTAGAAGCAGGTATACCTGACCTCAACCAATCTATTCTTAATCGGATGCCAATACTAGGGCGAGAGCATAAGCTCTCCTCAAATTTACCAAGGCAAGCTAAAAAGGGTGTCATATAAATTTTTAAACTTGATGATAAGAGTTGATTATATAGCATTTTCAAATATACGAACCAAGTTTTGCATGTCTTCATAAAACCATGCATTGCAACCATCAATGATTTTCTCTGGTCTGTTTGACCCAGGATGTAACTGCAAAGTGAAGACAAATTATGAAAGCAAAGCAAAACAAATCACAAAAACATATAATTGAGTCTATATGATAATGTTAAGAAATGAATTATATGTACATACAAGACAGGGCTTTTTCTTACCTTTTGGGAACATGGCCCATGGCACTGAAATTGGGAATTTCATGGCATTTTGGGTCAATATTGGGAAATTTTTGCATATGTCTCTAGTCCTATAACACAGGACCTAGAGCAGCAATATTTACATTTTCTCTTATTTGTCTATTTTTTGTTACATTTATTTTGCTACTTGCTATTTTGTTTTATCTTTTTTATTAACAGCTGCCATACTCAACTTTCAAGAAAAACAAGGTCTGAAAAAATCAGCATAAAAATGAGAAATATTGAAAAGATGTTATGTTCATGATTGGGAATTTTTGGCAAAAAAATTGGAAAAAAGGATGATTTGCATTTGGGAATATAGCCCAATATTGGATATAGATATGGAGGGAAAAAAGCCCTGCAAGATATCCAGGAAAGTAACTACAGTGGAATCTCGTTATCTCGAAATTCACAGGACCACACCTATTACTTCGAGATATCCAGAATTCAAGAAAACCAAAATTTTAATTAATTAACGTTATTTTTTATCCATAAAATTTGGGGCCAGCTATTTAACTTTGAAAAAGTTGGAATTTTGACTCATCCTATTTTGACATAACGAGATTCCAGTGTATATCAGAAATGTAATTATGCTGTAGTACATGCCATTGTATATAAAATACCTCTTGTAAAACAGGAAGTACTGGAGGCTGACATTGCTGTAGATAGTAAATCAGAATAAGGATGTACGCATATGATGACAGACTCCCACGTGAGGCATCTCCTATCTCACAAATCTGAAATTTAGAAATTGTCAGAAATAATACAAAAATCATATGATTTTGATGACAATTTCTTCCAGGGAAAGACTGGAAATAAGCATTCATTTTAATTATAAAATCATAACAAGAGGCTCTCAAGAGCCTGTATCGCTCACCTGGTTATTTGCTTGAGAAGATCAGACGAACCGAGCAATTTTTGTAAAGGACCTTCCATACATAAATCCTGTAAAGTTTGGTTGAATTTGCTTCAGTGGTTTCAGAGGAGAAAATGAAAATGTGATTTTCCCATAGGGTCCAATGATAAACTAAGCCCAGCCCTGGCAGCCATGGTTTTGACAGATCGGAACGAAATGAGCAATCTTTGTAAAGGACCTTCAATACATCATTCTTCTAAAGTTTGGTTATATTTGCTTCAGTGTTTTCAGAGGAGAAGATGAAAATGTAATTTTCCCACAGGATCCAATGTTCTTCTTCCAAGTCAGGAACCGGATTCATGAATGAATGAATAAGGTTCTGCCAAAACTTTGCAGTGTGTGCAGCACAGCAGTCTTCTTTTGGCTATATAATGTTAAACTAAGCCCCGTTCTAGTGGCCATGATTTTTGACGGATCAGAACAAAATGAGCAGTCTTTGTAAAGGACCTTGCATACATCATTCCTATAAAAGTTTGGTTAAATTTGTGTGTCAGTGGTTTCAGAGGAGAAGATGATTTTCCTATAGGATCCAATGTTAAACTAAGCCTCGCCATAGCGGCCATGTTTGTTGACGCAAAGTGATTCCAAAAGCCAGGTGAGCTAAAAATGGCGGTCAAGGAACAATTTTCAACAACGGTTTTGAAGTCGCAACATCAATATCTATTTGGAAACCAAATTTCATTGAAATCAAACAATGTTGAATTTTCCCCGCCTTTTTTGTCGGCCATTTTGAAAATGGCGGTCAACAAACAATTTTCAACACCGGTTTTGAAGTCGCCACATCATGGCAAACATTTTATCAATTTACATTCGACCTCTATCTTTCATAGACATAAAAATTGAAAAAATTCTGTGAAAAAAGGGCAATAACTCCATTTTTGCAATTTACACTTGACCTCTATCTGCTACATTTTTTGAAATAAAAAATTAAAAATGCCAAAATTTTGAAAATTTTACAAAAAAAGGGCTATAACTCCGAGATGAGTTGGCAGGTAGATCTCATCAAGCTGATCACTTTTATCCTTGTCAGATTTTTGATATCTGTAATGGTTTTGGAGTTATTGGCCAAAAACTGCAATTTTCCCCCTATGTTCTATTTTTAGCAACAGCGGCCATGTTGTTTGACCTGCGACATAGAAAATAACAAATTGAAACTAAATACCCTAGTGACGACTCAGTTCAAGTTTGGTTCAATTTGGCCCAGTGGTTTCAGAGGAGAAGATTTTTGAAAGTGAGTTAATGACGGACGGACGACGGACGCAAAGTGATTGCAATAGCTCACTAGGTGAGCTAAAAATGAATCTTAAGTAGGTGAAACTGTCGACTTAACGACAGTTGTTATAGTGTATATCAACCTTCAACAACATGTTATTTTTAATTTTAATTCATCATCATTTATATCAAAGTCATTCACAAAATAGAAAGTTATAGTATTGCTTTTAAAGAATATCAACTTACTTTTGCAAATACTTTCAAGGCATATCCCAGAATTCTCACACGACTGTCCATAAAGGCATACATTTCCACCATTCTGGTGTTGTGGAGAGCCTAATGAATATGCAGACATCTGATTAGCATAGGAAAACACAAATAATGATACAACTGGTCATATTGTAGTAACATCTTCAACAATTTTTATATTTACATTCAGTATGCTTCAAACACAGATATTAATTGTTACTATACTTGTATAATAACATTGCATGACATCAATGACTTAAACTTATCATCACTGCTGCCATTTTGTTTTAAGCCTGGCATCCTGACAGCAGCTCCGATCATGGATATATTAAGATGTTGTGTGTGTGTGTGTTCGAGAATAAAATTTTGTATCAAGAACAACATTTTGTTGTGTCATTGTTATGACAGTTGCTGTGAACACCTCTTTTCAAATGTGTTGATCTTCTTTTTGCAAACAACGGTTGCCACATCATGGTTGGTGAAATTTGGCAGGAAAGCTCTAGTAATGAGATCCTAGTGATAAATTTCTCAATCCCTTGATTAGTTCCCCTGAAAATGCAACTCTTACTTTAATTGTTTAAGGTTGTCATGACAATAACAAACTTCCCACACACCTTATCTGAATGGAAATCATAGCTGACCACACACCTTATCTGAATGGAAATCATAGCTGACCATTTACCCTTTTTTTACTTCTAGGTCATGGAAGATGAAATATATAGGCCCTATAAAACAAATGTTCCAATGATCTGAATTTGGTGATGTCTTAAACGTTGACCAGCCATGACTCTGAATAATGCAGTAACCAGTATAAGTTTTTTTCCAGATTTTGTTTTTTGGCACAGATGATTTTTTTTTTTTCAATTAATAAAAAGTGGTTCAGGGGATTCAGATAAGATGCGCTTGGGCCCAAGTAACAAGAAATGAATTTTATTCAGCCTTAGCCAGACTCTGAAGGATTGATAAATTAAAGCGATATGAGCTGTCGTAGGTGAAAAATTTTACATTCCCATTTTATGTGATATTCTATCTCATATATATTCCAAAGAGACCATCTGGTGGTTAGAATAACAAATACGTGTGTAAAATTGCAACAATCTTGCCAAACGTAACCTGTAATACCGGTTATTTTTTGTCCGCCATACTTTGAGCATTGCAAATTAACTTTCGATAATTTTTCACAAAGATTACCGAGTGACCAATAAACACGTGCTATTTGCAGTTAATATACATTCTATTCTTATTACCCTTTGCGTTTATTTTCGTAAATCATAATTTCATACCTAAATCAGGTAAAATTTGTCTTTTTTGTCGTTTCAAAACATTCGTTTCTGAAATTGTCCACGTGCTGCTTGGTATATCGGGTGATCTTGATCCATTTTTAACTCGTCCTATTGCATTTTCTTTATCATTCTTGACACATATGATCATGAACTGCCCAACTGCACCTTACATGGCGGCACGATTGAGGTACACATACTTTTCAGTTATATTTTTTTTACTTTGTCAACGTCAGCATTCAAGGTAAAATTAAAGATCGGAAAAATTTCTTTTAGTGACCCGATATATTTATTCATATATTCATCCGATTCTCTTCAGGTATTTAAAATAGCGTTGAAAAGCATATATTTTACATAATATATGCACTTTCCAATAAAAATCACGTCTTGTATTTTAAAAATAAATATAAAACACATAAAAATCGGCCGACTTTAACATAGTCCTAGCACGTAAAGGACCGAGATCCCCTGACCGAATTACGAAGTACATTTGATATGGCGAAAGAGTTTATCTGAAAGGTCATTGCATATGGAAATACAGCTGGATTTTTTAAGGTACGGGAAAACTTAAATTCTAATAAAACAAATAACTTTGGAAAGAAGATCTTTTACAATGTTTACGTGTTTGATAATATATTTGAACACACATTTTATCATATTCTCGACTATATGTCAGGGGAAAAAATTAATCATTGTGACAGCTTATATCGCTTTAAGACTTCAGATTGGAAAACAAATTTGTAAATGAAGAAAATGCTGACAGTAGATGAAATCCTGGATGATGTCAATTTTTTTCTATCCCAAAAGATACTGAAATCAAAGTAAATTTCATCACATATGTCATTTGTATCAGGCTAAGATATAGCAATATCCTGACAAATTTCTAGAAATGGGACCTGGCAGGAGAAGTTGGGAAATACAAAGACAGGTTTTTCAATGGTCATTATTAGAGAGAACAGAGAACCCTGTTTAACCATACTCTGTATTGCAAAACATTTATAAGCTATTGTTCCAATTTCATCACTAACTCACCAAAAGATTGTACATGCTGATATCACCCTCCAGTTGACTTCTACGATGCCGGAACTTTACAATTGGAACTTTAGCTGTGGGTATTGGAAATACATTGTAAAGTCCTCTGTGTGTCTTAAGTTTGGCAGTTATTTCCTCAATATACTGCACCAAATCCAATCCCTAAACAAAAAGGAAAACAAGATTTCTTCATCTTGAACAAAGTTATATCTACTAAGTTTTTGAAAATCATTCTTTTTAGAAATGCAATTAGAATTTCAAAACATAAGATTTCAGAAATACTTAAAATCCACAATTCAAGCTATACGAAAACAAAACATCTGTTTAGTAAAACAAATTATTACCCCATCAATCTGAAAAAAAAATCTGTTTCAAATTCATTCAAGGTTTGAAAAAAAGAGTGTAATCTATCTCGATCATAAAAAACATTTTTGTTGCTTTTAGAAAGAAAAACAATTTTTTTACATTCAAACTAAAGTCATGCACAATTTAATCAGACAGCATAATGTTAACTTTTAAAAGCAAATTATTTCATCTATATTCTTACCTCTGCAGTTGGCTTGCCCTTAAATGTCACACAAAGATCCAAATCACTATTATTAAAACCAAAACCATTTCGTGAGGATCCAAAGAGGTGAAGCTGAGCATCTGAAGTCAATAATTTTTACAGTTATAAAATATGTATTGTAGTAACAGTACAGGAATTTCCCATACTCTTTTGGAAATGGATCCTCAGCCTTTTGAACTGGGAATTTTATCAACATTTAATTGAAACTGGGAAATTTAAAAATATATAAAGCTATTTGAAAATACAAGAATCTCTTCAAATTCATTGACATTTGACTTCAATTGGGAAATTTAAACTATAAACTGGGGGAAAATGTATTTTTTTTTTTTTTTGCATTTGGAATTATTTCGACCCCCCCCCTCTATAATAGCAGACCACAAAATAACATGGGAGTGATCCTTCAGGTTAGGACAAATACAGATCAAGTAACCTTTTTTTTGTATCGAGGATACTGAAGTATTGAATGTATTAGGACACATTTCAAACATTCAAATTAGATGAAGTAAACATAGAGTAATCAAAGATTACAAAGCTCACTTCAAACCAACATATTTTACATCTCCCAATTATCCTGACCTCAACCAAACATTTTAACCACAGAATTGAAGATAGACCAAAAAAAGGTCATAAAAAAACAAACAAACACAAAACAAGAGGGCCAAGAGGGCCTTAATTGCTCACCTGAGAACCATCTACAAATGTGGAAAGAAGACCAAGAAGAATATGTACATGTAGGTTGATCTGGCCAAGAAACATAAATATTGCTATTTAAGAAATTAAAAAAAAATTCTAGAAAATTTAATTTCGGCAAAATTCTTGCACAAAAACATTTCTTCACCTAATTACAATTAAAACACAATAAATGAATACATCAAAGTGAATGCAAGGGGAGATGATTGAGAAAATCATGTAAAAATGAATTAAAAATGACAAAGTCTGAAAATACCTCAAAAACGAGTGAAAAATTAACATTCCGATTTCTATGTAACAAACATGAATCCTACAACCATGTAGATCACTAAAAAATTCTATTTTTCAATTCATGAAGTGGTTCTGGAGAAGAAGATTTTTACAGAGGGTACCTTTTGGGACCACCCTGGATCCACCCCTGGGTCAATCTGGCTGAAAACTACAAACTTGGTAAAGGACCTAGAGCACTTGCTTCCTGTTAAGTTTCATCAAAATTCCTTCAGTAGTTTGAGACAAAAGCTGATAGCATGAAAAATGCACCCTCTCTTTTTTTTTTTTTTTTTTTTGGCAGTCTTAAAAAAATCATTAAAAATTCTAGAAATTAAATTTTGTCAAAATTCTTGCAAGAAAAAATTAATATTCTGATTTCTATGAAAAATACAAACTTGAATTATACATCCATGATCACTCAGAAACAATCTGTTTTTCAATTCATGTAGTGATTCTGGAGAAGGAGATTTTTAAAGAGGATACCTTTTGGAAACTATTCTGCCCCACCCTGGATCCACCCCTGGGCCAATCTGGCTGAAAACTACAAAATTGGTAAAGGACCTTGAGCACTTGCTTCCTTCTTTAAGTTAAAATTCCATTGGTAATTTTGAAACAAAAGCTGATAGTGTGAAAAATGCAACTTCCCCCTCTTTTTTTGCAGTCTTAAAAAATCATTAAAAATTTTAGAAATTAAATTTTGACAAAATTCTTGCACAAAAACATTTCTTCACCTAATTACAAGTAAAACACATTAGATGAATGCATCTAAGTGAATGCAAGGGGAGATAATTGAGGAAATCATGTAAAAATGAATGAAAATGACAAGGTCTGAAAAGACCTCAAAAACGAGTCAAAAATAAAGATTCCGATTTTTATGAAAAATACAAACTTGAATCATACATCCATGTAAATCACTCAGAAACAATCTGTTTTTCAATTTATGCAGCGTTACTGGAGAAGAAGATGTTTAAAGAGGGGTACCTTTTGGGACTTATTCTGCCCCACCCTGGATCCACCCCAGGCCAATCTGTCTGAAAACAACAAACTTGGTAAAGGACCTTGAACACTTGCTTCCTGTAAAGTTTCATCAATATCCCTTCAGTTGTTTCAGAGAAAAGGTCGAAAATATGAAAAGTTTATGGACGGACGCCAGACAGAGAGTGATCACAATAGCTCACTTGAGCCTTTGGCTCAGGTGAGCTAAAAAACAGGACCAATCCAGTTACACCTGAAGAATAGCATGTACTAAGAATCACAGGATGTATATGCCATGCATGCAAGTTAGTTGTTCTATGAGCAGCAGAAACAGGTAAATCTTGACCCCAATCAATCATCTTAACTGAATGCTGACACCAACACAAGGGCAAAAGATTAAACACCTCTAAAATTTGTAGAGGTGAAATAATAAAAAGCATAATTATTGGTTAGTGTCCTACCAGGATAAAGTTCTTGAATAAATTTTTCCAGTTCCTGTCTGATGAATTCTCTGTCCCGAATTTCCTCCAAACACTGTTCAAAATCCTCTGTAAAAAACAAACACATTTTTCGGTTACTTAATTTTAAATAAACAGTTAAAATACAAAAATATTTCAAATACAACAAATCAAAATCATCTCTCAAAATACATACAGAAACTTGTCTGAAATATTTACAGGAGGCATTTACTTGGTATTTGCTTTAGTACATGTACAAATGTATGAAGATTTTGTAATATTTACACGGGACACTTACTTGGTACTTGCTTTAGTACAGATGTAAGAAGATTTTGTAATATTTACATGGGGCACTTACTTGGTACTTGCTTTAGTACAGATGTAAGAAGATTTTGTAATATTTACACGGGACACTTACTTGGTACTTTCTTTAGTACAGATGTAAGAAGATTTGTAATATTTACATGGGGCACTTACTTGGTACTTGCTTTAGTACAGATGTAAGAAGATTTTGTAATATTTACACGGGACACTTACTTGGTATTTTCTTTAGTACAGATGTAAGAAGATTTGTAATATTTACACGGGACACTTACTTGGTATTTGCTTTAGTACAGATGTAAGAAGATTTGTAATATTTACACACAGGACACTTACTTGGTATTTTCTTTAGTGCAGATGTAAGAAGATTTTGTAATATTTACACGGGACACTTACTTGGTATTTTCTTTAGTACAGATGTAAGAAGACTTGTAGTATTTACATGGGACACTTACTTGGTACTTACTTTAGTACAGATGTAAGAAGATTTGTAATATTTACACGGGACACTTACTTGGTACTTGCTTTAGTACAAATGTAAGAAGATTTTGTAATATTTACACGGGGGCACTTACTTGGTATTTTCTTTAGTACAGATGTAAGAAGATTTGTAATATTTACACGGGACACTTACTTGGTACTTGCTTTAGTACAGATGTAAGAAGATTTGTAATATTTACACGGGACACTTACTTGGTATTTTCTTTAGTACAGATGTAAGAAGATTTGTAATATTTACATGGGACACTTACTTGGTACTTGCTTTAGTACAGATGTAAGAAGATTTGTAATATTTACACAGGACACTTACTTGGTATTTGCTTTAGTACAGATGTAAGAAGATTTGTAATATTTACATGGGACACTTACTTGGTACTTCTTTAGTACAGATGTAAGAAGATTTGTAATATTTACATGGGACACTTACTTGGTACTTGCTTTAGTACAGATGTAAGAAGATTTGTAATATTTACACAGGACACTTACTTGGTACTTGCTTTAGTACAGATGTAAGAAGATTTGTAATATTTACACGGGACACTTACTTGGTATTTTCTTTAGTACAGATGTAAGAAGATTTTGTAATATTTACATGGGACACTTACTTGGTACTTACTTTAGTACAGATGTAAGAAGATTTTGTAATATTTACACAGGACACTTACTTGGTACTTACTTTAGTACAGATGTAAGAAGATTTTGTAATATTTACACAGGACACTTACTTGGTACTTGCTTTAGTACAGATGTAAGGAGATTGACATGTTTGTCTGTCATAGGAGGCAAAGGTTTCAACTCTGGGATTTTGTCGTCTGGACAACAATTCTTGAGATGACCTTCTTTTTCACACAAAACACAAATTACAGCTGGTCCCTAAAAAAGGTATGACGGTAAACATCAAATGTGAAACATAAAACATATAAGAGAGATAACATTTTTAAATTTCAGATGAAATATCTGGATCCAAACCAGACACAATGACAAACAGACCAATAGATATACACACAAACAGACATACAAAGAGACAAATTGACATACAGACAAATAGACACACAGACAAATAGACATACAGACAAATAGATATATAGACAAATACACATACAGAAAAGAATGACAAACAGTCAAACAGACATAGAGGCAAATAGACAAAGAGACAAATATTCATACAAACAGTCATACAGAAAAATAGACACAAACAGACAGACAAATAGACAGAGACAAATAGACATACAGACAAAAAGACATACAGACAGATAGACATACAGACAAATAGACATACAGACAAATAGACACACAGACAAATAGACACACAGACAAATAGACATACAGACAAAAAGACATACAGACAGATAGACATACAGACAGATAGACATACAGACAAATAGACATACAGACAAATAGACACACAGACAAATAGACACAGACAAATAGACATACAGACAAATAGACATACAGACAAATAGACATACAGACAGATAGACATACAGACAGATAGACACACAGACAAATAGATATACAGACAAACAGTCATATAGACATAGTTATACAGACAAATAGACATACAAACAGACAAATGAAATGGAGAAACAGAAAAAAAGAGAGACAGACAGACCAAAGCTTATGCCACTTGATCTTTAACCTCAGGGGTATAAAAATAGAAACATACATTGTGTCTCATTGTTGTTATTCAGTTTAATAAATTTTGACATTATTTTAGCATACCTTTCCATGCATTAATGTTTCTTGTGAAAATTTGTACTGATACTCCAAAGATGGCAAGCTGACAGTCTCTGATTCTTCTTTAACAGATGTTTTGTCTGAAACTTCTGTGTGGTTTTCTTCAATGACATTGAACTTTTTATTTTGACTATTTTCACTTGAAACTTTGTTTAAGTCTTCTGTATTACCATTACTGTGTGGACTACTCCACTTTTGACCCAGTACAGAACATGCATCCGTAAGTACTTGATTGACAATAGACATTGCAAAGGTTTGCAAAGAATGACTATCTGATGAAATCTCTTTAGATGTGTCTTCTACACTTTCTAAATCAGCACTGTTTGTACTACAACTATTATCAATACTGTTCTTATCACAGTCTGATGGACAGAGAGTTATGTCCCTTTGCTTTCCTTTATCCCCTACTATGTCATGGTTCTCATGTGATGAAGCTCCCTGAGTACTTTCATCAGCTGAAGATGTAGATGGGAATGTAACAGGAATATCCTCAGCATCATCACCACCATCATCAACTTTATCTTGACAATTCATGTTCCCAACAGAACTCCCCTGAGGTACATCAATCGTATTTAATTTATCACCGTCCTTTTCCCACCTTTTAGCATAATTTTCATGTTTAAAGACACCATGTGTTTTTGAGTAGTCCATCAAAGCCTTTGTCTGTTTGGCTGTTAGTGTGGAGTAGTTTGTTGGCAGTCCAAAATAATAATAGGCCTTCCTAATACAACTCCAAATGTAGTCAAACATATCAAAACTTTTGATTGTCCTTGTCACATTGCGCTTTGTAAAGAAAGGATCTACAAATAATCAAAATTAAAAGCATTGTACTTAATCAATTTTAGTTTGAAACTGAGAGAGAGAGAGAGAGAGAGAGAGAGAGAGAGAGAGAGAGAGAGAGAGAGAGAGAGAGAGAGAGAGAGAGAGAGAGAGAGAGAGAGAGAGAGACAGAGAGAGAGAGAGACAGACAAAGACAGACAAAGACAGACAGAAAGAGCAACAGAGAGCGCAAGAGTGAGTGAGAGAGAGAGTAAGAGAGGGAGAGAGAGGTCCTTATTTTGTAATGCTTTACCTTCTATGGCTAGTTTCTTAGTATTCCACTTCTTTTCTGCACTTAATAGCAACTTCTTCTGCTTAATGGACACAATGTGGACTGTGTGTTCAAATGTCAAACTGTAAAACTTCAGTAATTTCAGCCAAAGTGTTCCTATACTATCAGTGTTCAAAGACTTCCAGTTTTCTGCCTGTAACATAATACATCACAACATTAAATTACTGGTCTACCAGGGTAAATTGGCACATACAGTCAAACCTGCCTTAAAGGCCACCTGATTTCAGCAGCCACTCGTCTTCAACAGCCAGTTTCTGTTCCTCCCAATCAATTTCACTATATAAACACACCTAAACCAGCAGCCACCTGTCTAATGTGGCCAAAGACCAGTGATATACAAGACAAAATGCTTAGTCAGAATGTTTTCAGCAGCCATTTTTTTAGGATGGTTGATTGTATGATCTAATATTAGAAAACCTGTGAACAGATTAGATTAGCAGCACTGTAATGAATATGATTTTGACACCAAATCATCTTACCATCAAACTATCACATATTGGTATATGAATATACATGTGTTCCTATACACTGCATAATGGACACCAATTTTCTTGTGATTTTTGTCATTCTGGAACCAAAGGCCACCTGTCTTATGCAGCCACTTTTTCAGTTTCCCTTGAGTGGCTGCTGAAAACAGGTTTGACTGTATTTACAAACACAATGAGTCTAAATCAAATCATAACAGGGGTGACAAGCTACTTTTCGTCACAGAAGTATTAGAGATTAGGTAATGCATGGAGTCTGTGCAAGGTAGTACGTTTTATCTGTATAACCTAATTTTGGAAAGTAGACCGTAACGTTTTGGTTTTTGTGCCACTTTACCTTGGTAGACCTATACTTACACATGTTACACGATCAATTGGTTATTGTTTTGTTTTTTATACTTTTTTCAATTTTTATGTTGTTTCTCTGAAATAAAACTTCAAAGAAATTTAAAACAAATTCAGATGAAATTGAAAATAGATAGACTTTCTCCTTAACATATGAATTTTCACAAGAACTGATGAAAACATCAATTTGTGACAGTTACTGGAAAAAAGTCAGTTTAATATACAGTAGAAAACTACAGAAAAATGAAGGTAGGTGACATATTCATGGCACTATACTGTACATAGATGAAACCATGTTTGAAATTATCAACAAAATATAGCATACTTTACTGTGGTGACAAACAGTTACTTCTTCTAAATGTCATCGCATGCATCGATTTTACACATTTGACACTAAAATGGGTTTTTCAATACCTTTTCCCGTAACTTGTCAAAATCAATGTCATATATTGCTGTTGGTTTCTTGTTCTTGACAGGTGACTGACACTCTTCATTGTCTCTCTGTAAAAAAAAATCACAGTTCATTCTTGGTTTATCCATTCCATCTCTACTCTCTGCTTTAAGATGAATTACAGTCACATAAATTAAACAAGATGGGAAGTATTGCTAGAAAACATCAAACCTTTAACCAGTTAGGACCAGCGGATCTATGGATTTAACAAGATGGGAAATCAAGGTACACTAAAGCATACCTTTAACACTGTTTAACAAAATATGAAATACAGGTGGATTACTACTATTAATATGTTTAACAGGATGAAAAAAACAGGTGCATTACATATTACAGTGGCACCTGTCTTGAGAGACCACTTGATATACCACTGAAATGTGGTCTCTCAAGACAGGTGGTCTCTTAAAATTTTATTTAAAGGATTATTTAACCATATGGTTTTCAGACTATGGTCTCAAAAGACAGGTGGTCTTTCAAGAGAGTAGTCTTTCAAAATAGGTTCCACTGTACCTGCAACAGGATGGAAGGTCAGGTGGAATACATCCTAACTGTAACAGGAAGAAAAGGTCAGGTGGAATACATCCTACCTTTAACAGGATTGAAAATTCAGGTAGAATACATCCTACCTGTAACAGGATGGGAAGTTAAGGTGTATTACATCCTATCTTGACCAGGATGAAAAATACAGGTGGATTCCTACCTTTAACAGGATGCAAAGTATGGATGGATTACAGCCTACCCTTTATAGGATTCAAAGGTCAAGTGGATTACATGCTACCTGTAACAGGATGCGAAGTTAAGGTGTATTACATCCTACCTTTAACAGGATGAAAAGTACAGATGGATTTCATTCTACCGTTAAAGAGCAACCTGGGTGAAAAAAGAAAATTTCTGCATTTATAGAACTCATCATTCTAAGAACAACATAAAAAACCCGATCAAAACTGGTAAGCGCGTTCTCAAGATATTGACCACCAAAGTGAGAGATTTTACCTGCTTTTGGAAAACTAATTAAGAATTCATTCCACTTCTAGCAAACTTGTGAGATATACAGTGACATCACGGAATGGCCTTAGAATGACTACTGTCATGGCAGAAATCAAAAGTGGATGGGAAAGCAAGTCATATTCATCGCTATTAAAAATCACAAAATTTACCAAATGAATAATTAATTTGACACTTTTAAAATATACGAAATCATTTGATTTAAATGCAGTCATATAACTAACATGACTTTGGCTTTTTCAATGTGTCACATTTACAGACGGATGGCTTAGTTATGCTTGATTTAGAGTGTCACATTTTATTTTGAGTTTTCTTTCATACATACTCATGTTTTATAAACAAAAAAGAACAACTGTCACCTGTAATGTATGCTATTTTTAATCCTTAAAACACCAGCTTACTTCACATCTTCCAGAATATTGCCATGTCATGTAACCGCGCCAGGATTCTCAGAGGGTGGGTTTGTAGTCCGAGATAATTTAATCACTTCCGACTGTGTATAAAGCTACATACAATTTTTAATGTCTAAATGAATTTCAAAGAAGTTGATGATTTATAATTCATGTACAGCGAGAAATTAATAAAAAGGTAAATAAATAAATACTGACTGATGATCGATTAAATGTTCATAATAGATACGATGAAGAAAATTGTGATTTTTTATTGAGAAATTAATCGAATGCATATCTATTTTGATTTTGTTTTAACTAATAAAATACTAAAATAACATTATAGTCATATAAAACATGTGTCTCAGATGGAATGCAAATACAGAATAAAAAGAATAAGAAATTTCATCTCCAAATGTTGCTTTGTGTGCAAATAATTGGAGCGTGAAAGTATAATGCAGCTTCCATTTGGGACCCAACTAAAATTTTGAATTACCAAGATGATGGAGTGTAGTGTTAGTCCCGTAGGCATTTGGGAAACACACCTTTGTATATCACACATAACGAAAATGTGATTTTTTCGTGTAAATTTCAATTGATAACATTTAAAATACAATTTACATGTACACTGTATAAATACTGCATTTTAACTTAATTTTTTATGTAGTAAGGCAACTAATATGTTAAAAGTAATTTATAATATGTTTCCGTACAGTGTTTAAGAGTGACAAAGTTCTTTATATAATTGACACGTAATCTTTAACTAACTGAGAATAAAAACCCAACTACCGGGGGGGAAAAAATCATTGTTGTTTATAAGAACCATATTTTCATTAAATTTCTATTTTCATTACTGTAGATATTGCTCTCAGTTCCCATTATACATGTACATGTGTACTTCGTTTGCTCTGCCAAAAGCACATTGTGATATTTACGGCAGATGTCTTTTCAAAATGACATACAATTTACGCCTATAACCACGATATCAGTTTATATATAAAGAAATAAAACAGTAATTCAATTATTTTGTTTTTACTATTTAATTCCGCCAAGTTTATATTCTAATTATTTGTTCTCCGTGGATGACAATTATGCTATTTTACACAGAGGTAAGCACAGATTGATAAATAATGAAGAAAAGCTGGATTTCTTTATGTAGAATATTGCTGCCTAACAAGCAATATGTTACAACTTAATCTTGTTTTATTGATCAATTAAAAATTCCCAAACAAAAATCACGAATGTGACAGTTAAGTACAATTATTCCTACATTATTGTACACAAAGATATATTCACTCAATTAACCAGCAAGGGTATCAATTGCCTTCCACGCCTGAGGCACTGCTGATACTAAGCCTATAGTAAAGCATGTTCTTTGCAACTAAAGTCCTCACTGCTATGTCACACAAAGCTCCACCTCAATTGCTATCCACGCCTGAGGCACTGCTGATACTAAGCCTATGGTGAAGTACATACTTCACAACCAGAGTCCACTCCTGAGGCACTGCTGATACTAAGCCTATGGTGACGCACGTACTTCGCAACCAGAGTCCATGCCTGAGGCACTACTGATACTAAGCCCATAGTGAGGTACATACTTCACAACCAGAGTCCTCACTGTTATTTCACAAAAAGCTCTGCCTCAATTATCATCCACACCTAAGGCACTGCTGATACTAAGCCTATATTACAGCACATACTTCAAAACCGGAGTCCACACTCTTATGTCACACAAAGCTCTGCCTCAATTATCATCCACATCTAAGGCACTGCTGATACTAAGCCTATAGTGAAGCATGTACTTGGCAACCAGAGTCCACTCCTGAGGCACTGCTGATACTAAGCCTATATTACAGCACATACTTCACAACCGTAGTCCTCACTCTTATGTCACACAAAGCTCCGCCTCAATTATCATCCACACCTAAGGCACTGCTGATACTAAGCCTATATTACAGCACATACTTCAAAACCGGAGTCCTCACTCTTATGTCACACAAAGCTCCGCCTCAATTATCATCCACACCTAAGGCACTGCTGATACTAAGCCTATATTACAGCACGTACTTTACAACCGGAGTCCTCACTCTTATGTCACACAAAGCTCCGCCTATTTCTGGCTACTTAGGCCATTCGTAAAGATGAGTTTTGCAGTTTCTCGCTAATATCTCGAAAACGCATGCACCTATTTTGATCGGGCTTTCAATATTGTTCTTAGAATAATGAGTTCTACAAATACAGAAATTTTCATTTTTCATGCAGGGTGCTCTTTAATAGGGTTGAATGGTCAGGTAGAATACATAGTACCTGTAACATGATGGGAAGGTGTATTACATCCTTCCTTTAACAAATGAAAAGTATGAATAGATTACATCCTACCCTTAAAAGGATTGAAAGGTCAAGTGGAATACATCCTACCTGTAACAGGATGGGAAGTTAAGGTGTATTACATTGTAGCTTTAACAGAATGAAAAGTATGAATGGATGTCATCCTACCTTTAACGGGATGAAAATTAAGGATGGAATACATCCTACCTGTTACAGGATGGGAAGTAAAGGTGTATTATATCCTATCATGACCAAGATGAAAAGTATAGGTGGATTACATCCTATCTTTAACAGGATAGGAAGTTAGGGTGTATTTCATCCTACATTTACCTAGATGAAAAGTACAGGTGGAATACATCATACCTGTAACAGGATGGGAAGTTATGGTGTATTACATCCTATCTTGACAAGGATGAAAAGTACAGGTGGATTATATCCTACCTTTAACAGGATTGGGAGCACAGGTGGATTACACTGCTGAAGGAAGTAGACAGTCATTAAGCTGATACAATAGGCTGGCAGTGTTCCTTCATCTTGTTTGTCAACTTTACATTCCTGTAAACAATATTTCAAAATTAATTCATTAATAAAAATAGTTACAATGCTAAACATAAGTTATTTCTTCTTGATAACTAAGGTAGAAAAACATGTATAACTCATTTCAGAAAATCCACAATGATAGTTAGCAAAATCAAGTTTGATAATAAAAATTTCAAAAAACAACAACAACAAAAATACAGTAGTTTGTAGCTGTTTACCTGTGTTGTTAGGTACGATCTATGTAATGTAAAATGGCTGTGTGCATTGGAAACAATGGGAGTTACTTTCTAAATCTTTCCAAATAACCAAACAAAACAAATTTCAAATCAATAAAGCAGTGTCAAAATTTTACATATGACTGAAAAATATCATAATATCTATGAAAAACACATTTAATCCTTTAACTTGTGTATACCCATCTTTATTTTCTGGAATCTACTTTGATTGATGGAATCAATTACAAAAACAAACTGCTTAGATAGTCCCTGGTTACAAACAAACAAATACTGCCCACACTTACACTTGCACCCATACACTCACAATTGCACCCACACTCACACACTCAGTTGCATTCACACACACTCATATCTATAGACTTACTCACATCCATACACTCACAATCACACTCACACCCACACACTCACACACATTACCTTTGCCCAATATCTGAATGTCACGCTCAGTTTCTGGACTCTTGGGTCACACTGTGCATACAAAGCTAAGAGACGACTTGTGTGCACTCCTGTGTCACATGCAATGGTCAACTGACACGGGATCTTCTTTACAGGGTCAATAAACTGGACACACGGAATCTTGGCAGCAAAGTCACTGTGAACATTACTGTACATATCTGTATGGATCAGAAACAAAATTGTGTCAATGATAGCAATAAATACAAAGATATTTTTATATCTTGTAGATGATGAATTGGAAATAAATCCTATAATAAAGTGAGAAATGCCAACATATGTTTACATTCCTCCTCCAAATTCTAACTTACTAAGTTACTGATGGTTTTGGTTGCTGAATTTTCACAGACTGGAGAACAGCTGAATTTTTTGCAAAATCACTTCAATATGATAACATTTCATTTTGTACAAAACAAAAGATGCAGTAAAATATGGACAATGATGGGGACAGATGAAGTCCTATATTGTTAAGAAAACTAGCACAAGTTTTGAGCAGTATCAAAATGTTCTTTCTTTTGGACCATGATTCTGATTTTAATTTAACACAAATATACTAGCTAAGATGTTTTGACACTATATGATTTTACATGGTACATGAACAATTCAAATTAAAACTCTTGGCACAATGTCAATCTTACAACTTTCAAATTAATTTATCTATGTTTAATTATGTCTTTTTGCTGTTCATTGAAACTTACATGTCTTCAGTAATAGGTATACAGTGGAACCTGTTTTCACAGACCAACCTTTCTGCCAATGAAATGTGGTATTACAAGACAGGTGGTCTCTCAAAACAGGTTTGATTCAATTGATTATTGAACCAAGTGGTTCTGAGAATGTGGTCTCCCAATACAGGTTGTCTTTTACAAGTGGTCTCTAAAGACAAGTCCAATGTAGTAAAATCCATATAACCTGGCAGGGTGTAGTCTCGTGAACCCTTTCACCTGGATGAGTTTAATTTTAGGTAATGAAGCATGGCAACATTAAAATTACACTGGCAAGAGTAATCATTCTTAATTGTTACCATACCAACAAGTATCCAGTGTGAAATAAAACATTTTTCCCATGAAGCTTGTTATAACAAAAAAGTGAGAAGATTTATCCGTATTATAATCAAAAGGTTACTCTGCTTCACCAAAAGTTACTCAGCCCACCCACAGGTTACTCTGCCCCGCCTAAGGTTACTCTGCCCCACCAAAAGTTACTCAGCCCCACCACAGGTTACTCTGCCCCACCAAAAGTTACTCAGCCCTGCCAAAGGTTACTCTGCCCTGCCACAGGTTACTCTGCCCCACCTAAGGTTACTCCACCCCGCCTAAGGTTACTAAGCCCCACCACAGGTTACTTTGCCCCACCAAAGGTTACTAAGCCCTGCCAAAGGTTACTCTGCCCCACCACAGGTTACTCTGCCCCGCCTAAGGTTACTCTGCCCCACCAAAGATTTCTCCGCCCCACCAAGTTACGTGAATTGGACTATACAATTAAAAAAACTGAGTTGAATTCTGTGTATTGAGAAGTCATTTTGATAATGAAATTTTGAATGCCTGATTTCACAAGGCACAAAATTTTTAATTTACATGAAAACATTTTTTGTCTGACCTGTTTCCTTCATCATTTTAAAGGCTATCGTAAGAGCTTTTGCCTGGTTTACAGCTGTCGGAACCAATAGATCAATGTTTATGTCACTTTCTCTCAGTCCTAGAGATGTAAGCGAGGAACCAAACAAACACAGCTTGATATCTGGAACAGAAAAACAAAATGTTTATGTTTTAAAATGTTTTAATTTTTACTATGGTGTAGCATATTATGTGAACAATAGCAGACCAAATTACTATAAACCTGGATATGTTAGTCCTTTTACTACAGAAAACATATTCACCCATCTTATATTTGCCCTAAATCACCATAGTCTCATGAATGGCATTTGTGTCCAAGTTTCAATTATCTAACTTGAAAAATTCCACATCCATTTTAAATTTGCCCTCTCATCTAAAAATGAAAATGGCGAAAATTAAACAGTAACGAAAATTTGCAGGTATACAATATATGCATCAACTTCTGTACCTGTAAAAGATGTGATCACTTAAAATAATAACATCTCTATGATCCTTTGTCACATACATAGATAGATCTTGAAACATAACCGATTCTTACCAGCTAGATTCGGATTTTTCCGGAGAAAATCCTGCAGTTGTGATGTAAACTTTGACCTGTACTCCACATCAGCCTCAGATAGACTATAGTCTGCATGTACTTCTTGTACCATTTTGTCCAGGGCTGCTATTTGCTCCACCAATGGAGACGGCATATTCTGCAACTTCCTCTCCATTTCACTGGCCTATACAAAGTCAAATAAAAATAATGTCAATATTTTTAATTGTCTACCCGACAAATGAAGGCTACCTATAAATGTAATATAAATTTAGATTGTGCAATGTACAATGTATTCAGGAAAATTTCAACCACCTTCCTGAATTACACTGGCAAGCAAAGCTCTGTGTTAACTAGATGTGAGAAACCTCATTGTTAAAAAAAATCAAAGCTCTAACCTTGGTAAGGAGGATCAATTGAGTTCGATACATAGCTTATTCAATTACATGTTGCTAGGCAGAATAATTGTTCTAGTTCTAGACCAAAAGGTGAACCATTATTAGTTATTAGGTTTGTTACTGACCATCCACCAGAATATGTCGGGTCAATCAAGTCTTTCCCATTGCCTTTGATACACTGACTTGATTGACCCGACATATTTCTGTTGAAAATCAGTAATAAACCTAATAACTGTTTTATTTTGTGAAGGACCATATTCTCATTTCGGAAATGTCTTCAATTGCCACTGTACACAGAATGGTGTATCAGATCATCTGCCATTGCCATCTATCTTTTGCTACTGACTGTCCATTGAACCATGGAAGGCAGTCATGCGATTCTTTATACCCAATGAAATGACGATATTTGAGTCTGAGGCAGAAAAATATATTATTCCACACTTCTCTCTACTTTAAGCCAAGTGTTTGTGTAAGACACTTTGGTATTAATGTGAAGTATAAATGTAATTCAAGGAACAAGTTGCTTGGATCTGAAATGTGAAATTCTCGACTAGTGAAGTTCATATACGGACCATATTTCGACTTCTGTGTCTTCCATCTTTCACATGTTTTTCAACATCCTCCAAAGCATCCATGTGATAGTCACACAAGCGGCAAAAAAATTTTGCTCTAGGAAATCGTGAAGACTTCTGTAAAAATCAAAATGACAGCAGTGATTTACAGTTTATAACACACACATTGCAGAGATTAACTAAAATGACTTAATACTCATGAATACTTATACAATGCAGAGTTTTATCATGGTTGATACCCAACTACTAAAGGGTATTACTGTATACTTGTTTAATTTCAAGGGGAGAAAACTTCACCCTTTTCTTAAAGGAACTGTTTAACAGGTACTTAATTTCATGCAAGACCATTTCCATAACAGAAGTGTAATGTAGTTATCTGTCATGTTTTCCACTCAGTTAATGATCTTGTATGGAGTTCTGAGGTAAAACATATGCTGTTTTGTGATTCGTGTACAGGGCCTACGATGTTTGGTCATACAAGTATGATTTGTTTGGTTATGTATCGTCTCTCTGACAATTCAAAAGTATGGGTATTATATTAACGGATATTTAATTTCACATTATTGTCTTTGACCATGAATATATTTAATCCCCCATGAATAAAACCAACTATACAGTATCCAATATATGATGGAATCTCATTATTTCGTAATTCACAGGGTCACTCCTATTACTTTAAGATATCTAGAAATCGAGATAACCAAAATTCTAATTAACATATTTTTCTATCCATAAATATCAGAACCATTCTAATTCTGACATTACTGTTATTTCAACTCATCTGATTTTGATATAAGGAGATTCCACTATATATAAATGTACATGGTGTTACCTTTTTTAGTGGATATATCTTCTCTTTTTCCAGTTCTTTTAGCGCAACATTAATGGGAACATTTTTATCTATACCTGTCCAAGATAACATGAAATAAATTTATGGATAAAAAAAATGTAATAATTATCTATTAAATGTAAGAATTATAGAGGAAATGTAATAATTGTAAAGATAAAATGTACAAATTATAAATAAAATGTAATACTTATTAATAAAATGTAAAAATTATAAATAAAATGTGATATTTATAAAGAGAGAATTACATCAACATTAAAACTTTTTGATAATTGGTGTTGCAATAACAGAGTAACATCTTGTAAGTTGTACTATAATATAAAGATAAGCATTCTTTAAAAAAGCTTTTTCACAAAATTTTCTAAAAATTTATTTATTAATTTTTCTATTCTAATCACTGCAAAAATATCCTTCATTGTACAGTGGAACTTGTATTAAAACACCACCAAATTTGCCTCTTTCAAGACAGATGATATTCTGGTTCTGGTTAATGGAATTATTTAACCAAGTGGTTTTCAGAATGTGAATTTCATCCATTATTGTCTTCGTGAATTACATACTGTAGTATGTAAATGAGCATGCTGTGTAACAGGGACTTGGTAAGTCGCAACAGGTAGCTCATTTGACAGACCATTTGCATAGAAAGTGGAAAAATATGGCTTGAATCTCATCTTGCAGCACTTTCCTTCCATTTCTCCTCCTTTTTACACTATAGTGGGAAACCCCAAACCTGACAGAGTGACAAAGTCCGTATTTCCTCAATTCAGACAAGAGGACATATTACTTGAAATAAGTCACTTAAATCAAGAAAATTAAAGGTTATCACTGTAGATACTAAAGATACTAATTAGATGAAATGTGTTTGTGCATCATGAATGCCCCTGTCTGGCAACAATAGTTGAATGTCAAGGTCAAGGACACTAGGATAAAAGTGTAGTCTCAAATGAAAGGTCTTGTACTAAGAATACACATGTGAAATATGAATGCCATATTACTCATACCATTTACATGTTATGGCCAAGGTTAAAGTTTCTGAAAAGTAGGTCAAGCATCAAAGTTGGGGTAAAAAATTTTGGTCTCAAAAAGTGATCTTGCCACCAGGAATACACATGTGACATATGAATGTCCTATCACTTTTAATTCAAAAGTTATGACCAAAGTTTTTGCGGACAAACAAACTATATGCCTTAAATCTCTGATTACTGATGCATAAAAATATACAACAGAACTTATGAGTCGAAGTTCAAGGGACCTCCTAGAAAATTTTGATTTGATTTTGATTTGATTTTTTGTTTTACGCCATACTCAACAATCTTTCAGTTATATGATGGCGTCCAGTTTTTATTGGTGGAGGAGAAACCCCAGTTACCCGGGTAAAGACTACCGACCTTCCGCAAGAAAACTGGCAAACTTTAGAAAATTTTGAAACATTGGGACTTCAACTCATGGATGGAAATTGAGAACCATAAGTTTTTAGTTTCATGGATTCTGTAAGGTGTATATGACTGTTTCAAAACCATTTAAGACAAGTACTGTCATTATATTTAATAATTAATGCTAAATTTAACTTAGTTTTCATGAAATTAAAACAATGGGTGTTTATGAGAAGGAGAAGAATTATCATGGGACGAATTAATACACATGTAAGTTTTGATGTTGAATGATATGTAGAAATTTTCGTTGTTTTTATAGAAATTGGCCAAAAAAATGTATTCAAAATATCAAGAAATTCAACTCAGTAAGGTTTGAATTATAAAATGTTAATAAGTAGCGTTAAATAACAAAATTATTCGGGACTCTGTGAAAAGTTTGAAACATCAAGAAATTTGACTCCCTGAAGTTTGACTCATCGAAGTTCTGCTGTACTATAGCTACATACCATCAAGATTACAAGTTTTGTCATCTAGCTTTCCGTTATTTGATTTGTCCCTCTCCACAACATCTGAAGGCTTTGTATTTCCTTTTATTACTTTCTCTTTTTCTTTTTGAGAAATGTCTTCTTTTGACAACTTCCCTTTCTTTTTTTCTGATGTGCTTTCTTTTGACATCTTCCCTTTCCCCTTTTCAGGTGTTTCCTTTGATGTTTTTTCCTTTTCTCTCTGAGGTGTTTCATTTCTTCTTTGTGTACCTTGCACTACATCTGACCTTTCTTTTTTCAACCCAACCTGGAAAAAACAAATAAAGTACAGTCAATGTTAATAATCATTTAGTTGGCTGCCAAATGTAACAGGCAGGGAAAAATGTGCGACCAGACAGGGAATTGAACCCAGAACCTTCTGAACACTAGCAAGACATTCTTACCAACTAAGCTATCTGGGCCGACACCCTCTGCACCACTGCACTACTAATAACATGTAAGATCCACACAAAGCATTTTTAGAGGTGGCCTACTCCCTTTCTGGGTCAGGTGTTGACTGTTGTTAAGCAGGAAATCATTTTGCGACTAATTCAAATTCAGTATTGACTTTATGTAAAGAAAAATAATGTTAAACTTGATAAATGACAGCCTAGTTCTGTAATACTCCTGTATTGTTGTATCAAATTAAAAGGAATAAAACAGATCTGTATCTATGTTATATGATATAGCATAGCTTGTGGCAGTGTACGCTGTTTTATAAACTGCTTCATGGATTATAAAGCATAAAATGCCCAAAATTATGTTATATATCGAATGACATAGGTATAAATCAGGTTCATTCCCTAAATACTTTTCAGTTTTTACACATGTGCGCAATATTCATGGTGATATGAATTGAGAAAATGATGTGATATTGTACACTATATATTTTTATTGTTTCTGTATATATAAAATACTGGTCCATGTATGAATCAAATACAGATTACCCCTGAGATACTCCACCTTTTGGTTTTTTTTAATTTTGGCGGTATAACAGGTTTGGCAATATATCGAGGTTTACTATTTTTGAAGTGTGGTTGTTTTCATCATGACTTGTCTTTAATCTGTGTTGTATATCATATCCTGTTTACTATTCACTATCGTAAATTCAGATATTTTGTCTATTGTTTAAGTTTGGACAATTTGGCCACCCTATTAAAATGGCCAAACTTAAACCATCCAAAATATGTAGAAGTATACATGTATGCTCGACGGCCGGAAAATCTAAATCTGTTTGTAACATTAACCCGGAAACATTTCTGATGTTAACTTTCATCCTTTTTTGTTTAAAATAACTCTTTGACAGGTCGGTAATACAAAGGCTTTAGGTTTATATATCTCATCTACTCATAATTATTTCTTGACGTGTGATAATTGCTGTGTAAACACATGACATATTGGTTTTTTCCAACTTTCACAGAAGCAAGATTTGAAAATTGTGATACTTGTAAGCTGGTCCCCGTCTGACTTCTACACTTTGTTCATACACCCAGATACCAGTTTATGACACTCGATATTCGAGTTGTCTTCCTTTGCAGTCGTAGTATGAAGTAAACAAGCTACCGTCGGCTAACAGTTTTACTCACACCTGTATTTTTTTCATCAACTCTGGCGATATGTTCGAGGGATTTAACATGCATACATGACCATTTGTACCCGAGAATCAGCGGCAGATGTCGGTATGCAGGTTTTGGGATTACAATGAGTGAATTATATGAGAGTAAATCTGTTCTTTAAAAAATAGTAGCGTCATGTGGGATTGGCATTATAACAAAGAACGTTATAACGGGGTGAACTGTATAAATTTTGATTATTCAAATAACTTTATAACCTATGAAATAATTTTTAACATAAATATGAAATTGATATAATTTTCAGTTGTATCAGAACTTGTGGTACCCATGAACACAGAGTTGGACAGACACTTGAAATGTTAGATTAATTCAAATATGAGCATACATTCTTTTAAGATATTAAACATTGATGAAGAATGAGTGAAACCTTGAGAGACTACTGTCATAAAAGACCAACTGTCTTTTGAGACCATATTCTGAAATCCACAGAGTTAATCCTTCGAATAAATCCTCTTTTGAAAAACCACCTGTCTTGATAGACCACATTTCAGTGATTTTTTAGTGTGCATATTACATAGGGATAATCCTTTTTTCAAGATTTTAGCCTCAAAAACAGGGTGTGCGTATTACATGGGTGTGCAGATTACATATGTTTTTTTGGTATTGGGTAACTAAGAAAACCATGAGGCAGTATGTACAGGATACCAACCACTTCAAATCATTAAAATGCAAAAAATTGAAATAAATTTAAAAAAATTAAAGAATTACAAATATTTGGCATCTACCAGTATGTAAGTTATGTGAGACTGAAAAAATAAGAGAAATAACTTTAAAAAACATTCAAATGGAATAAAAGAAGATGTTATTCTTTTTATAGATAGGTTTTAAAAACTGCGTTATGATATTAACTGTTCTTTGGTCTATATCGTTTTAAACTAGGGATCCTTGAATACTACCGTAAATTAGAATATTTTGGCGGTGCTAAAATTTGGCCACTTTGGCCATAAAATGAAGTTTTATTTTTTGGTCAGTTAAATTTTGACCATATTTGTTTATATCATGTTTAGATTTGGCCTAGAATCAGATCTCGGTCTTGTCGTGTCGAACATCCCAGGGTTTGAAATATCAAAATATTAAAAAGTATCAGCTGAATAATTAGAATTGATGCGTCACATGGTACTTAATTAAGATTAACGTCCACAGCGTTATTCCAAGAAACCCTTGTTTGTTAATCTATAAAACACTAAAACATTTTTAAAAAGTACCAATAGAAACATTGTGTACATATTTTGGACGTTTTAAATTTTGTCATTTTAATAGGGTGGCCAAATTGGCCAAAATATCCAAATTAACGGTGGTGCCTACATGTATCTTAGTGAATAATATAATTGATACCTTCAGCTGCTCCATGTGTGTTTTTTCCTGTACATGGTTTTCACAATCAGAAAATGAAGGCAAATGTTTCTGGCAAGATAAACAGAAGAAACTTTCACATGAATCCTGTTTTGTTGTCTGAAAAAAAACATGATATTTATTTAAATAAATAATTTATTACGTTTTGGTAATGAAATATAAGGATTTATCAATTAAATAAATGTGTTATAGTTCTAAAACTGTTATTTTTCAGTGTGAAAAATCACACTCCATGCAAAATCAATGTAAACTTGTTATTTTCACTCGGCCAATCAAAATACTTTTCAAATTTTGGGACCACTTTTTCTTGTTTTATAAAAAAAAAATTTATGAAAAATATAATAAAAAGAATATCTGTCTATCTTGTGAGGCAGAAGAATACATATTATATACACTTGTGTTAAATATTATTTTTCTGCCTTAAATGATAAAATAAAATTTGTTACTCATGAAAAAATTGGCAAATATCCTCTATACTCTAGGCATACAACCTGTACCAGTAGTTGAAACAAAGTTCATCAAGTTTTAGATTGACATGATATTGATATGTTTATTTGGTAATTTCTGCATTTATAATTAACTGCTTCAAACTAAAAAAAAAAATTATTAAGACAAGGAAAAACCAATACTGAGAATATATATGTACTTATAATAAAAACTGCTTCATACTTCTACGTGTTACCTATACAACTTAAAAGTCAATGAGTCGTCAGTTTTCTTACCTGCAGAAGAATTATACTTTCATCTGACAATGCTTTTATCTTTATCTCTGTCAATGGTGACTCAGAATTCCCTGTTAAGAATAAACACTTCACATAGATATCTTAAACTTTGATATTCTTTTATTGTATTTCCAAGTCAGAGTAAAAGAGCATCTGTGTTCACATGCCATATACATTTGTATATAAACATATTAGTTAAGAGTTCACTTAGCCAAAGTTTAAATAATTGCTTTCGGATTCTTCAGATTGTAGACAGAATTTAACACTCTGATAAGGAACACAGAGAAATTTCAGCACATGCATAAGTAACTTCAGCACTTGTACAAGTAACTTCAGCACTTGTACAAGTAACTTCGGCACTTGACTTTTCAGCATCAGGTAATTTTCGGCACATGAACAGGTAATATCAGCAGCTAATACTGAATAATATAAATCAATATGGTAAATATCTTGTGATGAATTGTAATTTTAACAAGAGATTCAAGAGGGATGTTGGTGCCCATCATCCAATGTTCTTCATTTGATCTATGACAGATTGTTCTTTTCTCTTATTTTGTGGCTCAACAATGAATTTGAACTAAAACCTAAATATCTATCAAGTGCTTTCTCACAAGATTATAACAATACCAAATATAAACTGCTGTAATCCAAGATAGCTTAACCATACATGTCAACCTCTAAAAGTGAAAATCCTGGTCATGATCTGCATTGAGTAAAACAAGAATTACATGTAAAAATATGTCTTGCTGGTCCCTGCTGTGATATCAAATGTAGCTAAGTGTAGTAAGTGTATATTTCAGGGGTGTGGCAGTACCCCCACATATACTAATGAATTTGTTTTCCCATAACAATCAATAATATATATGTTTTAATGGTGGGGCTGTGAATGGTTTTTAAGTTATAAGTAAAAATGTATATTTTGGGGTGGGGCAGGACCCCTATATACATCACTAAATGTGTTTACCCATAATAATCAATAATATATATGGTTTGAGGGTGGGGCTATCAACGTTTTTAAGTTATAAGCAAAAATTTTAATTTCAGGGTGTGGGGCAGGACTCCCATATGCACCACTGTATGTGTCTCCCTATAACAATCAATACTATATATGGTTTAAGGGTCAGGCAATGTACAGTTTTTGAGTTATAAGTGGGCAGGACCCACATATGCACCACTAATTGCGTTGCCCCTTAATAATAAAAAAATATATATATTTGGTTTAAGGGTGGGGCTGTGAACGGTTTTTAAGTTTTAAGTAAAAATTTTAATTTCAGAGGGTGGGGCAGGACCCCCAATGACCTCCCCCCATACACCACTGAATGTGTTTCCCATTCATGACCACTAATATAAATGGTTTAAGGGTGGGCTGTGAATGGTTTTTTTTAAGTTATAAGCAAAAATATAAATACCTGGGGGTGGGGCAAGACCCTCATATGCACCACTAAATGTGTCCCCCATAACAATAAAAAATATATATGGTTTAAGGGTGGGGTTGTGAATGGTTTTTAAGTTATAAGTATAGATATATATTTCAGAGGGTGGGACAGGACCCCCCCCCCCCCCCCCCCCCCCCCCCTACACCATCGAATGTGTTTCCCAATAACGATCAATAATTATGGTTTAAGGGTGGGGCTGTGAACAGTTTTTAAGTTATAAGTAAAAATATAAATTCCTGTGGATGGGACAGGACCCCCCCAATGACCCAATGATCATACACCAATGAATGTATCTACCCATAACAAACAAGAATATACATAGCTTATGGATAGACATGTAAAAGGCTTTTCAAGAAAAACATAATAAACTTTAATTGTCAAATTCCAAGACTGTCGCCTGGCAGCCATTTTGTAATCGGACCCTGCTAAGATGGTACACTGCACAACTAGACCACAAGGAGAACCTATATGTCAAATTTCATAAACATCCCTTCAGTACTTTCTGAGAAATAGCGATAACAAACTTTAAATTTTCAAAATCCAAGATACATGTAGCCGCCTGGCAGCCATTTTGTGATCCAACTGACCTGAAAATGAACAGTGCACAACTAGACTTCAAGGAGAACCTATATGTCAAATTACATAACGATCCCATCAGTACTTTCTGAGAAATAGCGATAACAAACTTTAATTGGTAAAATCCAAGATGGCCATCTGGCAGCCATTTTGTGATCCAACTTGCCTGAAAATGTGCAGTGCACAACCAGACCTCAAGAAGAAACCTAAATGTCAAATTTCATAAAGATCCCTTCAGTATTTTCGGAGAAATAACGGTAACAAACTTAATTGTCAAAATCTGGCCGCCATTTTGTGATCCGATCCTTCTGAAAATGCACAGTGCACAACTAGACTTCAAGGAGAACCTATATGTCAAATTACATAACGATCCCATCAGTACTTTCTGAGAAATAGCGATAACAAACTTTAATTGGTAAAATCCAAGATGGCCGTCTGGCCGCCATTTTGTGATCCGATCCTTCTGAAAATGCACAGTGCACAACTAGACCTCAAGGAGAATCTATATGGAAAAACACCAGCTTTGTTTACAACATGGGCGCAGACATTTTGGACACCCAAAGTTGTGCGGAGGGTAAAATGAGCCCAGCGATCTGATTGGTCATTAAATGAAAAAATTAGTTTTGCCATTAATAAGTGAAATAAAGGTGATAAAAAAAAGATACATGAATATTGGTAGTACTTTGGAAATTATAGGGTTGACGGTTGAAAATTGAAAGGGAGGGGTCATATGAGAATAGATATTTTCCTTTGGTGCGGAGTACTACGAGTTGTAAACAAGTGAAAATTTGAAGTAAAAATGCAACGGCAACCTATACTTTTGATTGCAAATTTTGTTATCAAAAATATTGATCTTTCACCACAGGGTACTTATTTGACCCAGATATAAAAACATGGGAGTGCCAGTGACCTGAAGTTTTGTAAATTAGCATTGAGGCCTATGGGAAAATATTTGGTGGTGTCTGTCCTATAGAGAAATTCACATTTGACACATGTAGGCTGGATGAAGCCTTAAAAATAAGCCATTTCTCTCATTTTTATCACCTAAATTGCAATTCATTCACTTTTACTCATACTTTTAAACAGATCTGAGGGTCTCTATGAAATGGGGCACCTGTTGGGGGTCCACAAGGTGCAAATTTAATAGGTGTGCTGCCTCTACACACATTATTATGCATTTGTTGCATATTCAGATCTCTTAATTTTATCTGTATGTTTTATATTACACCTAGAACTAATATTTTATCATTTATTGAATGTTCTTGGAAAATTCAAGTATACCCCCACCCTCTCCTACAAACATGCACATGTTCTTTTATAAAAAAATCATATAGATATGGTTATGCATAGTGACTAATTTTAGCAAAATATTTTGGAAATGATGTTTCTATTGTAAATTTTAACACATTGAATTAAAATCAGACCTTTTTGAGGTAAAGACTGGTTGATTTTCTTCTTTTGAGGGCAAAATCTACATATTGGACCATGTCATTTTACTCATGCAGTGTATTTTGTACCTTTAGTTGTATATATGTACTGTATCTGAAGGGTAAAAACCATCTCATTTTTAAGAAAAATGTATTAAACTGCATTTCAGCATTTAAGTCTCATTGGTAAAATATTTCATCATGCCATATACACTGTAAACAGTATAAAAATTAATTTAAATACCCCCCCCCCCCCCCTTATGCTGATCTGTACACAAGAATTTCCATATTGTGGTTAGGTCATATTGTGTTAAAGTTGGGTAATAGATAATTTGTAAATAAAAAAAAAATTTCTTTAGAAATAGGGCGTTTTAACATTTTTTTCATAATCTATCAACATTTTTAACCTGTAGAAGGAATATTTCAATTTTTTAAATCCAGTAAATATTGTCCAATAAGAGATTTTTATCCATACTCAAGTACCTGTAAAGATAATTATAAAGTATCAATTATATATTTTTCTGTATTAACTCATCTAATCTTCATTCAAGTTGCATGTTTTCATAAGTTTTCTAAATTTTCAGTCATGCATTTTTTGTTTGAATCACCTTTTTACTTCCATCATGAGACTGTAATTAAGGGATGAAACAAAACATGGACATGTCTGAAAATGATTACATAACATATTTTATATAAATGAACACAATAAGTCTATTGAAATGTGTTGTATGTAAGGGTATCCCCTCCCAGAAGTTTTACACTTTTATTAAGGGTGCACTTCATTCCTTGTCAATAAAAGCAATTTGATGATGTAAAAAATGACATGGTTTACTTGTAAGTGAGCTTCAGAAATTCTTCTTTACTTCTGGTGCCTAACTGGTTCCATGCTCATTAAGCAATGATCCAAATTTTAAGTTTTTGTGAAGAAAATGGTATATTTTGTCACTTTTTCCATTATTAAGGGGGTCCCTTCTACCCTTATTTGATATCATGGTCAATATTGGTAAATAATGGTATGAAATCATTCAAAATAATGAAGTATATGTGTTACCAAACATTTCTGAATGAAAATCATGAAAGAAAAACAGACAACTTCCTCATATAATGCATTTATTTGTTAATATCAATGAATGGGATTGAGAGGTAGGGGTGTGACACATTATAGACTGTGTTTCTCTTCAGGTTGGGTTCCCATCTTCATTATTAAGGGGGTTTGTTATCAAAAATATTGATCTTTCACCACAGGGTACTTATTTGACCCAGATATAATAAACATGGGAGTGACAGTGACCTGAAGTTTTGTAAATTAGCATTGAGGCCTATGGGAAAATATTTGGTGGTTTCTGTCCATATGTTAAATTTCATAAGATCCCTTCAGTACTTTCTGAAAAATAGCGATAAAAAGAATTGTTTAAGGACAGACGACTGACGATGGACCACGGACGCAGGGTGATTTGATTTGAAACCAACAGATGGTGGGCTAAAATCAAGTTTTAATATATGTATTTGGAAGTGCTAAAATACTTGCTTACAAGTGCCGAGATTACTCTGTGCTGAAATTACCTGATACCAATATTAGATACAACAATGAATCTGAATCCATTCCAAGGATGTCAACACCAATGAAAGTTAAGATCTTAATTGTATTTCTTAATCAAATGCTGCACTGATCATATGTGACATTATTATGAAAATTTCTCTTTAGCAACCACACATATCTGAAAAAAATTACCTCCGTCTTTTCCTGATTCCTTAGTTTTCCTTTTTTTCTTTTTTGCTTTTGCTTTTTTCCCATTATCTTCTGCTCCCTCTGATATTGGGGGTCCTTTTTTGGATTCAACTTGAGAGTCTTCTTTCCATTCATTACCAGAGCCATGATTATCTCTCTTTCTCTGTGATTTCTTATTTTCATTTTTCTTTTCAGTTTTACTTTCACTTTCTACTTTTCCTTTTGATGGCTGTTTAACTACATCCTTGTTAACACCTTTACTTAGATCTCCTGCTATATTCAATGGCACAAAACTAACACCTTCACTTTGCTGTTGTTGTATTGTTACATCGCTGCCCTCGTTGCCTTTTGTGTCAAATCCAAAATTTAAGAGTTTTTTTATTCCAAGTTCAATCTGTTTATTAGTCATACCCTCTGCCATTGTTGTGTTATTTTCTGTAAAGTAAAAAAATGTGACATGGTTACTTTGTTATCATAATCATGACATTCCTGATATTTGTTGAAAATATAAACAAAAACAAATAATATTACCATAAGCATACTACATGTTTATGTCATATTTACATGTACATAAATACTGATACTAAATCAAGAGCTTTCAGGTAAATCATTCAAGCATTATCACATCACATAAAGTTCTAAAACTGGCGTGACACTGATAAAATGAGATTAAAATTAAAGGTTATGTAAATAAGTGTTCCAACTCACAAATAAAACATTAAAGGGATGGTTCATCCTAAACACAAGTTGGGTTTGTTTGAAAGTGTTTATCTTACTGATTCCAAAAAACGAAAAAATATTTTCAGTCGGACCACGCATTTGCAAGAAATAAACTTTTAAAGTTCAAAATTAAGCTGCTATGGGGAAAACCCACTTTGTGATAGGGGGTGCTGTTTTCATGACGTAGGTTACAGCGTTTCTGAATAGCCAACAAGCCAGGAAAACGTGCTCTGTAATTCTTTTTTGTCACTGACAACAAATAAATTTATTCAACAGAGAAGTATGTATCATTACTTGTTTGAATGAATAAGTGACTAATTTTATCATTATAAAACGGCTGTATCTCGGTTATTTCTTGTCAGAAAAAACATAAAATTTTAAATATAGATTCTGGGAATCATAATAATTATTTCAAACAAAACTTGTCAAAATGGTGAACCATCCCTTTATTCTTTGAATCAGGTCCATGAGCTTGTTTCACTATTAACAAGATGTGTTAGTGAAACACCGAGTATGCATTCTAATTAGTTTGTGAAATACAGTCAAACGTGTCTACAAAGGCAACTCAAGGGACCAGGCAAAAGTAGCTGTTATAGGCAGGTGATCTTTATAAAGAAGTTTAGTCACTATAAAGATATTTAACATTACTTATGTTTGAATGATCTTTATAGGCAGGTGCCCATTATATGGAGGTGGCCTAATCCAAGTTTGACTGTCCGTATACAAATATGTCCATACATACTTAAACAAAGCAATGCCCATGTTCCAAAAATACACTCAGCTGGATTAACTTTTACAGCAACATCTGAAGAAAGGGCATTGCTGTACCATAACAGGTCCATCTTCAATAGGCATATAAAACAAAAGGCGACCACTCTCCATGAGTGTTTGAGAAACCCAGGTATCTGACTACCTAGTTTTTATTTCCCTTCAAAATTAGCTTTGAACTTGATCTTTGACCTCTGACCATGAAAAAACAATAAGTGTCTTCCTTTCACCATAAGTAGCGTATATATGTGTACCATGATTGCAAAGTCTAAGTTCAATGGTTTGGTTAGTACCTGCCCTTTAAGTTATTTTCCTTTAGAAATTACATACAGACATACAGAGAATGCAGGGTTTCTGCATCTGCAACTCAAAATCTTTTCAGGATGCAAAACATGAATATTAGCGAGTCCCTAAGGACGCACAAAAATTCAGCAATTTTTTTTTTTCAACCTGAGACTGAAAATGTGTGCCTATGTTTTTATGTATTTCCTTGAAATTCACTGACTTGGGCACTAACAAATTTAATGAAAGGAATGCATCATAATGAATAATAGGGGAGAAAATAAAAAAAATCATACAAAAATGAATGAAAATTACAATGTCTAAAAAGACGTCAAAAACGTGTCAAAAATTTATTTTCCAATTTCAACGAAATTAACAAACTTGAATCATACATCTATGTAGATCACTCAGATACAGTTTGTTTTTCAATTCATGCAGTTGTCTGGAGGAGAAGATTTTTAAAGAGGGGTACCCCCTGGGGCCTCTTTTGTCCCACCCTGTATCCACCTGGGCCGATTGGGACGAAATAAACTCAGTTCAGGTGAGCTAAAAACTAATCTCTCCCTGCTCTAATTTTCTGATACATGCATGTCATGTAGAGGATCAAAAGCAATTTGCTATATATGTGTGAATGATGGTATTGTCATTGACCTCTCGTACATGTGTCATTTTCAACCAATGAAAATATGACTTACACAGTCTTGTTAGAAATTGTACAAATCAAAGGGAAATGAAATCTATGTATCTGTCATAAAATGTATGACAAACACTTCACATAGCAAAACCCTGATTTACTTGGCCATTAACAATGAAAGAACAATACAGTCACTTGAAGTAACTATATGTTGACAATTTAGAATTAATCACTGTATATTAGTCACTAACTCTTTATTGCATAAAGTTGGTCTGATAAGGGACCCAAATTGTTGCCTATGCAAAAAACAACATGAAACCATTGTACATTTACTATGGGAATGTGAAGAAAAGCAAAGTTTGCTTAAAATGTTTCAGAATTGTACCAGCACTGAGACTTCAAATATTTACTTACCTCTTAGTCAGAGAAATTTCATTTTAAGGGTAGATGAAGAATCCGATTTCATCATTGAGGATGATTGGAGAGCATGGTTTGAATTCTTTGGCCTGAACACCTAACTGTTAGCTGATTATAAATTGACTGATATTTTCTGCTTTACTAATTGTGTTTATACATTAACTCAGAGTATCAACTTGTCTCGATATGTTTATATTTATATATATGACTGATGGGATCTGATGCTGTATTTACTCTTTGATACTAAGATTTTAGAATTGGAATACAAGTATTTCTATCATTGACAACTGTGGGAAGTACTATTATTAGTTGTGTAATTTGCTAGTGACCCCTACAGGAATATAGGGGTTCAGTCAGATAAAGAGAGGTGAGTCTGTAGAGTGTCACTAGCAAACTACATAATGGATTTATTGCAGTGAGGACCCATTTATTCCAAGATTTAAGTACATGTACTTGTAAATTCATAAATTATGATTGAAACCAATATATAACAAGTTTTTATTAAGTATTTGCAACAAACAAAATAACAATAACAATAATCGGATCCAGTGTCAGTATACAAGTTATCATTTTCCTGAAGTTGATTTTTTTATTTTCACTATAGGGGGCAGTCAGCATCCAATCAGATCAATGCATTCTAGCCTGTGGTGCAATAATATATACATTGTAGTTGATTAACTTCTATGCAGCATTATGTCTGCCGACATTGACCCATCTACTACTTAAATCTGAATCTGTGCCAAAAATCGACCATTTGACCTATCCACCATAATGATTTAATCATCAGCATAAAAATAAGGTACTTTCTTTGATTGTTACATGTAAATAGGTAGTAAAAGACTATTAAGCATAAAATTGAAAACACATTTTTGTAAAAATATATCCCTTTTTGGGAGAAGATTTAGTGTACCCCAAAAATTTGTTCTGTACCCCAAAAATGACAGGTCAAGGGATACAAAAACCACAAAATGAAAAAATGAGTGGGCATGCTGAATATTCCACATATCCCCATGCCAGGTGGAGATGGAGGGGATATGTAAAATCTTGGCCTTTTGCTATAATAAAATGTGTTTAAAAAAACAACAACCAAAAAACTACATGTAGACAAACAGGGCAGTCCATTCTCTCTCATTTGTACTTGGAAGGAGACAGGAAAGTGTTTTAGGATGTGAGTCCCCGTTACAGACTTCCTCTCTTCTTTTTGAAATTTCATTCTTCAATGAAATCTTACACAAGATCCCTGATGCACTTTACAATTGTTGGCAGTGGAGAGATCCTGAAATCTTGGATGTACAGGCTTACAAGTTACAGCTGGATACAGTGGGTTTGATACAGCATTGTCGTAGTTCATGTTATCATTTTATTTTAAACAATGACAAATTTACGTGTTAAAAACAACATGAAAAACTGCTGATGAATGTCTAAGCCCTCTCCATAGGTATCATATTTGTCTTATTATTTATACTGATCGTGATGTACAGATGATAAGCAATGGGAAGTGTGGTCAGCATATGGATGGGTGACCATGTGATGTGATGCACTCAATGTACCCCCCCCCCCCCAACCTATTCACATTCCATGTATATCAGGTGTGGACTGGGATTTGAACCCAGACCTCCCATAATCTGTGCTGTTGCTCTACCCCCATCAGCCTGGTCCGACATATCCTGTCCCTGTTAAACTCTTTCTCTATTCTTTTTCATGTTTATTTAACTTATCATTTACACTTAACAGCAACCTTTTGGTGCACGCCTGTATTCTCAGAAATCATATAGCCGACTATTAGTCCAGCAGAAAATGCTTCCACCCCAGCCAACCCTTTCATATAATTTGGCTACAGAAAAGCTGTTTTTTATCACACTTTTGAAAACCAAAATAAGTTGTACATTTATTGAATAAATATAAGAAGTCACCATATTATGCGACAGTTCCAATAAAAATAGAGTGCATAAAAGAGAAGTTATTGCCCAACTGAACATTATTTCTAAATTATGTTACATGTTGCATGTATTTCTAAAGATATGAAGATAGGCCTCAATTCAAACTGAAAATGGACAAAAGTCCAGCCTTCATAATTTCACGTTGGCTGTCACAAAAAACTCTAGAAAAAACAGACACACGCAAAATACTGTTAAAAGAGACAATGTAAGTGTGCACTACCTATTATGCGGGGTCAAATAACTGCAAACTGCAAATAACTTTGTTTACAAAATTCGGTATTTCATGTTGTTCATGGGCGCAGCCATTTGTAACACAGCATCATGGTATCGGACTCCTCTGACCGTCAGTTTTGGTTCGGTTACTTTTAAAACGTGTAAGATATCATTTACAAGCAGTCTACAGTTACTTACCTTTTTCATTTCAAGAAAAAAATAATATTATTAAATTTCGTTTTAAAAATCAACCTGCAATAATGCAGCAATCATGTAGAAAGATTAAATTGAATAGCTAGTCTTAACGTTACGGATCAGTAATGCTAATAGGCGTAGAACCTCTGGTTTTAATGTAGACTTTTCGGAAATCTTAAGCAAAATCTTTATGACGGGTGCTTTGGAAATATAATTTTCAGAAACATTATTGAAATTCAATAGATCTATTTAAAGATTAAATGTTTGTTTTTCATATTTTGTATCTCATCTAATTATGTCCGTATCAATCCGTGTTTTATACTTTAGGCAATGTCGACAGTTATTTCCGAGATTATCAAGCTATTGAATTGATTCTAAAAGCCCACAGGGATGGCTTACTGTTAAAAAAGGGTACGGAAACCTATTGGGGTCACATAAAAATGTATTTTTCAAAAATGAGATTAACCGTCGTATTTACGAGATCTTTTTTAAAAGTTGTATTTTTATGAAATAAAAATTTCGAACTTATCATGATAGATCTATTAAGATATTTTGACAATTAAATTGAAATCTCTCTCCTACTTATGGCTTAAATCTCGTAGAAACGGAATTTTATCTCATAATAACGAAATTTTACCTCTTGATAACCACCTCTTATCTCATCTTGCAATTACAACTTTTTCTTTTAACAAATGCATCTTTCAATTTGAACTCAACAGGATATCTTTACAAATGAAGTCGTAATCTTACAAGCCTGATTTGAAAGTCGTAAATACGAGATAAAATGTCGTAATTATCAAGTAAAAAGTCTTAATTACGAGGTAAAAGTCGTTATTACTAGATAAAATTACGTAATTATGCAATAAAAAGTCGTAATTAAGAGATTTCAAAAAGTCGTGATTACAGGGGAGATAAGAAATCGTTATTACGAGATGAAAAGTACTAAATACACAAGATAAAAAGTCGTAATTATAAGATTTGAACATGTTGTAATTACGATATAAAAAGTTGTTATTACGAGATTTAAAAAATCGGAATAACGAGATTTCAAAAAGTCGTTATTAGGATGTAAAAAGTCGTAATTAAGAGGTTTTCATACTATACAGGAGTACAACATGAAATCATGGATGGTATTCGTCGAGGATCCGTATGCTATGCGATACACGTTTTGTAATGCATTGTCTGTTGTTATTGTTGTTGTTATTATTATTATTATTATTATTATTATATGTTTGCGGGGGCGTATCTAGGCACTAAATGATATGGAAGCACATATAGGTGAGGGGTCTGGGGACCAGGGGCGAAGCCCCTGAACGAAAAAAGTATTTCAGGACTCATTTGAATGCATTCTAGAGCAGTTATTTGTTCATTTCAAACGTGTTTGATATGCAGCCTGAATATGATTGAAAATGCATAATTCAGATAATTTCGATACACCGAACGTCAACATTTGCGCCTTTTTTTCTCTTCAGATACATTTTGTACATTGGGAGAATGAGTGCTACACGCCGCTTCATGACAAGGCTCCTTTTCATCCATAGAATGATGCTGTAATTTTGAGTTTTTTGCAGTTTTATCTGATTCAGGCTTTGTCGGAAAACTATCTAGCTTTTATTGAGTTTTTCTACGACTTTTTCTTCAAGCGGAATCTAAATCTACAAAAAATGAAACGAAACGCTTTGATCCGTACGTGCCGTACATCAAGTCTATTACACGGAAATATAGTTTTAATATTTTACATCATTGAAAGCATGTATATTAATTCTTATATTTACTCATCAGTAAAAAAAACAAAAAGAAAAACAAAATAAAAAATAAAAAACAAAAAACAAAAAACAAAAACAACCCAAAAACGTGGAAGCACGTGTGTACGCCCTGGTCTGGATTGAACCTTACAAACCACAGGTGCTTGAGAACAGGGTCTTGTTTTCAGTTCCTCATAACACCGCGTTTTATTAGACAACATGAATATTTTTTAATATTAAATTCAAATGTATAAACATTGTACATGTAGTAAAATATCAGGAACAGCTGATTCTCCCAATAATCGAGTGGCACATTGATAGTAAACCGAAGTATTCTTAATAAATACATTTGTATATGGTATATAAGTATACACATGGTACAAATCAGTGGTACGTCAATATTAGATGAGGTGCTACGAAGGACCGAATGCTGAGTTCTATCCTCAAGCACCCGTGTTAAAAAATGACGAATACTATTTCAAAAATAAAATCTTAAAAGACTTTGTGTGTTATTTCTTCAGCATCACTGTAGTTTTTTGTCTTTGTTAATTGTAAACCTATTAAAACTATTATTTATAGAATTTAATTAAGACTAATAACAAGGTACTGTACTATAGCAAGGAATAAAATGTCAAATTTTCTGAATAATATAAGTTCGATAAAGTTCAATAAAATGAAACGCATTCACGCTCATGATGGTAGTGTTTTTCCTTTTGTATATGTCATAAAAAATCGTACTTTTACAACTTATTTATCTCCTTAGATTACGACTTTTTATATCATAATAACGACTTTTTCTCTTTTAATAACATAGGCGTCGGAGCCGGGGGGGCTAGGGGGGCTTAGCCCCCCCCCCACTTTTTTGGCAAAGATAGGCATAGGTGTTGAAAATTGGGGCTTAGCCCCCAAGACGTTTCTGGCTTGTGTGTGTTGTAAGTTGGTTTAGCCCCCCCACTTCTGGCGTGTGTGTGTTTTAAGTTGGTTTAGCCCCCCCACTTTCAATTTGCTTCCGACGTCTATGAATAATGACTTTTTATCTCGTAATTACGAAATTTTCATATCTCATAATTAAAACTTTTATCTCGTTATTACGACTTTTTATACCGCAAATTAGACTTTCTTTTTTTTAAATTTATTTGAATTTGATATCCGAACTTTCGGATAAGTTAAAAAAGTGAGTTTATTGTTTTCACGCTCATGAAATGGCAGTGTATCAAATTCCTTTTGTATAATCACATCACAAATCGTAATTTAACATTTTTCTTATCTCGTTATTATGACTTTTTGAAATCTCGAAAGTACGACTTTTTATTTCATATAATAACGACTTTTTATCTCGTAATTACGAGTTTTTGAAATATCGTAATTAGGACTTTTCCAAATCTCGAAAGTCGAAAGAAATCGGCGATCTGTAGTCACGACTTTTCATAATCTAGTTACAACTTTAACCTCGTTATTACGACTTGTTTTTAAATTCATTTTGCCCTTAACTGGCGTTCGTACTTTCGTATACTGTATAAACTTTGATTTGAAAAACTGCATTAATCTTCATTTCCAAAGAACGACATTAATTAAATGGATAAACAAATATTTTTTTAAAAGGCTTCATAACAATATAGTGCATCCACTAAATTACACACAACAATCGTTAAACTTTGGAATATTTATGGTCCAGCATTTATACCAGGGCATGCCGCTTTGTACTTTTCTTTTTCGACGGGTGTGGTTATTCTTTTAAGATCATCATCGTCTGCCACCTCAAGACTAAGTAAGTTGTAAGCTTCCACTAGGAGGAGCTCACGATCTACTGTACTAATGTGATCATACGACTCTGTAAAATATCATAGAGGGTTATCATATACTGTAAAAATATGACATAGGAGTTATTACTGATGTGATCATATGACTGTAATATATGATATAGGGGATATCATATACGGTTAAAACATGTCACAGGAGTTATAACTGTTATCATATACTGTAAGTATGTCGTAGGAGTAATTACAATTATAGATCTATACGTCTCTGTTTATACGATGCTAAATGTTTCAATTGATGAAGAAATTACGGATTTTAGATTGACCCTTTCATCAGCTTGACCAATGGCAATGGCGGCTCCCATGCAAAAATGCTGTCAAAACCATTTCTTAATATAAACATTATTCATGGTTTCTTCGTATCCCATGAAGGAACATGTTTCCTAGCGGTGGCTATTTTCGTGGAATAAACTGTCCTTTCTATTCAAGTGGACTGTGTGAGCGTGCTTATTGTCACTACAGACATGTAAAAACTGAAGAAGGTAATTTACCTGAGTGACCAATTTTAGGAATTTGACCAAATTGGTGTTATTGGAGAACAACGTGGAAGGAAACGGAACAAGTGTATTGTACATGTTGTTGTGTAATAACTGATTGAATAGAATAAATAATTTGTCATTATAGATTATATTTTGCTAATGTTTTCATTTGATATAATGGTAAACCATTAATAATGATAATCCTTTCGACGTTTTGTGCTCTGTTGCAAAACAGAAGTTTAGCCATGTGCATGACCATTTCATTTGCCTGATGTCGGATGTGGGATTGGGTAGGCACTGTTTAGACATCCATTTATTAGTTGAAAACTTTAAGGTTACTGTCAATTAAAACACCTATGAACAAAAAAAAACAACGAGTTAATAAAATACAAGCACTAACAAAACTGAAGTATTGACCTGTTAAGCAAAAGTACACAGGTAGGCCTATTACATGTTTTTATGCCCTGGCCTTAAAGGTCCAGTGGGGGCATATAGTGTTTGGATCATCTGTCTGTCAGTTTCTCCGTAGCTGACCGTCTGTAATTCTGTCCCGCTTACATGTAGAGTGTAATATTTCAAGTTTGGATTGTGATAAAGTGACCAGACTTGGACTACAGGTTCATCTAAAGGGTTGTTCACACTTCACTGATATTACATGCCCCTGGGGGTGGGGTTGGGTCAAAATGTAGGACATTGCAATATTTAGAGTTTGGTTTGTGATACAGTAACCAAACTTGGACATAAGTTCATCTAAGGTTTGCTTACACTTCACTGACATCACATGTCCCTGGGGTGGGGTCATTTTATTTCCCAGCATAGAAATTTGTTTGGACTGGTGTGCAATTCGCTGGCATCACATGCATATCCCTGGGGGTGGGGTAATTTTATTTGCCAGCAAAGAAATTTGTTGGGTCCGTGGGCATTTGCATTTCACAAACACATTTTGTTTATTATTAGAGTGGGGTCAGGTATTATTGGACGCTTAAGCCAATGTTCTGTGTGCCTCTCTTGTCTAAACTATCTAAGGTCATATTCTACCGGATAACACTAAATTTTTTCCGGCTATAATTGGATGGCCCAATATTTCCAATCAAACACACCCTCCATCATGGCCATTTGGCTGATAAGGTACAGTTAATGTTTATGCATTAGACTGTCATAGCAAAAATGACCATTTTTAGTTCCTGTGGTATCCAGAGTCTAAAAGACGTCAGGCTAAAAATGTATGCGCATGTGTAAGGAATACACATGTATTTTCTACAGGAGACGTAAATTGAAAATGCCTGATGAGACAGTTGTTTGACAGTTTTTTGAGCTGATTAACTTTTGACGGTTTGGCGAAAATGCAGACAAATCCATACTAGTGCATCTCATGGAAAAATACTTAGCAACTATTGCATAATTTGATCATAAAATAATGTCCGGTAACACCCAGTTTGACGACACCCAACCCCGCTCTAGTTATCTTTAACTCATTCACTCCTAAAGACACATTTGGACTAGTCTGAATCATTAATTTGTAGAAAAGTCCATCATTTTCCAGGGGTTGATGAGATTTATTTATGTATCAAGTTGACTAACATTTCAGTAAACCAGTTACCAGTACTGGTCAGGGACCAGTAGCCAACTAGGACCTGGCTGTTGCATTATTTTGGTTATATGATTTTGTTTAGATCAATCATCATCTCTTTGACATTTTTCAAAAACAGAAGAAAAAAATATTGCATGGTACATAACAAAGACGAAATTACACCATAGCAGGTTACTGATCCTAGCCGCCTACTGTCCTTGACCAATGGGCCTATAGTGCAGATCAGATATGACATTCATTTTTGGCATTTTGTTCTGTAAGAATATGTTAATTTTTGATAATATAGTTAACTTTCCATATGAACAATTATCTGTAGCCGTGTAGGTAATTGTAATTATTAGCTCACCTGCACCAAAGATTCAAGTGAGCTCACCTGTTATTTGTCATCCATCTGTCCATGAACTTTTCACATTTTCTACTCCTCCTAAACAGCTGAAGAGATTCTGATGAAACTATATCATGTAAGATGTTTCTTAGAACAAAGACTTTCAGACAAAGGTCACTCAGTGTCATTTCTGAAAGGCCAAGGTCACTTAGCATATACAGATCTCTAAAATATTGGGAAAGTCCTCATATCTTAAACTATTCATCAGAATTTTATCATATTTCACACAAATGTTCCTTGGGACAGGGACTTTCAGGAAAAGGTCATTCAAGATAATTTCTGAAAGGTAAAGGTCATTCAGCACATACTTTTATCTGTAAAATATTGGGAAAGGCCTCATATCTCTTAAACCATTCATTAGAATTTTATTTTACTTGACACAAATGATTTTTAGGAATGGGACTTTTGGGTAAAGGTCACTCAAGGTCAATTTTGAAAGGTCAAAGTCCCCCAGCTCATTTCCATAAAATATTGGGAAAGGCTTCAGACCTCAAACATGTATCTCTTAAACCATACATCAGAAATTGTATCATATTTCAAACAAATGTTCCTTGGGACAAGGAATTTCAGAAAAGGTCACTCAAGGTCAATTCTGAAAGGTCAAGATCATTTAGCACATATCCGTAAAATATTGGGAAAATCCACGTATGTTAAACTATTCATCAGAATTTTATCATATTTCACACAAATGTTTCTTGGGACAGGGCCTTTCGAACAAAGGTCACTTATGGTCATTTCTGAATGGTCAAGGTCACTCAGAACATATCCTTAAAATACTGGGAATGCTTTTGGGGAGCATCCATCAGTTTAATTATGTTCTTCATCAGCCAGATCAGCACAGGTCTGATCCAGGCTGGGGTGAAAAAGGTTCCAGGAGGTACCCAGGTTTGAAAATCTTCATTTCCAAAACCTCAGCATGGATTGAAAAACTAACTGCATTTGAGTGATCTACAAATATTGATGATTCAAGTTTATTATTTTTTGTAGAAATAGGAAAATAAATTATTCACATGTTTTTGATGTCTTTTGAGAATCATTTTCATTCATTTATGTATGATTAATTTAATTACACCCCTGATTCACTATAATGCATTCATTTGTGTGTTTTACCTGTAATAGTTAGAGAAATACTTCCGTGAGATAATTTTAATGAAATCTGATTTTTGAATTTTTCAAGAATTATATGACTGCAAAAAGGATGGGAGGGGGCATTCTTGACACTGTCATCTTGTTCTTTAAAATCATCAAAGGTATTTTGACAAAACTCTACAGGAATGTAATACTCAGGATCCCATCCCAGCTCAGGTGGATCCAGGGTGGGGTGAAACAAGTCCCAGAAGATTCTCTTCTCTGAAAGTCGTCTCCTCCAGTACTTCTGCATAAATTGGAAAACTAATTACATCTGGGTGATCTACAGTGATGTATTATTCAAGTTTGTGTTTTTCTTAGGAGTTGGAGTTTGTTTTTTTTTTTAAGACTTTGTGATTTTCATTCATTTTTAGCTCATCACCATTCCCAAGGAGTATATTGTGATAATTTGAAAATTGAGATTCCCATCTTAAAATCATATATCTGTAAGATACCAACACAGTTCCATCGGTGCTTGAGGACATAGGGTACAAGTATTAGTTATCCCATAGAAAAGTGTTGGTTATGTTGTGATACACCATGGATGGGCACATAATCTAAAGGGAGCAGAGATACACTATACACTTTATAATGAGAAAAAGAGTGATTATTAGAAAACAGATATTTTTACTAATGAAAGAGATTGGTGTGCTATGAGGGTGTGAAGACAGGAATCCTGTACTGAAGCACCTATGCACAATTTGAATGAGCGATGTTGCCCATGGGTCACTTGCTTTTTTCAGGCTGCAAGCAGAGGGTTACTTGTCAAATTTATTGTAGATATCTATATATGATAAATCAACATTTTTCATGTTGAATTACATTTTATTGTTATATAAATGTTATCTATATTACAGAAAAACCACTTGGAAGGTCTGGAAGTTATTATGGTAACAATTTGTCAGACAAGCCATGGAATGGGCCCACATCAAGTAGTAAAACTTACAGTACAGATTCAAGACCAGATGAAATTCAAATAAATAAATACACTGGTGAACCTGTTAAAAGTGACCCACATCAAGATGTTTCCGTCAGTGAAAAAATTAATATATATACTGGTTTACCAGAGACAAATACCATACATGAAGAATACTCTGTCGAATTTAATCATAAAAATGTGACAGAAAACAAATACAAGCCCCAAACTCTACATTCAAGAAAAAAGAATGCTGGGAAACCTGTTGAATACAATAAATACTCGGGTGAACCTATCTTTGCTTCTGACAATGTGTCTGATGATTGTCATGATGATGCATCGGAAGATTTTCCCGAGTATAATCCCACTCCTATAGATAGATTAAAGAGAAATTCCATTGGGTCAAAGCAAAAGTATACCTCCGGAAATCCATGTACAGTTTCGGAACAAGAATATGATCCAGAGAGCAATTTCTCATCCAGTAACAGTGGTAGACATGCTATCAAACGTACATACAGTTATGATCCCACAAATCCTGACTTCAGTCATCCTATTAAAAAAGCAAGGGATTCTGGGTATGAATTTGACATTTCAAAATTTAGTGATGATGAAGATGAGGAAGAAGGCGAGAATGAGAAAGAGGAGGTGGGAGAGGATGATAAAGACAAATTTACAGTAATTAGAGATGTGAAGTATTTTGAAAGTTTATTGATAAATCATCGTGAAAATGGTGAACAGAAATGTAAAACAGTTCATAATAATTCAGATAAAAACAGTACTCGTGCCGTATCCTCTGTAAAAAAGTTTAAAAACAATGAAACATGCAAAAAGTCATCAAAAAAAATAACAGATCATTCTCATTGTTCTGATGAATTGAAAAAATCAGATTTGGACTCTGCATCCAAATCCAAATCTAAAAAATCTAGCAAAGACTTGATCAGTTCAGGGAAAAACAGCCAAATATCACTTTCTTTCTTGTCAAAAACTAATATTTGTTCAAAAAATGAGAAGTCCAAGGGCAGCAATTCATCACATAGTTCTTCTCATTCTGAGAAAAAAACATCAACAAAATCTCACTCTAACAAACACTCTGGGCATTCAGCATCTTCAGAAAAGTCTTCATCTTCCACAAATGATAAATCATTAAAAGATAAGCATCATAGCTCATCTTCAAAATCATCAAAAAGCAATGCATCCTCATCATTAAGAGCATCATCTTCGTCCAAAGATAAATCAGGTGGAAAAGAAAAATCGTCAACAAAAAACAAATCCCATTCTAACGAAAATTTGGCCAAAACAAACAGTTCTTCAGGTGATGGAAAAAGTCATAAGAGTAAGGAGAGAAAACATTCATCAGATTCTCAGGGTAAAAATGGTAATATACTTGACAAGCATAAAGCAAAAAGTAAACACCATTCCTCGGAACATAAGAGAGAACGAACAATCTCCTCGGAAAGTGATAGTGCCAAAAAGAAGATACTGAACATAAATGTTAATCTGTTCGGTGAAGACAGTGATACCGCTAGTGTTGGTAACGCAGGCGATTCTTGTTCATCTGATGATGATTTAATCAGTGTTAGTGACTTAGAAGATGTAGATGCCTACGAGGAGTGCCTAAAGATATTTAATGAACATGTGACCTCCAAGCCATCTCCTAAGAAAAAGGTTAGATATATAGATTATATGATATTCAAATTTGAGTAGTTCGTGGGTGGTGAGCCATAGAATAAATAAACATGACAATTCTTTCACAGAACAATAGTATTTATATTCAACAAAATATAACTGATTAGTTTCAGAATGTGCTTGTTTTCAGTGAATCATTTTGTCCATATACATGTATTGGGATATGTTACATTATTATATGACCTCTGACCCTATATCTATTCACATTATATCAGTGGTAGATGGCTTATTATGGCCAACATTTGGTAATTTTTACCAGATTTATGGGGCTTTAAAATCCTCATGAATGACAGCTCATAGAGGATTATAAGAATCCATCATGAGTCAATCCATGATGAAATTTTCACCAAAAGGGTTGAATATTTCAATCAGGGACAAGGCTTGTCAAGTTCCTGACCAAAATATTCAACCCGAGGGTAAGAATTTCCTATACCACATGGATTGACTGATGAGGTTATTTTTCTCCCATTAAATGTTTTTTTACCTACCTTTTCCATACTTTCAGAAGTTTGTATGAAATCTTGAAATGTTTAGCAGTCAAAAATTGACTGTTTAAAGTGTTTTTTTTTTCATAGATCCTAATCCAAAGTACATACAAAAAGTATATATGTACCAGAAAATATGTTATAACAGGAGGGGAAAAAGAAAATATAAGCTCTTCTTAATACATAAAGTAATCCTAGATTATAGGTTCACATGCTCATGTGAGATAGGCAGATCTCACGAGACTTTCTCACATGGGAGAATTCTATTTCACCCTATCTCACATGACAGAATCCTGTTTCACATGGGAGAACGCTATCTCAAATGGAGAATCCTATTAAACTTGGGAAAATCCTATCACAAATGGGAGAATCCTATCACACATGGGATAATCCTATCTCACATTGGAGAATCTTGTCACACATGGGAGAATCCTGTCATACATGAAAGAACCCTATCTCAAATGGAGAATCCTATCTCACATGGGAGAATCTTGTTATTTTTACACCCAGAAATAATCTGATTTATGATAATTTGAATTCTTCAGTCAAAAACAAAAGAACCAGAACAAGATGAACACAATGCTACAGGAAAGAAAAGATTTGCCCATAAAACTGATACTCAGGTAATTTTCTTTTATTTTCTTTTATCATTTTAATGATAGTCAATACAAGGAGAAAATGCACCACACAGGACATGTACCCTTTAAAAATATAATTTTTTAATAATTTGACAAAATATAAATGTCAGCTGAACATTAGATGCATGATAATTAAGTGTTTTTTCCCCTGGTGTGAATTTCATACAGTGAACTTTAATTTGTATGAATCTATGTAACGAAACTTGTTCTAACAGTATGTTATACTACTATTTGTAAAGTGTTGCTGCACTTCTGAGGTACTTGTTCTAAGATGGCATTGGTTCAAAACAGTGATATAGTATGTATAACAGTAATATAAAGATTGTAACTAACTCAGTCTTTTAGTCTACATGCCTTAGCATGGTACTAACTGTAATAAGTATACAGTGAACCCTCTTTACAACGACTGTGTTTGTTCCCACATAGGAATGACGTTATATCGAATTTGTCACTGTAACGAATTTGATGTAGTGGGCATTTCATAGTTAGCTCCCTTGAGTATCATTTATGCATATATGTACATGTAAATAAATAAACTTACAACAACAAATATCATTATTTTATTTCATACTATTTTCAACCATTTACTAGACATATTTATGCATGTTAATATTGTAAACATCAATGCACAATTTTTTCGGTCGCATATCGTAAATCGGTGATGTCGTGAAATGCACGGATCATGTACAAAATGCCCGAAATGCCCGAATGTAATAGTATGTCTCCTGATTCCAAGTTAGATTAATTATTTTTTAAATAAAAAGCTCACCGATTGCGGTTCACAAATGCACAATTTTTTCGGTCGCATATCGTAAATCGGTGATGTCGTGAAATGCACGGATCATGTACAAAATGCCCGAAATGCCCGAATGTAATAGTATGTCTCCTGATTCCAAGTTAGATTAATTATTTTTTAAATAAAAAGCTCACCGATTGCGGTTCACAAATAAAGTTTTACTAAAATGTCTACGATTATCGTAAGTATTGAAGTATTTTAAAGATCCGCTGTTGTAACCACATCGGCACGGACATGTAGCGTAACGGACCTTGTCAACAATATGTTTATTTATTTATTTATTTATCTTTTTTGTTTAATTTGTACACAGTTTGTATTTCTCTTCCTGTCGCTTGAGTTCTTACGAAACCTACTGCCTACTCTACAGGTAGGGGTGATTCAAGCGCTAATCGTTGACACCTAGGCCATCACCTATCAGTGCAGATTAAGAACAATTGACGGTGTAATTGTTTTATTGACGCAATTATTTTTACCTGTGATCTCAACCGTGAAGAAAATCAAGACTGAAAACAATAGCCAGATTAGCGGGTAGGATGTACTGCAATGTTATGTCGTTGTAAAGAGTTTATTTACATTGAGTTTTGTACATTTGTTCCCGGAATCTGATGTCGGAGTCGGATACCGAATATTCCGTTGTAATGAGTACTTTTTATGTACATGTACGTTTGTTCCCGAGCAATTCTTGTCGGATACCGAATATTCCGTTATAATGAATGTCGTTGTAAAGCGGGTTCACTGTACATGCTTTAGTATGGTACTGTAGTTAATTACATGCTTTAGTATGGTATCATAGCAAGTTATATACTTTAGTATGGTAATGTAGTAAATAAATGCTATGGTATGGTAATGTAGTATGTTACATGGTTTGGTATGGTACTGTAGTAAGTTACATGCTTTGGTATGGTACTGTAGTAAGTTACACAGTTTGGTATGGTACTGTTGTAAGTTACATGCTTTAGTATGGTACTGTTGTAAGTTACATGCTTTAGTATGGTACTGAAGTAAGGTACATGCTTTAGTATTGTACTGTGCTGTAGTAAATTACATGCTTTGGTATGGTACTGTAGTAAGTTACATGATTTGTTATGGTACTCTAGTAAGTTACATACTTTAGTATGGTACTGTTGTAAGTTACATGCTTTAGTATGGTACTGAAGTAAGGTACATGCTTTAGTATTGTACTGTGCTGTAGTAAATTACATGCTTTGGTATGGTACTGTAGTAAGTTACATGATTTGTTATGGTACTCTAGTAAGTTACATGCTTTAGTATGGTACTGTTGTAAGTTACATGCTTTAGTATGGTACTGAAGTAAGGTACATGCTTTAGTATTGTACTGTGCTGTAGTAAATTACATGCTTTGGTATGGTACTGTAGTAAGTTACATGATTTGTTATGGTACTCTAGTAAGTTACATACTTTAGTATGGTACTGTTGTAAGTTACATGCTTTAGTATGGTACTGAAGTAAGGTACATGCTTTAGTATTGTACTGTGCTGTAGTAAATTACATGCTTTGGTATGGTACTGTAGTAAGTTACATGATTTGTTATGGTACTCTAGTAAGTTACATACTTTAGTATGGTACTGTTGTAAGTTACATGCTTTAGTATGGTACTGGTAAGTAAGGTACATGCTTTAGTATTGTACTGTGCTGTAGTAAATTACATGCTTTGGTATGGTACTGTAGTAAGTTACATGATTTGTTATGGTACTCTAGTAAGTTACATACTTTAGTATGGTACTGTAGTAAGTTATATGCTTTAGTATGGTACTGTAGTAAGTTATATGCTTTAGTATGGTACTGTAGTAAGTTATATGCTTTGATATGGTACTGTAGTAAGTTACATGTTTTACTATGGTACTGTAGTAAATTACATGCTTTATTATGGTACTATGGTAAGGTATATGCTTTAGTATGGTACTGTAGTAAATTACATGCTTTAGGATGGTTCAGTAGTAAGTCACATGTTTAGTATGGTACTGTAGTATGTTACATGCTTTAGTATGATACTGTAGTAAGTTATATGCTTTAGTATGGTACTGTAGTAAGTTATATGCTTTAGTATGGTACTGTAGTAAGTTATATACTTTAGTATGGTACTGTAGTAAGGTATATGCTTTAGTATGGTACTGTAGTAAGTTATATACTTTAGTATGGTACTGTAGTAAGTTATATGCTTTAGTATGGTACTGTAGTAAGTTATATGCTTTAGTATGGTACTGTAGTAAGTTATATACTTTAGTATGGTACTGTAGTAAGGTATATGCTTTAGTATGGTACTGTAGTAAGTTATATGCTTTAGTATGGTACTGTATAAGTTACATACTTAATTCTGGTACTGTAGTACAGTAAGTTACATACTTTGGTATACTGGATTAGTCTTATATATTTTGCAAAAATCACCCTGTTTTGGACTTACTCTTCTTTCAGTGCTGTGGTTATGAATTTCAGTGAAGGTCTGGTTGATTGAGTTGATGTAAAATATACTGGTATATGGCGAAATTTGATTTCTCCATGTTGTTTTTAATTATTGTTTCTCTTTAAGGTGACCAGGAAGGCTCCAGAAAAACCTGTCTACAAACCATCTCCAGCTCAAGTCATGCATAACAGACTCTTACATATGCAAAAGAAAGCTTTAGAGGAAGCAGAAAAATCCAAAGCTGTATCATCGTTATCTTCATCTTCTTCTTCAGCGGTAAACTATAAACTTCAAATGATACATATTATAACAGACAATTACTGGTAACCTGGAAATTTTGGATCCTGTTTAATTTTTGCCTTTTCTGTCCTTAGATGAGAGCGTGAATTCAAAATGAAAGCGTCATTTTCAAGCTAAGCAAAGTGTTCCCCATGTATCAGTGATACCATACCCCCAGTTCGGATTCCAAGGGGGTATATCGTGAAATTCAGTGATACTATACAAAGTGATTTAAAAGGCATTTAAATTCTTTAGAGTTACTTATTTGTTTTTAAAAATTTTGTATCACTTACATAATAGTTATTTATTGGCTCTGTACACATGCATACATCACTACCCTTAATATGTACCAAATCTTCATTAAATTCATTGTGCTGATATAACTCTAAAATGTGTCATGATTGTCAAACAATGCATACACTCAAATACTAGTGTCCCCGCATTTTCCAAAACTTTCCCAGCTTCAGAGACCACCACGATTATTATCAATTGAAGTCACATTCCAATAAACACAGCTTGTAGACTAGTGTCTGAGACGAAGACTTTGACTTCACAGCAGGGTGCCGAGAGAAGGGAATGTTCCAAATGTATAAATAAATATTGATTACTCAGTTTCTGACATTGTCATGAATCTCAATGCTAGATGATGTTAACTGTGCATTATACATAAATGAAGTACATGTATATTATTTAGAAATTTTCCCTAAAATCATTTAGCCTACATTTTTTCATTCCATTTTCAATATGTGACAAATATGTACAACCAATGTTTCATTTGCGTGAAATTAGCATTTTTAACGTAAATATGTAAAGAATTTACATAATGGAGAACACTGTAAACAATTGAAGCATGGTAACACGTACCATTCATAGCACTGGTAATTTAGGGCAAATTTAAGAGGGATTACTGTTTTCTGTCGTAAAAGGGAAAAAATAATCAGGGGAAAAATTTCTAGGTATACAGTAGTTATAAATAACAATCTTCAGATAAGTTGTGATTGGAGGATAGTAGAACCGAGACAAAAACCCCAAAATCTGTAAATGTTTGATAAATCAGGGGCTAATAGTCTCTTCTTGGTAAAGGGTCTAGTAGCCTTTCAATTGGGAATTTTACATTGCAGTAGGCTAAATTTGGTAAAAATAAAAAATAATATTAATTACAGTAATTTTACAAATAAAATTAAAAATTAAGACACAAATCATGTGATTCCTTTATCTCTTTATTAAACTGACAACATGGATTTCATCTGGAGACATGAAGGTATTAATTCAGTGGTTTTTTTTGTCTATATATCAAAAGTTAGGTAATTTTTGCTCAAAATTTTGAAAAATATTGCTGATTTTGCATTGGGAATGGGTCCTTTTACCTGACTCACATGTTGATGATATTAATTCTTGTACCTATTCATGTTTGAATATTATTGGTCATTCTCTACATATGTATATTTTCATTCATTTCTTAAATACCTTGGTGTTTCTTATTAATTGAGTATTAAAACACAAATACAATATACATGTATATGCAAAATTGAAAATTTGACTTCGCAAACTGACACTGTGAAAAAGAACAATTAATGAGAAGTTTCCTTGTTCTTGGATTATCCTCCATATGATAATTAGCTACACTGTGTAATATATTGGTACTAGACATGTGACCAAATATTTGAAGGGCGTTTTTGTATTTGAATATTTGCCATTTACTATCCATTTGCGAATATTCCAACATTCGTTCCAGCTCTAGAGGATAGTATTAAAAATTTGTATGAAGAAATATATTTATATGTTCTTTAAGAGTTATCTTTAACCATACTTTTTCTGACAGAGTCTTAGTTTTTTCTGATTGTATTCATGCTCAGGTTGACTAATTTCAGAATAAAAATCCAACAAAAGAAAGTGTAAAGAAGAGAGAGGCTCACAAACCATTAATTGGTAGTGGCACCAAAGTTGTTGATGGTAAAACTGTGATGGCTACTGCATCTAAAGTACAGAAGCGTAAAGCACATACACCCAATGTGGTAAGATGATTTCTAGTAGTTACCAACAAAAGCAACAGAGATGTCCTCACCACACTCCCCTAAAGAAAAAAAAATCACTGGATGTAAAAAGATAATATTTAGTTGTCAGCTGTTCAAGGCTTACCTGTGCTTGGTTACTAGATATGAAAGAATGTTTGATTCATAAACATGATGAATTATGTGATGACAGCTTTGCATGCAAAGAGTCTCTCTATACATGAAAAATATACTTTTTATTGCACAATGTTAATTCATAGATAATTCTAAGATTTTTACAGTCTGATCCTTTTTTCTTTTTATTAAGTCTAATTTGAAAAGACCAACAATACCAGCAGAGTTTGGCAGTAAAGTTCCAACAAATGTACGGCAGCGATACCTGAATGCAATGATAGATGAATGCCTTAAAGCCTGTGACAATGAAGAAAAGGCATTTAAAAGGGTATGGAAATTTGATTTTGCAAAAAAATGAATGAAAAGATAAATACTTGTTAGGTTCTGGTAATGCTAGAAAGATGGAAAACACAAATTTATTGATTTTTGTAAATGAGCTTACAGTTGTGACGAGTTTTCTTTTGTCCTGTCATGTTTCAGTAAATACATCAAGTTAAAACTTGCAATAACACTAACAAACATATTTTTGCAGTTTATGCATTTTTCATAAATAGATTAATTGTTGGCTGAATTACGAAGCAGATACAGGGCTATGAATTGCGGATACCTGAAGACTTCACATAATGACATTGACCTTCACCTGTGACCTTTAAATTCAAGATGTATTGCTTTGCAATTTGACCAGATTAAAGTTGGCAGTTTCTTGTAATGTTATAGAAGAAATTATTGCCAATTATTGTCAATGAATGACAATTTACAATATAAACTCCATAGAGGTCAAATACTTCCACCTGTAACGTTGAAAGTACTTTATTTTGTGCATGATATGTTGATCTTTAGTATTACTGCAAAGTATTGGTCAGTTTGAACTTAGTTATGATTGACCACTAGTCATTGGATTGAACTTGTATTACAGAAAATCTAAATTAGATAGAAATGGTCATAAAAAGTAATTCTGCAAACATAATTTTGATTTTAAATGGAGAAGATTGGACCAACATTCTGAATTATAACTGTAGGGTCAGGAGGAGGAACTAGCCGTATACAAGAGAAGCACTAGTAAGACTGTTTACCTTAATGTTGCCTGTAATACCATTAAGAGAATAAGGACAGAGGCTGCAGAAAATTTACCTTCTGGATCAAAGAAAGCCCCACAAAGTGTAATGAAACTGTCTCATGAGGCTATGTTAGGTGGTAAAAAAGCTGTAACAAATTCCTACACACTAAATCGGTCAGGAGGCTCTCATAAGCTGCAAGTGGAGAATTTCAGTGGTAAGTTTAAGATCATTTAATTTACAGGTATTAATACATTACCACTCTTCTTTTTACCAGTGAATGAAAATGTTAGTTACAGGTTAAGCCAGTATTGTTGTAAGTATTTCATTTATCAACTGCTATGCCCGGCTCTACATTAAGGATTTTTTCACTTGTCCCATTGGACAAGTTATATCGAAAAGTAACTTGTCCAAATTACAAATCCACTTGTCCATAATTTACAAAGAAAATTCATAGAATTAAAAAAGATATATTTTTAATAAAAAAGATTAAAATTGATAAAAATTAATTAGGCCTAGAATCTACCAAATAAGAGAATATTGAAAAAGAAAAAAACAAAACAAAACAAAAATGTGTATTCACACATTTTGAAAATATCAAGAATTTGCCATTTTTAAAATTATACTGTTAGCCTAAAGAAAATAAACAAAACCTTGTTGTTGGAAGCTTGATTTTGGGAGATTGATTGACTGCAGAATGTTTTTAAACTGCTCTCAATTTCAAATTGTCTTTCATTATTTTGTTTTATTTGTATGCAACTCAGTTTTCAGTATTATTTTGTTTATGATTTGTTTTTATCATCTGTAAACCAAATTGTCAAAATCATGTTTACTATCGTAGGTCAAATCTGTTGTCAAATCAGTGTTACTGCAGCCTCCAAAGCTATTAATTTCTCATAGGTGACAAATGTTTTGGTGATTTCTTTTCAGAAGCATTTACGTTATTATGATTTCATCAGAAGTCAGTGTCTGTCTATGTTTATGCATAGGAAGATAAAACTAAAATGATGTTTAGCTGAGTAATTTAAGCTTCAGGTTTGAATTAGATATTAAATGGATAAACATACATTTACCGGTAGTTGAGGTTAGAAATAACACATTAAAGATATTGCTGATTATTTTATCTTGTCCTCTCGGACAAGTTCTTAGGAATATTTACTTGTCTGAGCTGATTTTCACCTGGACATTCCGACAAACACTAATGTCGAGCCCTGCTATGCCTTCCTATTTTGCTACAATTAGATTTGCTAGTTTTCAGTGAGACATTGCGTCTTTTTTAGAACTGATACCAAATCAAATGTAACGATATATAGAAGTTCAACTTGACTCATTTTCTTCTCTCCCTGTGGAGAATAGGACCATCCATTTTGACCTTTCCTAGGCTGCTTTACTAACATCTTCCTGTGTTCTGAAGCCTATTTTCTATTTCTCCAGTTCTCTTTTTGTCTACCTTTCTTGTGTTTCCCCTCTGGTGTCCATGTCAGTACATTTTTGTACTACTCTGGCATGCTTGGACTTATCCATTTGCAGAACATGTCCTATCCACTTCCATCTCCTTTTTCTTATGATGTTACTGATCTCTGTCATTCCAGCTCTTTCCCTCATTGTCTCATTTCACACTTTCAGAGGCCATTAGATATTCTGTAATGGATTTGCAGTTCCATGTTGAAATAATAATTCATGTTTTTAAGTTTCCAAATTTGATTGTAAAGTCCCAAAATATGAGATGTCACAAAAAGAAGAAATACAAAAACTGTTCAATTTTACAAACAAAACTTATTTTATATTCCTCTCATACAAATTACACTTTCTCTCATCTTTCACAACTATGCCCAGATTTCATCTAGATTGATCAAGGAAACAAATTTATGAGAGTTGGAACCTCAAGAGGAATTTGAATGGCATCAGTTTCCATGGTTTACACCATAACTTGACACTTCTCAGGCTCTAACTAATTGATGCTGACAAAGAGAAACAGGAAATAGAAATGCCACAGTGAGAATTACAAACAAGTGTGGAAATACCCTCCACAAATATCGACCATTTCAAATAGAGTAATTATTTTTGAGTTAAAGATTCCAGAAAGTTTTTTCAGAATAAAAACTGAAGATACAGAAATAAAGATTATAATAAACAATTTATCATTCATAAACCCTTTCCTTACATAAACATAACGATTCTGGATTCTTCTTAAGCATATGTGTAGGAAGGTATTCAGATTGTGCTCTTCACCTTTAGTCATTTTCCATATTTCACTGCCATAGAACAAGACTGATATAAAGTTGGAATTAAACAGTCTTATCTTTGTCTTTCCTCCAATCTGTGAGCTGTTCCAGATGGTCCTAGGTTTGTTGTCAGCAGTTTATGGACTTAGTCTTAGTTAAGTTTGTTGTAAGCAGTTTATGGACTTAGTTAAGTTTGTTGCAAGCAGTTTATGGACTTAGTTAAGTTTGTTGCAAGCAGTTTATGGACTTAGTTAAGTTTGTTGTAAGCAGTTTATGGACTTAGTTAAGTTTGTTGTAAGTAGTTTATGGACTCAGTAGTTAGAGTCAGAGAATTTTTTCAACTTAACCTGCTCAGCCAATCAATTTACAGGATTAGGTTGAGTTGAAAATAACCTCAGACTTTTTCAAGATGCTATGGTGGGTTGTGTTGGAAAGGCTGAAAAAGAAAAAAAGTGTATGAACTGAACTTGTGTGAGATGTACAGTTGAAAAAAATTAATGCATGTATTTAATGGCATCTCTGATCTTCTGATATTTCCTCAATCTAATTATTTATATTGTCCAGCATTGTAGAGTAGAAATTTGTAAACGTTACATTCAAATCTATATTCACAGGTGCGGAACTTTATAAACGTTTGATGAGATACATATTGACTGAGGAACAATTAACAGAGAATGGCTTCCCTCGGCCTGATCCAGAGGATCCATCCAAAGTTTTGATGTCTTCAGAAAATGCAATAAAAAATAAAAAAGCCAATCTTAAAGGTTAATAGCTTACACTTATTTACTGGCTCTGAGGACAATAGCAAGTTTATTGTCCTGGAGACACTAACTATTTCCCGACGCAAAGCATCCTCATAGCCAGTAAATAAGAGGTTTATTATACAGATATTATAACTGATTCTCAGTTGTCCAATATTATTTCATTAGTCAACCCAGAGAGGGATGCAATAATAAACAATTGTCGGAAGTCTCAGGGACGAGTCAGTTCAAAAAGTAAAATTTTAGCATTCCAAAAAATCCTTTACTGTAAATCCTCCAATGAGAATGCGATCTTTATAAAAGTACAGGAAAATGTTTATAATGTTTATGCCCAGCCCTTTTTCAGACAATTTCGTAAAAAAGTAAATTTATTCTTCTTCAATCTTATAAAGAAAATAAACACTGTCAGAGGGAAAGTAATAGATATTATCAAATTCCGAAACAGCGTGACTCTGCCTACGCTAGATCTTTGACTTCGCTTACCCCACTGCCACCAGCGCTTCACATGTAGTATTGAATTTTGCCCTAAATTTAAACTTTCATATCATTCTAAATTAAAGTGTTGATTGTGTTATATTGTATCAAATAAGCATAGTCAAAATGATAATTTTATATGTAATTATATATTCATTTAAAATGTAACAATATTAGGAAGAACTTAATTTTATTGCTGCAAGAACAGTGTGTGAATATATCCCAACCGCTTTAAATTTGAGGAACACTCTCGGGAAACCTCCTGATCAGTAACTCGGTATATTCTGAATGAAAACTGATGACATGGTTGCCCCGAATAAAACTAGACTGATTACAATGGAAGACAAAAAAATAATAAATCATGATTGGGTTTTTACTAAAACTGAACATTCCCATGCCGTTTCTCCTTTATTACAGAACACAGATATTTCAACTACTTTTCCGTGTGTACCATTTTGAAGCATACCTTTTATGGTTACTTAGTAACAATGAAAGTAGTACAACAAAACCCTTCCAAAAATTATTGTAACACTCTGAATAACCGATAATTTCCAAATGGGTGAAGGCAGTGGTGTATAAGGTCAAGGACACACAGGAGTGTGAGATATTGTGTGGTTTTTGTCAAGATAAAACCCCCAAATTTTGGAAATTATCTGTCAAATGCTACTCAGTACTCACAAAAAGAGAGTAGTAGTGACAAACCATTACATTTGATGAATGCAGTTAAAGGCATTTACAGTAATTTCCCATGCACAGCTTGAGTGAAGATCAAAGGGAGATAATGCACACATAGTGCTTGGTTTGAGTTATCTCTTGCAGGTTAAAATTTAAATCTGAAGTTTATGGTGTGTTTTGTTTACGTTGGTTACATTCATTTGTTATGGTTTGTGATGTGCATATAACTTGTTAACTATCCCCGGCCGATGGCAAGGACATTTTATAAAGTTCGCAGAGACCAACAGATAGATAAAATCTTGAGAACGGATGAGAAATAACAACCCACAGTGTACGAAGTGTTTGACAGATCTATATGTACGAGTGACAGTGATTGGATCATCCAAAGTGATAGCGGTGATATGCCTACCGAAGCCATATCGTTGAAATAGAAAACAACAAAGAAGACATGATAAACCCAAAAGTTGCACTAGGTAAGAGTAACATACAAACAATAAAAAAAAGCAAACACCCCACCCCTCCCAGAAGCAAATGAATGCATAAATATTTAATCATGAAAAATTTCTCAATCATTTAAAGGTCTATTCACAGTCACGTTGACAAATAAAAAGAAAAAAATTATTCTTTTCTGATGAAAACTGATGTTCCAAATATCTTTTTTATTCTAGAAACTTCTGAACTTTTCATATATGTGTACATATTGTTATCCAATACAGTCATGCAATCATAATTAGTAATTGATTTTACAAAATTTTTGATAAATCAAATTTTAATTTTTACATAAGTGAAAATGCCCTACTTAATTTGCAATTGAATAAGCCTGTTGTACAGGGAAATCCTATGCATGTTCTTGTAGGTGTAAAATAAGACTTGATAGTGGACTGGTATTTATCAGAAAGTCTTTAGAAAAGAGGATGCTATGAACAAATGATAAATAAATGAATTACAGTCAATTTATATAAAGAAGTGGATGAGAGATAGATTTAAACTTTGTTATAGCTGCCTGAACCCAGTTGCACAATGCATTATTAAATTTAACTTATGGTCAGCCTGTTGGTTTAACATTGGTTAACTTCAAGTTAAATTTAACAATATTGTGCAATGGGGTCCTGGATATCGCTGTTCAGAATAATATACATGCACATTGTAGTATATTGTAAGAAATGCACTAGCAAGAGATATATCCCTGCTATAACCGGTTTTTCGTTATATGTGGTCTTGTTATAGGTTTGGTTGGCTATCTATTTTAAGTGCATAAAAATGCTACTTAACAGTGAGTGGAAACTAGCACTGCATATCATAGTTGAGTTTGTTTGTGACGGTACATGGGGTAGTAATACTGTATAAGATACTGTTTTCCTATGGAAGATATAATCTGCAGGGTCCAGTTTCAGTCTATGATTGATCTGTGGTCTAAATTTGATGAAATAACATGATTATCGAAGAATTTACGTGACTTCTTTCATGATCAATGATAGACTCTTTTTTTGCGAAGTGGAATCCAGATGACAGGAGTTTATATTCAAAAAAAAAAAGAAAAGAATCAACCTGTCTGAAAAATAAAACATAGTTGTCCAACATTTTTATACACATATTACGCCATCGCCAACCTTCAGATGATTGAAGTCTGCATAGGTAGTAATAAGAAGTAGTTCAGTTTCCCGCATGTTAGCCAATCAGTTTGCCACTAGCCTTTATTATATTTGTTACATATAAAATATTTATGTAATCTGTCATGAAGCTGCATAACGCACAGATCAAATGATAAAACTATGTATGAGAAAGTCAGTTAAAGTATAAAACTACTTTAATAATTATCCTTGGCAAAAATAAAGTGATCTGTAATCATAAACAAGTATTACAACCATTTAAAAACATGTCATTCAATATTTTTTGTATTTCATATCGTGTGTTACATCAAGTCTTAACCAAGCAGTCGGTGCAGATGCTGAAACAAGAGTGCAAATGGACAATTTAAATATGATATGGGCTGGCAAAAGCATGGTTCTAGTCATTCATATGGCAGCAAATCTGGTGTAGGCAGTGTTAATGGCATAGAGATACAGGAAAGATCTGCACATATGTTCAACAATCTGACCATAGAACTTGTCAGTTTTATAAGAATAAGGGTGACATTGTACCAGCACATTCATGTCATAAAAACTGGTCAGGAAGCTCGAAGGCAATGGAACCAGATGTTAGCAGTAAGCTGATCAAAGACATGGAGGAAAAAGGGGTGAATGTTGATGTCATAATCATGAATGATGATTAACTTTTGCTTACACACCAATTTCCACAATGTTGTGGTTCCATTTTAATTCATTTGTAAACTATATAACAGTACAAGGACAGAACTAGTGTGACAAAGTGTGATTTGACATCTTCCCAAAGGATCTACTGTTGTTTTGTTTCATCACATAGTCACTGAATCTAAAAATACATAAATGTAATGTGTTCTTCGACTTTTTTTTCTTCACGACTGCAGTGTTAATTCTGAAGTTTAGAATTATTTGGAGGTAATACTTTCATATTGCAAACTGAAATTATATCAAACTTATTCTATCATCACACTGGTCAAAAGATATAAAGTTTTGATGGGTTCTTTAAAATTTTGATTTTCATTATCTATAAAATATATAGTTTTGGTGGGTTCTTTAAAATTTTGATTTTCATTATCTATAAAATATATAGTTTTGGTGGGTTCTTTAAAATTTTGATTTTCATTATCTATAAAATATATAGTTTTGGTGGGTTCTTTAAAATTTTGATTTTCATTTCTGGAGTATGTTGGTGGCCATATTGTTTTTGGTGATACTTTCTTACTGCAAAATTTTCACACATTGAAACATTTTAGATTTATTTGATGAACAAATCTTCATATTTCACAGGCAGTGTTGTTATGAAACAGCATATTGTAAAAGAGAATCAATTTAATATATATTCCTACCTTTTAGACATTTTTTAAAAAATGAATCCACTCCATCAGTTTTTTTAATAAAAAAAGGGGATAGGGGTAAGTTTTAGCCCATGGTGTCATTTTTTCTGATTGTCATTATTTTCTTATCTTGCATGGTTGCATACTGTTATATATATATATATATATATATATATATATATATATATATATATATATATATATATATATATATATATATATATATATACATTTGAAATGAACTTGATTTTATATTAAAACACTTTTAAGACTTCTGTCTGTGTTGAAGTTACTTTATTCCAATGTAATAATACATGTATATATATTGAGGCTGAAAAATGCCACCATGTACGATTTCTGGACTTTGCTCTCGGCTGTGAATTTAAAAATGAAGAACAGTTAAGGTGGAAACTTTTTTCTCAGCTTTGATTATGTTAGATGCAACAAAATAAACCCCTTGGATTAAGTTTTATGCACAATAAGTAATAATAAATGTTATTTTTATGTTTAAACTATCAATAGCTATTTTTAGACATTTTTATATGCCTACTTTGAAGCCACATTCCGGGGAGTAATATCCATAAATAAACTTTACTGTACTCTCTTAATGCATAGTAGCATGAACTGGAAGTCATATTCCAACTAGCTAGTTAATTAATCATGGGAAACATCGAACGCATTTATCTATTTATAACTGGTAGGGCGTTGTCGGTCACGTGATGATGCTCTACAGAACGTGTTGGTTTCACTGTCCAGGACAACTCGGACAAGTGGAGCACCAATCAAATACTCTGGAACACTGTCTTGGGCAAGCATTTTAACCATAAACTAATGTGAATTGTGTAAATTTTATCGACGTCTTTGAAATAACTACTTCCTGCAATGGTACATTTGATTGCAACACGTGCTGAAACTGTGCCAGAATAGTACTCTCGTGGTGAATCAAGCACACCCTTTATATCACTCGTACACCAGGGTAAATTTAAGAATTCCTATGGAATTCCCCCCAATAACTCCATCAATACATCAAATTTTCTGAAATCTTTTTCATTTTTGTTGGTTAGGAGTTGTTCTCTAATGAAAATGTCAAAAATTACAAGATCTCCAGAAAATTATAATAACCTCCCCGTAATGTGGCTTTAATCAAATTTTTAGGATACTATAAAAATGATAAGTCTACAGTGACCTTCATATTTTTTGTTATTTTATTCTATGAATCCAGTAGAATGCAGTAATAAAATGTCCATAGCTGTCAGAATTGTATCTATTCCTAGGAAATGTTCGTAAGTAAAACTTCCCCAGAAGTTATTCTTCTGTCTCAGAAGTTTGGAGTTTCATAGGACATTGATTCATTATGAAAAATGGTCAGATAATGATACACAACTCTTTTTATTTTCTTTTTATTAATGATTATTTTCAGGACAAGAATAATTTTGACAATTTTGTCTCCACAGGACCACAGCACTTGAATTAAACATTTTTACCCCATGTGGCCCATAGGGCCAGTAGCATAAAAACCTACTAGCCCATCAAATTTCTACTTACCAACAAATAACTCAAAAGAAGTGATTTCATTACTGGGTATATATTTAGATACAAAAATAACAATAACACTTGAGGACAAGAGGATATTTTCAGTATGTATTGATGAGAGACAAATTATTTTGTAAGATTTACATACGTGTAACGATTATTATTGAAAGGAGTACTTACCATCTTTATTTCTTTTATTGGACAATGGGGCCAGTACAGATGAAACATCTACTGGCCCGTCCTTTTATTTACTGACCACAGTGTAGCAGACCAGTGCTAATTTCAAGCCCTGCATTTCTGACAGGAATCATTTGTATGCTATTGACTTATCTCACTCTAATGTTGCAGCTTATGAGAAAGTTTGTGTCCGATGTGGGAAGAAGTTTGAAGTTTATCCTAATGGAACCTATGCAAATAAAGAGGAATGTGTTTATCATTGGGGAAAAGCCTGGAAAAAGAAAAGTAAGTTTCCAAGATTTTAAAGAGTTTTAATGGTTTATATATCTGGTTCTGGGATTGTTATATATTTCTTTGAGTAAGTACAATATATCCATGTAAGCATGGAAACGGTAGTTTAAAATTTTAGATTCACTTCTTAAATCTTTCTTTAAGTAACATTTGGGGGCCTTTATTATCCGATATTTTTCTCTGCTTTTTTTTTCTTTAAATATTGACATCTACAGTTGGGAATAAAACATAATTCTTGTGCAACCAGTTGTAATGGGGAAAAAGATGCATAGACTCATCCGTATGATAATAAGGTTACTCTGTTGTGCCAAGTTGTGTGAATCCGACAATATTACATGAAAATATTTAGCTTAATGCAATATGGTCGGTTGGATTTTTAAAAAGTCACTCAAAATATTATAATTAAGAATAATTAGATGTCACCTTGTAACTATCACCTTGTATTCAAACAGAATTTTAACAATTTATACATTTATATATTTTTTGCCTAAAGTTGCTGGATATATAGACTCACGATACACCTGTTGCCAAGGAGATCTTGGAGCTGAAGGTTGTCAAGTTGGAAAGGTAAGTCCTCTTTACTGACTTATACAATTATAGACATACAAGGAGGGGGTAATCTTGTCTTCCATGATATCGCGATCATTGCATACAGTGTCATACACCTCCAAAGTTGTCAATAATTACCTTATTATATGACATTTCTAAAATACTGACTTACAGTGATTAGTCACTTGACTATGATAAAATAATATGTTAAGTAACAAGCTCTAACAACAGGATATGCAGGAGAACAGCTTCATTTTGATTGGATGGGGTACAGGTGGACGTGGTCGTAAGGTTGTACAGTAGAACCACCCCATTTGCCACATAAATTTGGTCTCTCAAGACAGGTGGTCTCTTAAAAGAGGTTTTATTTAAAGGATAATTCAACTGAATGGATCTCAGAATGTGGTCTCACAAGACTGGTGGTCTCTTATGAAAGTGGCCTCTCAAGACAGGTTTCGATATATCACCTATGGGAAGCATTATGCCATATGAGGTGAATATAGTGTTGTGCAAAAATTAAGATCTACAAAATGAACCAATCAGAATGCACATTGATGGACAGTCACATGATGATAATAATAATAAATACCACATTAATCAGATGTGGTTGTCATTTAATCAGTTATGTGGATGTCCTGTCATTTTGTAGAAGTAATCTTGTAGCTATGACATTGTACTTTATATAACATGGTCATAAGTTTTTACTTTGTACATCACTTGATTTTGTTACAGTATCATGTTCATGAGGCAAACAAGTGGGAAAATCTCACTGGCTACATGAAGACTCTACCATGTTCTCCGACACTAGATGGGGACTATGGAGTGTACGCTATGGATTGTGAAATGGTTTGTCTTTTCAGTATATTGAAGTGTAGAGTTAATTCTTGAGTTATCACAACTCCATTCATTGCCACTCTCACAATAATGCCACATTTTTTCAGAAACGGTTTTTCTGCTATATAAAATTCTCTTTGTAAAATTCATTATTACCATCTGCCATGGAACAAACATCCATTTCAAAGTGTCATTTATCTCAATATATCTCAGGTGATTATAGGCAATGGAGCGGCTATCAGGTCACTATAGATCACTGGTGTAAAGCCAGGCAGCAGTAGTGATACCCGGTAATTAAGATTTAAAGAAACAAGATAATAACTGTTGTCCACTTTTCTGCCAATTAGAGATATTTCTATGATAACAAAGAACAGTAACTCTGTTTTCCCCAAAATGTGGGAATTCAGTTAATTGCCAAACTTGATGTGCCACCATAATTTCTATATAACAAAAAATGGTGGTTTAAACAGAATTGACTGTCACTTGCTTAGTTTCATCTAATTGTATTCTGTAAATTTAGATAATTTTATATTTTTCTGCCTTTCTGACAAGTGGAGGGTAATTATTGAATAGTTCTTTTTCTTGTCATTTAAAAATTAGTCTAAAACTCGGGTTGGGGTCCTGTAGCTGAGGTGTTAAAGCATCAGTTTTTTTTTTAAACCGTAATGCCTTTCACATTTAGTCAGTGCAGGTCCCAGCTATGCTGGAGTCTGGAGTGATTATATGGGATGACACTTGCATGCATTTATAAAATAAAAAAAATATTTATTTACAGACATAAAAATATATTTTCCAATTTTTTTTAGGTGAAATATTTAATTTTATAAAATTTGAGTTTTACTGTTACCAAAATTTTTTACACCAAACATGTTGAATTTTAACTGATTTGATTTATCTTTTTTGTATGGCTCTACTGTAATTATATTTGTATTGAACATGGCTAAAGTGTCATTTTCTCGTGAGAGTACTATATGTATAATAATAGGATGCATCTACATTATAGGTTTACACCCAAGGTGGTTTAGAATTGGCACGGGTGACTGTCACAGATTCTGGAAACGCAACAGTGTATGAGACTTTGATACGACCAGACAGAAAAGTTATTGATTATAATACCAGGTATGTAATACCTATCAGGGAATTGTCATTGGAGCATAATATTAATTAGATGTCACAGTGGAATAAGTTAAAAAAGCTAGCTTGGCAATGCATTTTGATGTGTAGTAACCTTTGATTTTTTAGCTTACGGGGCAAAATGTCTGAAGACCTTTTGTCATGCCCTCAGCATCATTCGTGGACAAAAACTTTAACCTTGGCGATATCTTATGAAATTTAATTAGCAGAGTCTTAATATGTCACATGTGCAATCCTTATGATCAGCCCTTTCAGGTGGTAGTTTTGACCTTTGACCTTGTGACCTAGATAATGCCATATGACCTACTTCTTGGTCAAAATTTCAGTATCTGAGGTACAATTCTGTCACAGGTTAGCCATGTTGATTTTTGACAACTCTTTTTACAGCTCTGGATACAAAGGAATGTTCAAAAGGAAAATAACAAGTTTTATCTAATATCCTGGAAATGATGACAGAATATCTTTGAATATAAAAAAGCTCATAGTACAATTATTTGTCATTTCTTAAAGTATTAAATGGAGGGCTTAAAATTTAGTACAATACATTGCCTGAAATTTAATATAATACATTGCCTGAAATTTGATACAATACATTGCCTGATATTAGTCCATTATAGTTGTATACTTTGGACTTTATAATGTTGTTGTGAATCAAAGTTAAGCTGGAATTAGCATGCTTTATAATTAATCATAAAAATTGAGCTGTTCACTGAGTAGTATCGACAACAAGAAGAATGTTATGTGTTGGTTCTTGCTTGCTTTGGCTTGAGTGGCATGACTACTGAAAGCTCTTGTCATTCTGTAGGGCAAGTAGAGAGATGTTTAGTGTGTGTGAGTGTTTATGTCCTTTCTTGAGTGATCCATATTTCCAATGACTTTTTAAAGTGCCACTACACTTATATAATCTGCCAAAGGTAATGAAACTGCAAATCCTAGAACATTTACCCTATATCTAGGCATAGAGCTGTGCGGAAACGAGATGAAGTCTCACCTCCGAAAATCTGGCATGACCAAATATCAAATAGCTCTATCAATTGAGCTACTCTGTCCACATACATTTTTCTGTTGCATAGGTCTACCAAAGTAGATTGGAAAATCTGAGTTCTGTCAAAAATCAAAATAATACAGTTTATTTTCCCAAAATAGGGGTAAACAGGTAAAACATTTTGCCTTGCTCTGATAACATGCATTACTGTACTTGTAGCCCTACTATTTTTTTTGCCAACATGTAGCCTGTCGCCCTTGTTATGATTTAACTTAAACTTTTCATGTTTGAAAACATTTTTTTAAATGTTATTGTTGACAATATACTGTTACAGATTTAGTGGCATTACAGAGGAGGATATGAAGGGTGTTGTATCTACTTTGAGAGATGCCCAGGCTGTATTGCTTAGTCTGTTTACAGAAAAGACCATCCTTATTGGACACAGTTTAGAAAGTGATTTGTCAGCAATCAAGGTCAAGATTTTATGTTTTGAATATTCTATGCTTTGACACCAGTGCATTGGTCAGATGATTATTTTAATTAAAGTCAGGAGGTCAGAACATGCATACATTGGTCAGGAGATCACAACCTTTGGGGTGTGGTAATCATGTTAACTCTGCATTGGTTGGATGATTTTGATATGACATGTATGTAACCAACACAATGAGTTAAGATGCAAACTCCTGTCAATAAATGACAAATTTGAATAGTTTTGTACAGGTGAACCTTGTCTAGACCACCTCGCATATAAGACTGCAAATATTCAGTCTCCTCAAAATTTCTTAATTAATATTTAATTAGTCCAGATTATCGCTTAACTCATCAATCCCTGGAAATCAAGGGACTTTTCTATAAATCAATGACTTAAACTATTCCAAATGTGTCTTAAGGGGTGAATGGGTTAAGAGACATCAAGAATGTCAACTAGGTGGTCTTATTTGCAGGATTCCACTTTATTTTATTTTGAGAGTTTGTTATACATAGCTTACATGGTCATATCAGTATTATTATATTTTACTGTATTTATCATTCAGTTGATACACAACACAGTGGTGGATACATCAGTGGTGTTTCCCCACCGACTAGGACCACCATACAAACGGGCGCTGAAAACACTGATGGCAGAATATCTGCAGAAGATCATACAAGATGATGGTAAATTTTTATTATCAAAGACATCTTTTTGTTCATTTAAGTTTGAAGATATAATGAGCATACATGTGATTCTTCTGGCGGAAGGAAAAATCTCTAGATTTTTAGGGTCCCTTCTGCCCCTCCCGTCACGTATCAGAATCTTCCGTCATCGGAAATTTCAAATACTAGAAAAAAAATATGACCATCCTGTAAACTCCTCATAATTACTAATCAGCAAACGGTAATCAATTTTAGAGGTAAATAGCCTGTGGGCATGTTAATTATTGAGGGTGTTAATGATTATATAGCATTGCCCATCCACTAATTAGCATTTTATTGGTGATAAAACTAAGTCTAAGTGAGTGTGTTTATGTCATGTGACACACGCTTGGATCATCGATGATTAGAATCACGATTCCAGCCATAAAAAGAGTTATTACAACACCTAACGGTCTCAAAAGATATTTGTAATGTACTTCAACAAAAAAGTTATCATTTTATTCACAATAAAGCATGCATTTAGTATTTACCTCAAGGTCTAAATTGTCACGAAGCCTATGTAATGGTAGACGTACTTCCGGAAGTAGTATAAGAAACCGAAACAGACCGGACCAGACTGGTATTTTAATTATGGAAACTTAATTTTTTGTAAGATCATAAACAAAGTTATCTTTTATTCAACTGGTACATGTATAAACTTTAAAAATTCATGAAATAATGTTAAAAAGGCATTCAGTTGGCTAAATAGTTGAACAAAACAAGGATATCAATCAGAAGTTTTAACATGCACAAAAAAAAACAGATAAAAAATGACAACAAAATGTAAATAAAAATGTCAATTGAAAATCTCCAGTTTTGAGACCAAATCTCCAGCTAAAATTTTTTTAAAAAATCTCCAGTTTTGGCATAACAATTGAACTGATTTTTATCAAATGTATGAATGAGAAACAAGTACTGCAGTCATAAAGTTTTAAAGTTAAAAATAGATATAACATTTGTTCTGTTCACTGACAATTTGACGATAGATACAAACAAGTATTGTTCACTGTCTGACAGTTTGAAGATACTAGTAGATACAAATATGTGTACTGTTCATTGATACATTATATATATATATATATATATATATATATATATATATATATATATATATATATACACAGTTCACCCCCGATATACCGCCACCTTTTGTTTTCCTGAATTTTGACGGTATAACGGGTTTGGCAATATATCGAGTTTTATTATTTTCGAGGTGTGGTCATTTTCATCTTAACTTGTCTTTAATCCCTGTTGTATATCCTATCCTGTTTACAGCTCACTATCGTAAATTTGGATATTTTGTCGATTGTTTTAAGTTTGGACAAATTGGCCACCCTATTAAAATGGCCAAAATGAAGCTGACCAAAATATGTAGCAATACATGTTCGACGGCCAGAAAATCTTGATCTGTTTCTAACATTGGCCCAGAAACATTTCTAATGTTAAGTTTCATCGTTTTTGTTTAAAATAGCTCTTCGAAAGGTAGGTAATACAAAGGTTTTAAGTTTATATATCCCATCTACTCATAATTATTTCTTGATGTGTGATAATTGTTGTGTAAACACACGACGTGTTGATTTTTTCCCTGTCTGACTTCTACACTTTGTTCATACAACCAGATACCAGTTTATGATACTCGATATTTGAGTTATTTCCCTTTGCAGTCGAAGTATGAAGTAAACAAGCTACCGTTGGCTAACAATTTTACTCACACCTGTTTTTTTCATCTGGTCTGGCGATATGTTTGAGGGATTTAACATGTATAAATGACCATTTGTACTGGAGAATTGGCTGCGGATGGCGGTATGCAGGTTTTAGCGTTACAACAAGGGAATTTTATGGGAGGAAAATACGTTCTCTAAGAAATAGCAGCATTATGCAAGTTTGGCAATGTAACTGAGGGCGATATAACGGGGTTTGAACTGTATATATATATAAATTTCTACACAACATTGATGTTATAAGAAATTTTATTATGTCTGTAGTGTACTCACTGTTATTATTATGTCTGTAGTGTACTCACTGTTATTATTATGTCTGTAGTGTACTCACTGTTATTATTATGTCTGTAGTGTACTCACTGTTATTATTATGTCTGTAGTGTACTCACTGTTATTATTATGTCTGTAGTGTACTCACTGTTATTATTTATGTCTGTAGTGTACTCACTGTTATTATTATGTCTGTAGTGTACTCACTGTTATTATTATGTCTGTAGTGTACTCACTGTTATTATTATGTCTGTAGTGTACTCACTGTTATTATTATGTCTGTAGTGTACTCACTGTTATTATTATGTCTGTAGTGTACTCACTGTTATTATTATGTCTGTAGTGTACTCACTGTTATTATTATGTCTGTAGTGTACTCACTGTTATTATTATGTCTGTAGTGTACTCACTGTTATTATTATGTCTGTAGTGTACTCACTGTTATTATTATGTCTGTAGTGTACTCACTGTTATTATTATGTCTGTAGTGTACTCAGTTATTATGTCTGTAGTGTACTCACTGTTATTATTATGTCTGTAGTGTACTCACTGTTATTATTATGTCTGTAGTGTACTCACTGTTATTATTCTGTCTGTAGTGTATTCACTGTTATTATTATGTCTGTAGTGTACTCACTGATATTATTATGTCTGTAGTGTACTCACTGTTATTATTATGTCTAGTTTACTCAGTTATTATTATGTCTATAGTGTACTCACTGTTATTATTATGTCTGTAGTGTACTCACTGTTATTATTATGTCTAGTTTACTCAGTTATTATTATGTCTATAGTGTACTCACTGTTATTATTGTCTGTAGTGTACTCAGTTATTACTATGTCTATAGTGTACTCACTGTTATTATTATGTCTGTAGTGTACTCACTGTTATATACAACAAAGACTTGTCTACAATGTATTATCTTTTACAATGTTTATATGTTTACTCTCATGAAAGACTGGCCACCTGTCATCAGAGACCACATTTTGAAAACCACTTGGTTAAATAGCCCTTTAAATAAAACCTCTATTGAGAGACCACCTTGTCATGAGATATCATATTTCAGTGGCAGATAGGGAGGCTTTTCAAGACAGGTTCCACTGTAGTCCAGGTTTTTCTTATATTTTTACTTTCTTTTTTGTTTTGACAGTGGGTGGACATGACAGCCAAGAGGATGCCATTTCATGTATGGAGTTAATGCAATGGCGGTTGAAGGAAGATGCTCGCAAAGAACCTCGTAGAAGCACTTGAATGCTGTAGATTCACAAGTTTGGATTGTTTATCATGATCATGAATTCTGTAGATCGCACTAGAAGATTCAACCATAGATCTCCATCATCCAAAAGGGATTGGGGAGCAATTACACAGACAATTTCTATTTTTTATATGGCCATTCTTAGGTATACAGTTTTGATAAATTATAGATAAGTGTCAATATGATTCACTCATTAACTTCGTTTAGCTCAGATTTAGAGAACCAATAGCATTTAGGAATAAGTTTAATAACAGATAACTGTTGTTGACAGATGTTTTATATATTTATAAGTATTATTTTTTGTAGATTCATGTTCTGACAATTTTGTTGTGAAAGTAAAATAAGATAAAATACTCATGTAGTATGTAGAAGTATCACTTAAATGTTAAGGAATTCTGTTGAAAGAAAAAACTTGTACTCTATATACAGTTGATAAAAAATGATTTGTCCCCTTTACTTTCCATTCTAACTAATCAACCCTTCTCATCCACTGTGTAGGGTTATGTGGGGCCATAGACATGAATAATTACCAGAAGATCTGTTTGTGATAGATCTTCCGATATGACCAAATCATAGTATGATTATCATGTATAACCATAGAGATACTGGTGGTAATACACATATGTACCTGTAGCGGGCATACTTGGCTGAGGGGTTATAGCATCACACTTTAAACAATAAAGTCTCTCACTTCTAGTCAATGAGAGTCCGACAACCACTGGAACCTAAGCTGAATTTGCGAGAAATTTTCAAGTTTGTCAGTTTACTTGCAGAAGGCCAATAGTCTCTTTACAGGTACATAGTAACTGGGTTCTGTCCTTCACCAGAACTGAACAATTGTTAAGTGTGGTGTAAAATACCATTCAAAGATATATCTAAAGATTTCTGATTTCTTATCATACATATTTGACTTTATATTTATTGTCTAGTTAAAACATCTTCATTTCTTATTATCCCACCTTCAAGTGAAATTAGAAAATTGAAGATTTTTTGTCGAATCTCATTGTTTCCTTATCCATGTATAGAAAATTCTGTTTTGTACTGACCCGGTGTGTACATATCCTTGTAGAGTAATGCCATCTTGTTATTATGTGTGTTTTGTATCAATGAAAGATTGTTAATATTTGTGGGATGTTAAGGAAATAGTAATAATGTGTGTTACAATTGAGGATTTAGCAACATTCTATTAGTGCTATAAAGAAAAATTAGCACCAGTTTTAAAGTTCTTTGCAATCCAGGATAATTTCATGGTTTTTGTTTGGAATTTTCAGCGACATTGTGTGTATTTTAGGAAGATTCAGAAACATGCTGAAGTTTTCGCTATCTAGAGAAAGTTATATGAGAGTAAAAATACTGCATACCTGGAAATTTTCATCATTTTACGACAGAAAACTAAAGGTCTGTTTTTTATACTCAAACTTGTTTAAGGGTATAAACAACCTGAAACACATTTTAGTCACGAACCACACAGTTTGTGTTTTAAGACAGGGTGAATAAAGGTCTGTTTTTTTTTTATTCTTAACCATTAACCTAGTTTAAAACAAGTTTATGGTTAAATGTTTTTAAATGACTTGATTTAAACCATACTATTAAATGGTTAAAGAAAATCTCAACCTTAATCAGAAGCACGCTTAAGATAGTTTAAGGTGCATTCTTTAGCATATTAAATCACCTTAGTCTCATTGGTGGCATGCATGTTCAGACTTCAATGATTTGGCTTGAAAATTTCACTTTCATTTTAAATTTGCCCTCTGATCTAAGGGTAAAAATTAAATGGGATTTTCCGGGTATAAAGTATGTTATCAATGGAACTTATGTGAAACTTGTATATAAAGACCCCCCTAAGGGACACAACAAAACCAGTCTTTATAAGGAGGTGGTCAGTTTGTACACAAATGGTACTATTGGGGAAAGCAAAAAAGTCTGTGACCAGGGGGCCTTTATACACAGGTGATCGCTAAAGCAGGTTTTACTGTAGTGTGTTATCGAGGAAAGGATCCTGGTGAAATGTATATTATTGTAATAGATTTAGCAAGTTGAAGCATTTCTTCCCATTGTCATTTTGGTTGCTGTGTCCCTGAATTAGTGTCACCTTTACTGTACTGTTCCATGTCATATTTGTTCAAAGTATTGTAAATGTATTCCTGTAGCTTAGATTTTGTGGTACAAATCTGTCTTTTGTCCTTTCCTGTGTTGTATGCAGTATGCTTAGTCATTATTATATAAAAAAGAATCCCTCTATGCAAATAGACATAATTTATTTATTGATTTGTTAGCTACTTTATTTGTTCTTATATAACGCATTGAGTGTACTTACTTGGTCTCTTTGATGTCTCAGTTGTCAGTGTATTGGTGCTTTAAATAAAGTTTGATAGTTGAAATAAGTATTGAAGGCCAAGTATGCATAAATAACATGTACGTTTAAAATATCAACAAAACACACACAAAGTCTAGAATAATTATCAGTTTTGATTTGATGCCCATATACAGTGGAATCTCGTTATATCGAAATTCCGGTTATGTCAAAGTTGAACGACAGGTCCTTATTTTGATTGATATGTGTGGTCCTGTGAACTTTGAGACAGTGAGATTCCACTTTATATATATTATGCTTTGTTCAAGATATTCACAGGTTGATTTCAGTCTGTAATCACGTGTAAACAATTTGTCTTTAGTTCACATTTTAAAAATTATGCTTTTTACACAATAATTACCAATCCTTTAGTTTTGAAACTGTATTCGCTGTAATATTGAAGCCATTTGATTAGGGTTCTATGAATGATTTTAAAATCATTATTGTTATGTAGTCTCAGTTACATATTTCTTGTCTAAAAATCAGAACCAAGATGTGCCACTCTACCTGGGTTGACTTATAGTATTGCAGTCAAAACTAGACAGAGTTACATACTTATGTATCTTTAGTCTGTTAAATTGAAATCTCACTTTATTTGAAATGATTATGAAACCCTGAATTATTTAAAAATTCATTCCCCTTCATTTTCAAGATACATGTATATGGATTTGAGTGTACATTGTTCAAAGTTGGATCTCTCAAAATTCACTCCAGTGAGGTAAGTTTTGCACACTGGATTATCAGTTCTATTTTTAGTTTGCTTGTTACATACAGCTGGATTTCTATGATCCAGAGATGATACAAGTCTGAATATGTAACTCACAAAAGTAGTTTGTCTTAGTTCAGAAATTATGGCATTTGTGATGCATCAGAAGTAAATAGTCCAACTATATTGTTCCCTGTGTAAAAAGTTTGTAATTCACTCTAGAACAGGTAGATATAATCCATATTTACATAGTATTTATTTCCAGTTCTAGTCATGTCAATGTACAGCAATATAATGATACAGACCAAGTCAGTTTTTGTAAAAAAGAAAATGGAAACAATAATTTCTTATAAAACATTTCTGTATCACTTTCTGTCAAATTTGAAAACATTTGTTTTTGTGTGTGAAGCACTTGCATATCTATGCCAGTTTTATGACGTAGAGGTCTATTTATGTCAGTAATAATAAACATGTCGGATATCATTTTTGTACAATGTTCTTTAAATTATTTGATGAATGCGGAGATACGTTGTTATTCAAGTAAATGTGATTTAACAGCATATTTTGTTATCATTCCTTAAACACATGGGTAACTTTAGTATAAAATGCAAATGCCCTTAGGTATCTGTAGACGTTGTAGTCATGAAACATCCATTTGTGCCACGATTTGAAGTTGCAAAATATTAGAAAAATATATCTTGGACAAGAATTCCATCCAAGTCCAAGGAGACCTTGATATAAGTGGTATTACTTGATTCAAGGTCATAACATGCCTTTCCAAACCAGAAATTTGTGTCAAGGTTCAAGTTGCACAAATAGATTAGGGAAAAAAAAAACAGCCATAACAAGAAACTTTCATCTTACCCTCCATGTGAAATTTATGACCCTGAATCAGTCATGACAAGCCACCAAGAATGAAGATGCAGATACAGAATGAGAAAATTATCGCTTGGACAAGAAAATTCCATCTGTGTGAGCTATACAGTGTTATAACCTTGGATCAAGGTCAAGACACACCATCTTCTAATAAAAGAGTGTGTCAAGAATGAAGATGCACAAAAATATAGCCTGGACAAGAAAAATCGGTCTGCATCCAGTGAACTAAGCAACGTTGTGACTTTGTCATTTCCCAAGATATTTGTGTCAAATTTGAGGTTGCACAAATAACAATCTACAACATCATCCACCAATAACTCGTAAGGAAAAATGAAGTCAACAATTTAACAATATTTTATTCACAAGTGAGGTAATAGATAACAAAGAATTTACTTGACTAATTGCTAAATATAATCCTGTAATTTAAATATGAGTAATTTTGCTGATAACAGGAGAAACAGTATCATTGAAAAGATCGACATTGAAGTCTTGTGTGTGAGGTTTCAATAGACATTTAAATCATTTTTGAAATGCACTGGACAATGGATCATGGAAAGTATGGATTCTAAGAATACTGTAAAAGCTATACAAGTCAAATCGAGTACTCAGAAGCTGCCAATCTGGGGTAAAAATAATTTGTATCAGTTACTGAGAAAAAGAGAGTGACTAACTTGCAAAACATGATCACACAAGTTTAGGAGTGTTCAACAAGGTAGTTATAATGGCAATTACAGGACAACCATTTGATTCTGAAAGGGGTGGTGGTGGCAGATTTTGTCCAGTCAGATCATTTATTTTCATAGTCACAGGGCAGAATATTGGTTTTCAAGCAGACCAGAGACAGATTATTTATTTTCTTGATTTTTTTCACTATTGTCATGTGGTCATAAATGTAATATATATTGCAGTGACAGATCTATAAATTTTTCAATGATGGAGTTGAGGGTGTAACATAAGTATGTAGTGTGTATTATTCAAAGTGTTATAAAATACAACTGCACATTGAATTATAATGAGGCAAGATTGTGATAAGGAACCCTTTGGAAGGTAACATGATATCCCATTTCAATAACTTGGAAGCCTTAACTAGTATTTGAGGGGTCAAGTGGTAAGATCATTACACTTTGAACCATGAAGTCTCTCACTTCTGGTGAGCACAGGTTTGAGCCCTGCTAGAACCTAAGCTGATTTATGTGAGAAAGTTTGCAAGCTCACTTGTGGAAGGCCGATGGTGTCTTCCTGGATACATTGTAACCCGGTTCCCTCCTCTACCATTAAAAACTGGCTGCCACCATATAACTGAAAAATTGTTGAGTGTGGCATCAAACACTATTCAAAATTCAAATTCTGCTATTTGATCAGTGTCCAGACACACAAATGGATGGAGAAAGTCATTGTATAAAAGTCTTCAACCAAATGTTGTTGTTCTCTATTACAGGGGTGGATCCAGGGATTTTCAAAGAAATAAAACAAAGGGTAGTTTAAAGCCATAAAATCCAAAAACATACAGATAACACCAGGGGTAGATCGATGATTTGAAGTTATAGGCAAGGAAGAATATAGACTTGCTTTAGCTGGGCAAAGCATGGCATGAAAATTTTAGTAATTTTATTAATTTTCTAACTTTTTATTAAAAAAATAGAGGTTTTGTCAAATTCTGGGCTTTTGAGTTTATTTTTTACTGTAAATACATCTATATTTTTGCATCGGGGGTGGGGGTTATGCCCTTTACGCACTCACTGAAACCACCACTGAATTATGTATAAAGGTCTTGTTATATTAGACTAATATAAAAAAGAAATGGCAAGTGAAGTGAGCTGAAAAAATGAATGAAATATGGCGAGAAAAGCAAGTGAAAAATTGTTAAACACTGATCATCACCACAACTTTGGCACCAGTTAAGGCCAGATTATTTACCCCCCCCTCCCCTGAATCAAATGGTCTTCCCCTTATATATGTTTGGAGTTAAAAGGATCTTGTTTCTGTACGAAATCTGACAAAACCGTAAATCAAATAAAACTTAATCTTCACTTATAAGTATGTAAGACATGATCAATCATAAATTGATTCCTTCAATAAAAATAGTCAAGAATATGGTAAATAAAATCCGATATACAATGTAGCCCTTTAAGGTCACCGGGACAAATCTGGTAACAAAATGTGTTAAAACACTATGTCCCTGACAGCACATACCTTGTAAGGTCAGTAGGTCACTAGGACAAATCTTCAACCAGTAACAAGATACTTTAGACATTAGTCCCTGACATCAAAGATTTTAAACTCTCATAACTCTGACAAATATTGGAGAATGATAGCTACAGTCGAACTCATCCTTGATCCTCTTATACAAAGCATCATACCAAATTAATAAAAATTTAGGAAGGAAACTTAAGTTAACTGAGGTAAATCAAAGTATAACAGACAGACTGAACCAATATGCCCATCCTAAATCTTGGGGTGGACATATTGTTGATATACATCACATGATACACACTTATACCATCAATATCACAAGGACCTACCAAGAGAAATACAACCTATGTATCTAATGCTAACACATTCACCAATGAAGATGCATTTGGACTTGCCAAAGTCGCTGATTTATGGAAGAGTTCATTGTTTCACAGGGATTGACGAGTTAATTATGGAAACATCTTGTATAGAAATGTTACATCTTATTATTGCCTTTGGAGATTAATTATAAAGTGTTAAACAAACAATGATACTTATTCTGGGCCTGAAGTCACTTAATTTACTCAATACTCAACTTTTATTACATTACTTTGACTACAGTCTTGTATAAAACGACCTCCTTTGAGATGCATGAAAACCGATCTTTATAGGAGGTGGTCTTTATACAGAGGTTGATTTGTACACAACTGGCATTATTTGAGACAGCAAGTCTCTGTGACAAGGTCTGTCTACACAGTTGCTAAAGCAGGTTTTACGGTATATAATCATGTGTAAAAATTTGGGTTTGAGTGATTAGGAAACATTATTTTTCATCATTCCCATATAAATTTTTGAGTCACACACACACACACACACACATATATATATATATATGGTGGAGATATAAACACAAGCTAAATACAAATTATAATTGTGGGATATGACCACCATAAGTACAGGTAAACTGGAACTTTTCCTTATAAACACTTAAAATCAAGTGAGTCCAGAACTCACTATGTTGAAGTTTTCCATACACTAGACGCAGAAGTACCTATAGTGATTGTAACCTCCAGTAGCAGTGAAACATGCGAGAACACACCATTAGTCTTGGTCTATTAAGACAGGTCTCTCAACACACTGAAGAAAGATTATAAAATATACCATGGTTTTGTTGGTCTTTAATGCCATGACCTTAAAAGACCGGTTCTGTTGTACATGTATAAGGCATCAAGATATCTTAATTGCTTACAAGTTTAAAATTAGCAAATTTATTTGTGTGACTTTCAAAATCTTTAACAACTAATTTCCTACATGTCATTTTTTTTTTGATCAAAAGTTGCCGGAGATACATACATGATTCATTTTCCTCTTGGAAGCTCACCGGAAATGGGTGAAAATTTTCAAGATATGTGTTTGACCTACAGCTGTCAGGTTTTAAGGTCATGTATGGTAAATATTTTTATTCCTTTAACTCAGGTTAAAAGTTTTTAAAAGTCGGTTAAGGGTCAATGTCACTAGGTCAAAACTATAAATACTAAATGAAAGCTCTGGCCATAAGAAATTTATCTGTGAAGTATCAAAGGCCTATCCCTCATGATTTAAAAGATGTAGCTAAGCTAAGTATTTCATAAGTAGGTCTTATTCTGAGGTCAAGGTCACTAGGTCAAAAGTCAAGACAACAGATGAAAGCTCTGGTCATAAGAAATCTATGTGAAATATCAAAGCCCTATCCAACATGGTTTAAAAGATATAGCCAAGGTAAATGTTTTTAAAAAGTAGGTAAAAGTTCAAGGTCAAAAGTCATGGTACCAATCTCTGGTCACAAGGAATCTATATGTGAAATATCAGCTATTTACTTTCAAAAACAATTCACCATGCTTACAAATGGTTTGCCTTGTTTTATCATTGAAGAAAATAAAATTTCTAAAAATATCAACAATTTTCTTAAATTAAAATATTTTAAAGTTAAACGATTCAGGACTAAAAATACTGTTGCATTATGCAATACATTTTCATACTCTGATGTTGAACAATTATACGGAATAAAAAATATATCATGTGCAAATACAACTTAATAATTAAAGGGGCATTAGCTGTGTTTTTAATTTGTATGCCTATTTTACAACTTAGATTGATATACAATAACAAAAAAGAGATATACATAGGCATAAAAATTCTTATTAAAGTTCTATAGATAGACATGATTTTGGGTTATAAGAAAAAAGTAGGAAAACACGTAATGCAAAACCTTAATGCAAGAAGTCCCCAGAAGCTCTGGATAAAATGGTGCAAAATCGGTTTAAATGACTCCCAATATAATTAAGATTTTTTCAAAAATACTTTTTACTCACATTTGCTGATTTTGAATAAAAGTTGGGAGCAAATTATCTTCTCAACAATTCTGATATTGTTCAAGTGAACTTTTTTTCCTCAAATGTTGGTGAAGGGCTGTCACTGACAAAAAAATGTCGGCACTGGTAAGCAAGTATTTTTGGCACTTCCAAAATCATATTAAAACTTAATTTATATAAATTTAAATTCATCATTCGATATTAATTGATTTATAAATTTAAATTCTTCACAAGATATTGATTGATTTATCTCAATATTAGCTGTTGATATTACCTGTTCAAGTGCCAAAAGTACCTGAAACTGAAAAGATAGGTGCCGAAGTTACTTATAGATGTGCCGAAATTACTTTATGTCGAAATTACTAGAATTCCATGAAGGTATTTCCAACTTCCCAGGAGAAGTTGGTGTCTTTGTTGCAAGCTAGAAGTAGTCCAAAAATCTGCCCCAATATGGGCCGATTTTAAGCTATGAAAATAGCTTTTTTATAGATGGATATCTGGTAAATTCGGCACCGAGTTATTTTGATAATTTAAAGAAAGTTAATTTACTTATACAAGTGCCGAAGTTATTTGTACAAGTGCCAAAATTACTTTGTGCCAATATTACTTGACGCCAAAAGAACTTGAATTCCCATTTGCCTTCCATTTTTCACTCCATTGTCAACATCTCTGAGCTCAAAATTATTGCGAGAATTTCCACCAAAAACAATCTGTACCAGAAATGCATTTTAGAACTGTACAACCAATCATATCACGTTTTATAAAAGGCAATACGAACCCAGCAATCAAGGTGGGTTTTACATCAATTGTTATTAACAACTAAAATAAAACCGATGTCGGACAATTACAAGGAAATCTGGATTTTCTGGTTGAAAAAACAAAAAAAAACAAAAATACAAAACGGAATTTCCAGTTGAAAGTCAGAATACAGCAAAGAAAAATCGGATTTCTGATTTAAATAATAAAAAAATTATGTCTGTATATATTTTGTGAAAATTGCTTGAGAAACCAAGGTTTGGTACTACTATTTCAATTGCAATTGAACCACACCTCATTTTCACAATTCATATAGGATAACAGGAATTTAAGATGCATTTTGCCCATGTATACCTCTTATTTGTTATTGTACATCAAGTAGTGAAAGTAGAAAAAATTCAAAATAACATATTTTGGTAAACACAACTAAATGGATAAAAAATTAATGTTAGCAAATTAGAAATGTGGTTCAACATCATCGTCTTCTTTTCTTCGCTGGTTCAGCACCCACACTAGAGTCCCTGGGTCGTTTCTGACCAAGCTTTTCTGCAAATATTTTGTAAGTGACCATATTAAGGAACAACATGGTGAATTTTGCGACAAAATATATTTCTTTTATATAAATCAGGTGCTTGAAGAAAAAAAATAAATCTTCATATTTATCTTTTACAGTGATAAAGGTTCAAAAATTTTTAAAACAAAATTTAAGTGACGAAGATTTTAAAGTTCCATAAGTCTGGCATATTTTGCAAAATGTTGACTGAAATCAAACTCATCAAAGACATACCAAAATTTATTTTATCTTAGTGGAAAGAAACTACAATGTTGAAAACAGACAATTGGCAAAATAGGCATAAAAATATTAGGTTTAATTTGAGGTGAAACAGCAACCCCTTCCAAACACTCCACTAAAAGGCCATTGTGAGTGGCCCAAAACATGAATAAAAGAACTGTTAAATGTTATCTAGATTATTTTTTTCAGCTGTTGTAAATCATTTTGTACTTAGAAAAAGGATATTCTTCAACATGTGCCTCCTGTCGCAGAATTCCTGTAAGTAAAAACTCTGCATTTACGATAGGAATTCCAGCTTTCATGGCAGGTTCACAAAGAGTTTTGTCATCCAGACAGGAAATCACTACAATATTCTCACCGCTCTTCTTTGGTATGGCATTCAGAAACTGCAAAGAAAGAAAAATTTACTCTCCTCACTTTATCTCCTAACAACTCATGGGACTGATATTTATTGACTCTGTGTTTAAGCATATCTAAGCCAAATCTGTCCACACGCATCACACATACACACACACACTCACAGATATGACTCAGAAACCCAAATCTATTTTAAGTTAACTTGAGCTCTAACTTGCATACATCAAAATCAAAAGGTCATTTTGTCACAATTTTCTTAATTGTGAAAGTTGTATCATCAACATGCCAAGATACTCATGTCACAGTGAGAAAATTCAAGTCTTTCTGAAAAAATTCTAATTTTGTAACAAATGTGACAACAGACCTGAAACAAAAAAAAAAACAAAAGACAGACTGAATTTTTAAAAGCATAGAATGTAAACTTATCAGACTGAGAAATTCAGTCTTTTCTACACTATGACTGTTGAAGGTCTCTAAAATTCATCTGTAATGACTTTAAGGTTTCATTCTCTACACTTTTCCTAATTTTAGTTATACACAAATATAAAGACCAAGGGGAGATAAATGTTACTTACGTCTGCTCCTGTACACTTGATAATCTCTGTAAAATATAAATAAAGGCTACAGTTCTAAGAGTTCCAATTATAGTATACACATTTTAAGCCTTTACTATAGCTATGTCAAACACTGATTCTTTTCAAATGCTAGAGGTTTGTTCAACTTCAGTTACAAATTTAAAGGTAAAGTAATCTGACATTTTCTTCAGGTGAAGTTTTTAAGATGGGATAAACAGACATTTACTTCAGGTGTTGTTTACTTATTGCATAAAACAGACATGCAGGTGAGTATAGAAACATATTACTAGAGTGCATGTGTATGTTTAATGGAGAGAGCCATGATATAGTTTTGGGTATAAAGCAATATGTATTAATAGTAGGGAAAACTGTAGACAAAAAAAGTAATGGTGGACAAACCAGGATATTTGAACATAAGTTGTAAGAAGACAACAAAGTTTGCCGAAATGCCTGAAATGTGACCCACAGGTGTTCAGTTTCAAGATCAAATGTTTGGCAAAATTTTGATTGTCAGCTCAGATTAAAAATTTTGAAAGTAGGTCAAAATCCAAGGTTCTGGTCATAAGAAATCTATATGTGAAATATCAAAGCCCTGTCCCTTGCAGTCAAAGATATAAGCCAGATTAAAGTTCTGTCTATGAATGACGACAACTATGCAGACAGTATGGCAATAGCTCTCCATACTTTTGTCACTTTGTAATAAAAATCATTACCAGCTGACCAGTCATCCTAGAGTTCACAGTCAAAATTGAAGCAATACAATTTGAAATAAAAAATTGAATATACAACCTTAACTCATCTAACCTATGTGGTCACATTTAGACTCACCCAAATCAATAATCAAAGTCCTGAAAGTACTGAAATGGGTTGTTATTTTGACAAAATAATCATGGGATTCAAACTACTTCTATCTAACATATACAAGAAATGAAAATAAATCAAATTAAAGTAAAATCTAAAAACAACAAATTTCAATGTCCATTAAAATTTGTCTCTGAATAAAATTAATATTCTAAAAAACTAAATTGTCATGTGTTAACACTTATTTCGAAATAAAATGTGGGCATTTATGGAATTATTAAAATTTAAACCAACATATACTGTTACAGCATGGCCTAAAGACTACTGCAGTATAGGTCTAATGAACAACTTCTGGGTTTGATTAGATCAAATCAAGACTTCAGTACACAACAGTAGCTTGAAGTGGAAAGCTGAATGGAGAAATTCTTGGCCTTGGGCATTTAGCAACTACAGACCTAATTACCAAGATAAATCTAAGTTCTGGTGGTTAAATGTTTATGACAAGCATGACATAATACTTTCTTGATTATGTGGTTGTCTCAACTCTAAAATGCTTATTTACTTTGGCGCACAAGTCCCACGTCATTGTCGAGAGGATGTCTGCAAAACTTTTGTATGCCTGGGGTACAAGTTGTACACATCTTGATCCCGATTTCAATAACCAAGTGCTGGGATGTTTGTGTATTGGCATGTTCAATTCAAATTATGGCATTATAAGTGCAAGAATCGATACCAATATTCACTGTGATTTGTTTATTTAATATGTGGGTAATAAGTACTGGATAAATAAGAAACAGGCAAGCCGATTAGAGATACCGGCATGAATGACTACACAGATGACAGATCTAAAGTTCATTTCCTGTATATATCCGATACAGAAATTCACATGTAACGACGATTTCAATTTTAATTTAAAATAAATATTTGCTCATGATATAGTTGCTAATTATGAATATTTAAGATTTTACTAATTCAAATATATTAATTGACAAACAAATTAATTTGATAGTTTTCAAATTGGATAGGAACTTATTCAAAACAGACTATACGCTATGATTTTCATGCAAAATTTGCAAAACAAGCACCATGATGATACAGGGGTCAAATGGGCGAGTTCAAATGTGGCTACAGAGGTCAGATGAGAGAGTTCAAATGTGACTACAGAGGTCAAATGGGTGAGTTCAAATGTGACTACAGAGGTCAAATGGGTGAGTTCAAATGTGACTACAGAGGTCAAATGGGTGAGTTCAAATGTGGTTACAGGGGTCAAATGGGTGAGTTCAAATGTGGTTACAGGGGTCAAATGGGTGAGTTCAAATGTGGCTACAGAGGTCAAATGGGTGAGTTCAAATGTTACTACAGAGGTCAAATGGGTGAGTTCAAATGTGACTACAGAGGTCAAATTGGTGAGTTCAAATGTGGCTACAGGGGTCAAATAAGCGAGTTCAAATGCGGCTACAGAGGTCAAATGGGAGAGTTCAAATGTGACTACAGAGGTCAAATGGGTGAGTTCAAATGTGACTACAGAGGTCAAATGGGTGAGTTCAATGTGGCTACAGGGGTCAAATGGGCGAGTTCAAATGTGACTACAGAGGTCAAATGGGTGAGTTCAAATGTGGCTGCAGGGGTCATTGAGTTGACAGTAGAGAGTACCTTTCATCTGTTGAGGATCTGGTTTTACAGACTTCGTAACATGAATCTTGTAGCCATTCAAGAGTGAGGTTTCCCCTGCTTTGTTGATGGATCGTTTAAGTGAAAATTTGTACTGCTTCTCTGATGGACTGTCATTTACAAGAAAAGGTGTGCAATCTGAAATAAAATTGAGACAATGTCATCAATCAACTGAAGATTTAAATTTGATTTCTAAATCTAAAACTTTCTTTTTATGCTGAATGATTGTTAACTCCAGGTGCACTGTTTACTAGGTACGTATCATGTTAATTACAGGTGTACTATGTTATTTAGAGGTAAATTAGGTTAACTTCAGGTGTACTATGTTATTTAGAGGTAAATTATGTTAACTTCAGGTGTACTATGTTATTTGGAGGTAAATTATGTTAACTTCAGGTGTACTATGTTATTTAGAGGTAAATTATGTTAACTTCAGGTGCACTATGTTATTTGGAGGTAAATTAGATAACTTCAGATGTACTATGTTATTTAGAGGTAAATTATGTTAACTTCAGATGTACTATGTTATTTGGAGGTAAATTATGCTAACTTCAGGTGTACTATGTTATTTAGAGGTAAATTATGTTAACTTCAGGTGCACTATGTTATTTGGAGGTAAATTAGATAACTTCAGGTGTACTATGTTATTTAGAGGTAAATTATGTTAACTTCAGATGTACTATGTTATTTGGAGGTAAATTATGCTAACTTCAGGTGTACTATGTTATTTAGAGGTAAATTATGTTAACTTCAGGTGCACTATGTTATTTGGAGGTAAATTAGATAACTTCAGGTGTACTATGTTATTTAGAGGTAAATTATGTTAACTTCAGATGTACTATGTTATTTGGAGGTAAATTATGTTAACTTCAGGTGTACTTTCTTACTTAAAGGTGAACTATGTTAACCTCAGGTGTTCTATTTTACTACAGGTGAACTATGCTGACTGCCAATGTATTTTTACTACTACAGGTGCACTGTGCTGACAACTAGGGCTGCCATGATACAGAGAGAGAGTACTACGATATATTGCAATATCATAGTTATGTATAGCAATATATCGCCAACAACTACCACTAGATATAAAATATCTGTAAGGTGACTAAAACAAGTAGTATTCCTTTTAAATCATTTGCTATCCATATTATAACCATATCTGATCACTTTATTGAAGTATGTGTACTTGGTGGTATAACAGAATGAGTGAACATTATCCTGACTGTTATGCACTAACTTTCATGAAAATAACTGAAAGTTGAGTTTTAACCCTTTCAATACTGCAACATCACAGCTGCATAGTGATGTTATACACGGTAGCAGTTTACTGTTTCTGCAGTCTACTCACTGTAGCATATTTTTTCATGATGTTGTTTTGCTGTGCAGTATGATTTTTAATTTATGGGTGTGGAATGAATAAATTCGTGAGATATTTTAAGAATGTGGTCTTATTTTAATAATGTACAAATAAGACTTTTGAATGAAAAACTTGAATAAATCAATACATTCTAAATACATGTATAGATTTTATTGTATACACAATTTTCCTTTACATTTCATATAAAAAATTGCATGTATACTCATCATGAAAAAGGAGATGAAATTATGCTAACTCACTTGTGACTTGATAAAATATCCAAATTGTAAGTTGGACCAACATTTTCAACTGTAAATATGTTCACTTTAACGCTTTGATTTAAACTATTTGTTGACACATGTTCCGCAAAGGAGGTTTCTGCATTGAAATTGTCCGTAAAGTCATCGTCACCGCTAACATCTTATTCAGAATCAATATCTATCTCAGATTCTGCTTCCGTAGAAATAGGGTTTACATGTTGTTCATTTGCAGAATCATTCAAATCAGATACTAAAAAGTCATTTTTAGAGTCCGAATCAGAGTTGAAAATATCTAAAACATCTTGAGGGAATCTCAGTTGCATAACCGGCAGCCATTTTCCAACGACTTTAATTTGACTATGTTGACTATAGATGTACTTTGACTACTTCATGTGTACTATGTTGAATACATGTGTACTATGTTGACTACATGTGTACTATGTTGACTGCATGTGTACTATGTTGACTACATGTGTACTATGTTGACTGCAGGTTAACTATATTGACTATAGATGTACTTTGACTACTACATGTGTACTATGTTGACTACAGGTGTACTATGTTGACTATAGATGTACTTTGATTACTACATGTGTACTATATTGACTATAGATGTACTTTGACTACTTCATGTGTACTATGTTGACTGCATGTGTACTATGTTGACTGCAGGTTTACTATATTGACTATAGATGTACTTTGATTACTACATGTGTTCTATGTTGACTACAGGTGTACTATGTTGACTACAGGTGTACTATGTTGACTATAGATGTACTTTGACTACTACATGTGTACTATGTTGACTATAGATGTACTTTGATTACTACATGTGTACTATGTTGACTACAGGTGTATTATGTCGACTACAGGTGTACTATGTTGACTATAGATGTACTTTGACTACTACATGTGTACTATATTGACTATGGATGCACTTTGATTACTACATGTGTACTATGTTGACTACAGGTGTACTATGTCGACTAGAGGTGTACTATGTTGACTATAGATGTACTTTGACTACTACATGTGTACTATGTTGACTATAGATGTACTCTGACAACTACATGTGTATTATGTTGACTATAGATGTACTATGTTGACTACATTTGTACTAATTTAACTATAGGTGTACTTTGATTACTACATGTGTACTATGTTGAATACTGGTGTACTATTTTGACTACATGTGTACTATGTTGATTATAGATGTACTTTTATTTAATAAAGAAAATGTAATCTAATATAATTAATAAAAGACTTACAAAGATAAACTTTTCTAGCTTGACTACAGGCACTTAATGTTGACTACATGTGTACTATTATGATTATAGGTGTACTTTGATTACTACACATGTACTATGTTGAATACCCATGTACTATTTTGACTACATGTGTACTATGTTGATTATAGATGTACTTTGACTACTATAAGTGTACTATGTTGAATACCAGTGTACTATGTTGACTACATGTGTACTAATTTGACTATAGGTGTACTTTGATTACTACATGTGTACTATGTTGACTACAAGTGTACTATAATGACTACAGATGTACTTTCATTTAATAAAGCAAATGTAATTACATTTAAATCAGAGTTAAATATCCAGCATCAATGAAAGATTTTATGAACCTTGATTTTCATATCCAACAAAACAATATCTACCATGTGTGAGTCTCAGATAACTAAAATGTTTTGTGCTGTTTTACAAAAGCATTTCTCAAAAATCTATATTGTATTAAAGACATAGTATCTACGATTTCCTCAAATATTTCAATCTCAATTGTTTGGGTCAAATATGTTAATATTTGGAGATAAAAAACGAAAAATTGTTGAATTAAAACACATAGAAGTATAGTTTTATTGTATTTCACAACTTTCCACGTTTTTTTTATTTTTTGTCGGTACGACAAAAATTCGTTTGCAAGCCCGCCCATATTCATATAACCTTAGCGTGACCTGTATTTGCGCATGCGCATTTCCATTGTTGATAGTGAAAAGCATGGCGTCCAAAGCAAAAACAAATCGTGGCCGACCTGTTAAATTGACAGATTCAGCTAGAAAAAGAAATCGGAAAGAAGTTCTGGCGAAATACAACAAGACCAAGATAAATATTGGAAAGGAGCATGATCGATGGATAAGCCTCAAGGACCGTCTAAATGTAGGATCTCAAAATAAATCAACACGTGCTTACCTCAGCATCCATTGATTGATATCGATACGATCTAGGTCATTGCGTGTGCTTCTGGGATTGTTTCTGTGCATAATTAATGAGTTTGATTCTTACAGACGACGACAACAAATCAGCATTTATCCGTTTAATTACGCTAATTATACAAAAAAGTGTCGACGTGGAAGATCATTATTCAGTCATATCTTCGATATTTCCGCAAAATTGCCGACTAAAAAAATAACCATTTTCGTAGATACTATGTCTTTAAGAACATACCAATAAACATTCCAGTGTCTTTACAGCTATTCAGCCACTGTGGAGAAATAATGGGCAATCCTCTCGACAAACAGCATAAAAATTTCACTGTTCTTCTGACCTGTATTAATACAAAATCACAACTTACAGGTAAAACACTGGCTGATATGAAGTTCATGACCTAATGGTTATATCATCAGGTAATCCATAGATGAGGGAGAGTAACAAAGACCTTGACTTTTGGTCTAAGAATTTAGAGACCAATATGGCCCACTTTCTTTCCTGCATGCATTCATATGTAAACATTTTGACTCACAAACCTACGCAGAATTAAAGCGCTACACAGTGCAACTAATGGGAACTTTTACTCCATTAAGTATTTTCATCTTGCATTTCCTAGTAAAAAAGCTAGCCCATAGTTCTTAAAAAAAAAACTTCATTTTTCCAGCTAAAAACTGGAAATAATTAGAAACTGGAAACATATATAAAAATTACATTGGAATCTTGTTATCTCAAAATTCACAGGAACATCCCTGTTACTTTGAGATGTCCAGAACTTGAGATGAACAAAATTTTACATTTTTTCTTATCCATTAAAATTGGGACCAGCTATTTGACTTTGACATAAACCGAATTTTGACTCGTTTGATTTTGACATAACATGATTACACTGTATATATAAAATACAACTCAAATGTCCAATATCAAAGATTACCTTGTCCGTAACAAGATGTGTACAATCATGGACGGAATTAACAAGTTCTCCACCAAGGTCTTTAACTATCTACAACAAAAATATAATTCTATTTCTTATTGATTTATTAACTGATAGAAAAAATTTGAACATCTCTGTAAGAGTATTCTAATGAATATATCCTAAAATAAAACATTCACCTATTTCAGCACATTTAGGCCAATAATTGATTAAAAATATTTCAGTATTTGAGATCTAAAAGTTATATCTACAGGTGATATGGAATTACATAACTTTCAAATTGTGTACAGCCAAATCACATAGAAATCATACAGATATCTGATGCATAATTCGTTTTCCACATTTGCATTGAATTGTTAAAGGTCAACGGACACGAAAATTCAATGTTGATTTTATTACATTTTTGGTTAGATATACATAAAACTTTAGTATTATGTACAAAGAAATTTTTTTTACCCCTGTTTACTCATACCACATGGTGACAGGTAACAAAATGTTAGGGTAGAAAGATTAGTTTCCCTTTACCAAATACTCCGCTAGGTCTGCTAAACAGGAAGTGACATACATGTGGTGGTCAGCAGAATTAAGATAAAAACTGTATATACATTGTATAGCTAGTCTGGTGCAAGGCTTAATATTGTAAGATCCAACATTTTAGTTTTATATATGGCTGCTAACATTATTATAAAAACACCAAAATAGTAGATGAAATGGGCATACAAGGGTACTGTATTTTCTCACTTGACTGAACAGACAGGCGTCCCACAGAGTATACGCACTAAAGCTAATTGAATTGATACGGTGATTGACAGGTGATTAACTGTGAAACTGAGTTACATGTACAGGTAGGAGACCGCCCTTAAAAGTTTCTATTTAAGTCTGGAAAGGATATCATGATAAATAATAAATGGCAAAATAAATCATGGTGAACGGCGACTTATGAAATTCTCTATTTGCCTAAAGTGTTTTGAGGACAATATAATAATGCATTTATTTATTGCCACTTATCAAACATAAGAAACTTGAATATTTTTGGAAAGAATAAACACCTCTTTTTTCCATAATTTTATTTACATCTAAAGGCTATACTGTAAACAATTACGCATTTCACATACTTAAGTCGGTATTAATATTTTGACACTGATAAGAATAGCGGACATCACCACACTTATGTCACACTCCAAGCGCTTCGAGATTTGCCCATCGTTACCGAAGGGGTTCAATCGGGGCATGGGTATTTTAGGTCATTTAAAGATAGATATCTCGATACCTGTGTGGTTTTCGACATTGCGGTTTTTAATTATTGGTTATATAGGTCATATAAAAGTACATACGAAATTTTTTTTCCGTGTCCGTTGACCTTTAAAGTCATCAAAATTCAGTCTATGAGAATTATGCAAAATTTACTCCTGCATGAGATGGTCTGAAGGTAGGTTTCAACTGTATTTAATAGATTTTAACTAGATACAGAGATAATATAAAGGTAATAACCTTTTGTCCTTGTTCATCTAAAACTCCAGTAAAGAGAACTTTCGGTTTGGGATCAATGGATTTCCTTCGTAAGGAGGGAGATGAAACAGACAGGTCTGCCTTTTTCGTATGCTGTGGTGTCGACGGTGTCCCTTTCTTTGGTTTCTTCGATGGTATTTCTGCTGCTTCCTGAAATAGATTTCATGATTATGATTGCTCATGTACATTACAATTCTTAACAGACTTACTTTTTGCCGATTACATGCATCATTTTAAAATACAGTTTAACTTGTATTAAATGGTTATTAAAGGGAAATCATGAAAGTGACTTCTAAATAGTCTCAAAATTGCCAGGTTATAAGCCTTATGTGTACAAACATGTATATCAAACCTTACGTATCCAAGTATATGGTATCATATTTCCAATAGAGATATATATATATATATATGTCAAGGTATTCTATACATACAGAATGACGTTTATACTAGAATTAATATGGGACCAGTATATGTTTGGATCACAAGAGACAGACACATTGAAATTTGAATGACTGTTTTATTGGGTCAACTTGGTAACTATGGACACAAAAAGAGTGATTTCTGACAGCGTTCGGAAGGTGACTGCTTATTAGGTTATAATTATATAAAACGTTTGGGAGGAATTAAAACTGGTCACTTAGAGGACCAATGTCATCTTATTTCCTACAAAAATGTATTCATACACGCATACAAACATGTCTTAAACATAAAGCTACAATAAACATATACAAGTGACTCTCGAAACCTCGAACTTTTGTACAGGTCCTGATTTTTTTCCTTCATAAATTAAGTAAATTAACTCTCGATCTCTCGAACGTCGAAACTTTCAAGTTGATTCGAAGTTCCTTTACATTTCACTCTCGAAACCTTTAAGTTCAAGTAATTACCAGTGAATTCATTAAAAGTCAATGCCATAAACCAGAAAGACACAGGATCCTTACCGGGAAGATTAAACAACAGGTGTTTTGATAACCGGGTGACAAGAAGTCCCTGACCTAATCGAGTAGTGACTGACAGGATTGTTAATTAATTAAGAGCTATCAAAACAGAAGAACTGTATAAAGATGCGTCATAGACTACATTGTCCAGTACAAGTGTCACAGCCAGGTCAAGTGGTAGTTTAACTTTTAGATTGAGCGGGACTGTAGATTACTGAAATAGCAGTGAATGCTACTGCAACATAATATATACAGTGCAACTTCCAAAAACCGATCCTCGTTCGGACCGTTAATTTTGTCTGGTTTTCAAAGGGATCGGTTTTTGGAAGTTGACTGAAAGTCAGTAATTCTGGTCAGTTCTGATTTTATATACTACTGTCCGTTCCGGTTTTTATATGTACTGTATACTTCCCTTCGTACCTCGTGTAATCTTATCGATGTTTTTTGTCAATTCATACTTTGTTTATCATTTGAATTTGATTATTTAGACGTAGTGTTTGTTGATTTGAAAGTTTTTATGAAATTTGAATGATGATAAACACCAAATAACAAGAATGGTTGGCAGTGTCGTGTATTCTCGCTCGCCTCTTGAAAAATCAATATTTGACCAAGATTCTGATTACTGTCTTATGGGGTACTTTGTAAGTACTTTCCATGGCTTGTCGATAAATGTTCTAATACAACAAACTCTATACACAGCTTGGTAGATCTATATATTGTTTTAATTCATCATTTACCAGAAAATTATTTCTATAATTATGCATCGATAGACATAGGTTCGGAAATGAGAAGTGTGCCATGCTGTCAAAAAAATCAAGGTATACTGCAATATACCTTTGTTTAATATGGACAAATTTTTTTCAAACATCCGGTTAATTACCTTTAATATCAGTCGAAACACAGCACATTATACAAACGCGAAATGACCTGAGGCAAATTACTACTTGTGTACATGGGAATATACAGTCATAAAATCATGCATGTGTTAATTATCTCTGTCAAGGTTGAACAACGTAGCGAAGTCGCCACAGGTAAGGTCAGTATTCAGAGGGAATTTTAGATACATTAACATGATTTCGCTATTAAAATTTGTCCGGTGTCCAGAATTTAGAGGGATCGGTTTTTAGAATTTTTTTTTACTATAAAATAATAGAGGAAACTCCAGACTTTCACAACATGATCGGTATCGGGAAGTGATCGGTTTTTAGAAGGATTGGTTTTTGGAAGTTGCACTGTACCTTATATGTCAACGATCGTTTTCATCAATAAAAATAACGTATTTACATGTTTTTTATTTTTGAAAATTAGGTAGGGGATTGTTTATGATAAAATTCATACAATTACGAAAACAAAATCCCTTATTTGGTGTAGAATTAAGAACCTATATTGGTCGAAATGTCCATTTCCGGAACTCTTGAAACCTCAAACTTTTGAAACTTTGAAGTTTTTTGGTGGTCCCGCGGACTTCGAGGTATCCAGTCACCTGTATATCAAAACCTTGTTATATTGCCATTTGTTCAGGTCAAATTTGGCATTAAAAAAAAGATTTGGCAATAGGTTGAGAGAATCCTTAAATGAAATCATAGGGAAAATTGGAAAAGTGGACTTTCAAAAAATTGTGGCACAAAGTGAGGTGGTAAATGAAATGTAGGGGCATTATAAAGAGGTTTTACTATATACTATAGTACTACTTGCCTGTTCCTCATTTGTTGCTGCCTTTCCTTTCCCTCGCTGTCTTCCACCCTTCTTATTAGAGTCACTTGTTAGTTCTACACTGTTGTCGGTACTACTACTACTTTTTTGTGAATCATCCGTTTGTTTTTCTTGCTTTCTACCTCGCCGCCCACCTGTGCTGCCTGAAGCTTTATTTTCACTGTCTTTATCTATCACAGACATTGCATCATCAGAAATATTTATTTCACCTTTCTTATTTCTCTTGCCTTTAGCAGTCACACTTACATCTGAAGGGTCTGTTTGTTTCATATTATTTGTTTCAGTTTTACCTGTACTAGAATTATCACTTACTGCTGAATCTGCCATTTCTGTCTCTACTGTAGCTCTATTTTGTCTTCCTCTTACTCTTTTACTTGTGTCACTGATAGATGTCTTAACATTGCTGAAAGAGGTATTGTTAACAGATGTCTCTGCACTTTTGCTTGAATCGATTTCACTTTTTCCTTTCTTTGTTCTATTTGACCTTTTATTTGTAGATTTACTTTCAGTTTCAGGGATATCAGTTTTACCAGAATTGTCTGCAGAATTTTCTTCTACAGACTTGACATCTTGGTTCTCAGCTTCCATATTAATTTTTCCTCTAGTAGAACTTCTCCGAGCTCCTTTTTTATCTTCTACTTTATTTTTATCATCAGTACTATCATTGTCAACCTGAGCTGACCTCCGACCTCTAGTATTTGTTATCACTTTTATTTCTTCTTTCTCTGTCTCTTCAGCTGTAGTTCTGTAATCATCTAGTGAAGTTTGGACTGACCTCCTACCCTGTTTACTTGTTGTCAGTTTTCCTTCCCCTTCAGTTTCAGTCTTATCTTCATGTAAAGCTTGATTTGACTTTCTGCCTCTTTTATTTTTTGTTGTTTTTGTCACTTCCTTTTCTTTATTCTCTGATTCAGAAATGTGATCATTAAGTGAAGATTGAGCTGACCTCATACCTTGCCTCCTTGGTAGTGGAATGATTTCTTCTTCACCTATTGTCATTTCTATGTCTGGTTCTTTTGTTGTCGGTGGTTGAGTGGAGTTTCGACTTCCTTTACTGGTCAATTCATTTGATGATTTCTTAGCTTGCTTACCTTTCTGTGGCAGAGGAAGTGATCGCCTACCTCGTACATTCCTTACAGGTTTGCTATCAACATCTGTAGAAATGTTTTCTTTGGTCACTGATTCATTCTCATCAACAGACATTTCAGATTGTCTCTGTATATTAAAAGATATAAAATATTTACCTTCTTATGTATTTTTAAATAGATAAGTACAGTGCGGTTCATGTGTTTTGTAATTTCTATATGGAGAAGTGAAAACCACTGAGGCATGATGATTGACTTGTCTTATCAATAATGTACCTGCAAAGCTAATGTACATCATCAGTATGAAGTCCAGTATGAACAGACCCATAACACAAAAAGTTTAGATTTATACATCCCAATCAATATGTGATTATCTTCAAAAGTTGTGATAAATGTCATGTAAACACTCGACAAATAGCGATTTTCCCCAACTTCTGCGGAAACGAGAACTGGAAATTGTAACATTCAATGTTCGAGTTACCTCCCGTTGCGATATCAATACACAGTGTACAAGTGACCGTCCGCTAAAATTGAGCAGTCGCTTGTTATGTAAGGCATGTGGTCACCTCCTACTCATTGCTATCCCCTCTATTCTGCTTTTATTTTCATTTTTACGTGGACTAGAAAACATACATGTTCTTGAGAGTTCAGAAGAAATTGATTAAGCTTCATGTTGGTATCAGTAATATGTAATTATTTCTATTTACACGCTGTATGCTTGTAGCTGTCAATATCAATATGATGAATGGCGGAGTAATACTGCAGTTTTTTAACTCAATCAACATCACTGGAATCTTATATAGTGGAATTCCATATTTATAAATAGATCGATAACGTTTTGGTGAAACTAACTACAATTCATATTGTATATTCGAGAGGCAGAAGTAAGTAGAATTATGTGGTATTTCATTTAATGATTATTCAAACTAGATTTAATTTCATTTACACCAAAAAATTTGACTTCTCTGTAAAAGTTGAATTCTTGAGTTGGACTATATTTTACACAAAGTGCAAATGCAACCTCCATGACTCTTCACTGCTAACAGGATAGCCCTCGATGAAAAGTCGAAGTAAACCCATAATGTGTTCCACAAACATCAAAATGATTTAATGTTTTAAACATTTTATGCATAATAGACAGTAAATTTCTCAAGAGTGAAATTTGAAGAAAAGATTAAGGTATATCTTAGTTACAGCTGCAACGGAGAAGGTATTTTACTATTTTGATTTTTCTGTCTCCTTCGTTGCAGTCCATCCCTTCATACGAGACCTCTGAAACCGGCAATTTGGGGCAGATTTCACAGGTTTCATCTCGGAGATATTTCTTTTCAATTCAACTCATGCAATGATAAAAAATTAAACATGTACTTATTTTCCACTTTGTGTGCATGCCCATTTTCTCAATTTCCAAGATGGTGGGATTTTACAAACAAAAAGTGGCAACTGGCTCCGAGATGTGACCAGCACATTTAAAATCGAAAACGTACATGTAACTTCAAAGTTCTGGATTATGATACATCAAAAAGTAGTAGGGTCGGTCGGGTAACAGGGAACACACAATATTTTTTTTGGCCTAACTGAACAAATAAAACATTATTTTTTAATTGAAATCAACAATTCTTAAGATGTATTTATTACACTATAGTGTTTATTGAAGTGCGGACATCAGATAAGACACCACGATCTTGCCCCAAGATTTCTCTGTTTAAATTTTTAAGTAAAACCAGTTCTTGTTGATTTTAACTGACCTACATTCTGGTGTCATCAAACATTTAAGGAACTTATGCTCGCTCGCCACTGGGTGACTTCCAGGAGAAATACACATACCCAGCATGGAATTAACTCACCATGGGCAAGTGGGCGACCGCTAATTTCTATCCCTGGATGACCTTATAATTCCTTTGATGACCTTAAAACCACATATCTCTTATCACAAATGACCTTGAAACCTTATCTTTTGCATCAAAGATGACCTTGTAACCACAACCCTCTGATCACAGATGATTTTGAAACCATATTTCCCTGATCACAGATGACCTTATAACTACATTCCTTTGATCACTGATAACTTTGAAACCACATCCCTCTGAATAGAAATGACCTTGAAACCGCATTCCTTGTATCATAGATGATCTTGAAACCACATCCTTCAGATCATAAATGATCTAGAAACCACATATGATCAATGATGACCATGGCACTATATATCCTCTGATGATAATTTAAGCACCCTATCTAATACAAACTGAACATTTCATTGTTTTATATCACATTTCCTAATTAAGACTGTTCTCTATAAGAAATATGTGTATCAATGAAAGCTAAGGCATAATGTCATTTGCAGTACAAACCTTTGCAAATCGGACCACTTTTGGAGATGGACTCTTTGTCTTGTTTGGACTTGCTAAAGCCGATTTTTTAGGAGATGCTGGAGGTAATGGTATAATTGGACTATCAAGACCTGAATTAATGTCCTCACTGCTGTCAGGAACAACCTGAAATAATGATGAAACAACTGCGAGATAATATTTTTTTTTCAGGGGGGGAGGGGTTAATTAGTTGGCAAATTGTTTTTAATACCAGGCCTATAAGCACATTATTCATATGAATAGAGAACAACTTTGTAAGCCATACCGGGTACAAGTTAACAAAACCTTATATATACATATCTTTTCAAGTACTTATATACAGGTGTACTCCAGTACTTATATACAAGTCTATTTCAGTACTTATATACAAGTCTATTTCAGTACTTATATACAGGTCTATTTCAGTACTTATATGCACATCTATTTCAGTACTTATATACAAGTCTATTTCAGTACTTATATACAGGTCTATTTCAGTACTTATATACAGGTCTATTTCAGTACTTATATGCATGTCTATTTCAGTACTTAAATATACATGTCTTTTCAAGTACTTATATACAGGTGTACTCCAGTACTGATATACAGGTCTATTTCCGTAATAATATACACATCTATTTCAGTACTTATATACAGGTATATTTCAGTACTAACATACAGGTCTATTTCAGTACTTATATTCACGTCTATTTCAGTAATTAAATACAGGTCTATTTCAGTACTTATATATACAAGTCTGTTTCAGTACTTATATACAAATCTACAGAAATTTTTATGTGTTTTAATATTAATGTTACACTACTATGAGACCTACCTCTTCATCAACTTCCATTGTATATGGCTGTGTAGGCTCACCCCCAACTACTGGGACACCAATGACATCACTTATAGGAGGAGTGTCCTGATCTTCCTCGCCTGTAATTGACGGGAATATACAAAGCTTACCTTACATCAACACATTTTTACGTTCTTTCAATTTACCAAACCTCAGCTAATCTCTTTAACCAAAGCATTGAAAATAGACCAAGTGCCATATTTGAAAAAACAAACAACAAAAACAAAAACAAAAAAGAAAGAAAGCAAGTCTGACCCATATGCCATGCAAGTTAAAATCTTGATGTATGAGCCACAGAAGAAGGTACACTAAAAGAATCCTCTTAATTAGATGCCAATGCATAAGCCCATTCCCAACTTCATAAAGGTGAACTAAAATATCAACTACACTAAATATACCTATCACACCAGGAGTTAATTTTTTAAAATGAATTTTCATTTTATTTTGGCAATGAAATATAAGGATTTATGGATTGTTTATTATAAATATTTTTCATTGTTATTTTTATGCAGGCAAATTGCCTTGGTATTCATGAAATCTTAATCTAGATAAATAATAATAAAATTTGGTCTGTCTATTGCTGCCTCTTTCTGAGATAATGGCAAAATAAAATCTTATTGTGGTCACTAACTGTGAAATGTAGATCAGATGCCAAATCCCCATAGTACAAGTTGATATCTATAACCATACAAGTTTGGTCTGTCCAGTGCTATAAATTTCTCAGAGAATGTCCAAATCAAATCTTCCTAACGTGGTCATTCAACCGTGAAATATAGGTCAGATGCAACATGCAAGCTGATAGTCATCATATAACACATCACCCATGCAAGTTTTGTCTGTCTAAGGCTATTTCTTTCTCAGAGAATGCCAAAACAAAATTTTAACATGGTCATTCAACCGTGAAATGTAGGTCAGATGCAACATCTGCAACATGTAAGCTGATAGTCATCATATGACACACCATCCATGCAAGTTTGGTCTGCCTAAGGCTACTTCTTTCTGAGAGAATGCCAAAATCAAACCTTCTTAACGTGGTCACTCAACCGTGAAATGTAGATCTGATGCACCATCTGCAACATGCAAGCTGATAGTCATTATATGACACATCATCCATGCAAGTTTGGTCTGTCTAGCCTTTCTACTTTCAGAGATAATGCTGAAATCAAATCTTCTTAACATGATCACTGAACTGTAAATCTTCTTAACATGGCCATTCAGGTCAAAGGTCATATGCAGCATCTGCAACCCACATTCTGATTCTCATAACTAGATGTATCATGCTGACAAGTTTTGACATTCTAGCACTTCCGGTTACAGAAACCAGAGTCTGAATGCGGACGCGGACACCGGGGGTATAGCATAACCCATTTCACTTCATGAGGTGAGCTAATAATACTTATTAATTATGAAAACATATATATATTTGTCCAGAAGAAATTGAAAATTTTGTGAACTTGTGTGTGTATTTCTTCATTCAAAGTGCTAGAATTTATGATAATGGCAAAGCTATGCTTTTTCAATGATACACTTGTTAAGCTTTTTTTGAATACCATCTTGGTTCCCTTCATCCTCACTTTCCATACAGTAAGGTTGTGTGGCCTCAATTATATTCTCCACCTCTTCTTCCATACAGTACGGTTGTGTTGCCTCAGGAATATCTTTCTTATCCTCTTCCATACAGTATGGTTGTGTGGCCTCTAACTCAACTGCAAGTGTTAGATTAAAGAAAGTCAGTAAAGGGAAAATCAAAAAACTATAAAATAGAAAAAGAACAGAGAAAAATCTCGAGTAAGTCTCCTAATTTTTTTCTTGAAGACTTAATAATGAGCAAGAAAACCTCAATCTTTTTTAAGGTATCCATGGTATAAAGGACAAAACTGTACACCTAAGAAGCTACTATAATAATTATATTTTATGATAGGTATGTCCCATGTGCATAAATAAGGTTTTCAGGGATCAAATATCAGAGGGGAATAACTCTTGCACATTAAATTTGTTATTCTTGTCAAAACAAAAATCTCCAAGATAATCTCAATGACACAAAACATAAAAACATATCTGTTGTAACAGTTGTATTTTTTGTTCAACGTCCCACTCAAGAATCTTTCACTTATCTGGAGACATCACCAATGCCGGCGAAGGGCTTCACATTTTGGCCTATGTTCGGCACTTACAGCCATTTAGCAGTGAGAGTTCTTTAACGTGCCCGTACCAACTATGACACCAGACTTCGGTTTTTACTGTCTCATCTGAAGGACAGGAAACCAACCTGCCGCCAGCTGGACTTGAACTCATGACCTCATGACAAAGAGTTAAGCATGCTACTGACTGAGCCAGGTCGACTCTGTTGTAACAGTTGGATTATTCCAATACAATATCCATTAACATATATGAAAATATAAGAATTTCTTCTAAAGAAAGCTCATTTTTATATCTAAATTTTTTTTAGAATTTCCCCCGAGACCAAGACAGAAATATCCCAATTTAACATACTTCAGTATGTAGTATGTTCTTTAAGCATTGAGTCCATAATCTTAATATACACCATCATTAAATTTTTGCTTACAAAATTAATTAAGTTAACACTGAAAGGTAAACATGGTCTTCAATCAAGAGTAAACAAAAACATAAATAAACTCATTTTCCCTTAAAGACACATTTGGACTGGCTTTTAAGTCATTGATTTACAGAAGAGTCAATTGTTTTTCAAGTGTTTATAAGTTAAGAAACAAAAATAACCTGGTCTGTTTTTATTCAATGATTCTTTCTTGTCACTTTTCATTTTATTCTTATCTGATGATGCTGCTGAAGCTGGAGAGCGTCTACTTCTAACATTGACTTCAGCTGATATGTTATCATCTTCCTGATTGCTTGGTGTGGTACTATTCTCCAGACCTGACACTTTCTCTGTTGACACTGGCTTTTTATCATCTTCTACAGGTGTTTTTATGTTACCTTGATCACCATCTATTTTTCCTTTTCCTCTCCTACTTCTCCTTGAAGATGTAACCACATCATTACCTGACACTGTGTCATTTACTAAGCTAGTTTCATCCTTATCTGTTTTTACCTTCCCTCTTCTTCCTCTTTTTGGCAATGATGATGTATTTTCACTTGTCTCGGTTACATCGTTTACTTTCACATTTTCCTCAATCTCTGCTTTTCCTTTCCTTTTCCGCCCTCTTTTTGGTGATGTTGATATATCAATTACATCATCTGTGACATCTCCTGGATTAAGAACTACAGTTTCAACTTCAGACACATTGTTTTGTTGAGTTACAATATTGGATTTTCCCTTTAATTTTGTATTCTTAGCCATCTTGCCCTTCTTACTTTTCTCCGACGCATTTTCATCTTTGAGAGTTTCACTCTCTTCTGTAATAGTCTGAGTAGAGGAATCCTCGATTTCAACTGTATCATCATCTTCATCATTTACAGCCACAGTGGCATCTGCAGACACATCTGTATTATCAGTGACTGCAAGAGTAGCATCATCAGTTATTGCCATAGTGGCATCATCAGATACAGCCACAGTGGCATCATCAGATACAGCCACAGTGGCATCAGATACAGCCACAGTAGCATCATCAGATACAGCCACACTGGCATCATTACACACTGCCATAGTGGCATCATCAGATACAGCCACAGTGGCGTCATCAGTTACAGCCAAAGTGGCATCATCAGATACAGTCACGGTGGCATCATCAGATATAGCCACATTGGCATCATCAGATACAGCCACAGTGGCATCATCAGATACAGCCACATTGGCATCATCAGATACAGCCACTGTGGCATCATCAGATACAGCCATAGTGGCATCATCAGTTATAGCCACAGTAGCAATATCAGTGGTGGCCTCTTTGTCCCCAGAGGTTACAGCCACAGTGGCATCTTCAGGGACAGCTACAGTGGCATCATCAGGGACAGCTACGGTGGCATCAGTTGTAACAGGAATAGTTCCATCATTATCATTATTTGCATCATTGCTGTCCTGGTTTATGTTATCTTCTCCAAATGCTTGAGTAGATGATTCAATGTCATCATCCATTTCACAGGCAAGTGTAGGGTTTGCAAAAAGATGACTGACATCTTCATCACTTTCCTCCATTTCAACCTCTACTTCTTGAACATTTTCCTACAAATAAAAGAGTTTTTTCTTCATTTTTGGCATTCTTCTGAAACAGATATCAAAGTTTCCTACTATAAATAATTCATGTCCAACAATACAAACTAGACTTCCCTTAACAAATTTGCTCCAAAAATCAAATATCCATAAATATTATTTGATAAAATATTTTAAAAAAGTATATAATTTAAAATATGACATTTAAAGGAATGAAATAAAATTCAAAGAACTAACCTTGTTAACAGGGGCAAATGAATGTGTCTTGGAATCCTCATTCTGGGTCTTTTTGGTTTCAGTCTATATAGGGGAAAAAACAGTTGTCATGAAAAGAATTTAAACTTTTTCAGAATACCAGTATTCAAATCATAATTTTCCATTTCCAATACAGTCGAACCTGTGTATAACAACCACTCAAGGGAAGCAGCCAAAGTGGTTGTTATAGATAGGTGGCCTTTATATAGAGGTTCATAACATGAACCCGCTATCAGGAAGTATGTTTTCATGTATATGTACATACTATGACCAATGCAGAATGAATTGGAAATATCTCTTGGCTATATGGAACTTTCAAAACAATTTCACTATGGCTGCGCTTGGGTATAATTATGTTTGAGTTGTCGCAACTTCGAGATTTCAATTTGACACTATTTCTGGTATGGCATATGGGTCACACTAACTACCTAAAACATGTTTAATGATGTCTGTATGATTTGTATCGTAATTTAATTAGTTTTTACCCGTACTTCCGTAACCGAATAATTAAAAATTTGTCATTTTCTTTCATTGTACTAAATAACATCATCGTCTTGATTTTACGTTTCTATTACCAATATCAGCGTGTTTCAGCTACTTATTCCGGATTGTCTGTACATATTCGTGTTTTCGGTAATTAGTAATACCCTGACGGCACTTCCAGTAAGTTTCGGACAACAAAGTTGGTGGCCATCATGGCCGTTATGGTCAGTTTGGCAGACAAATTTGGATCATAACCGGTGGCCGCTGGCCACGTTAGGCAGTGGTTGTTATACAGAGGTCTATTAAAGAACAAAAACATCTGGGGGGAGTATAGGGTGCCCGTTATGAGCAAGTGCCCGCTGTTTAGAGGTGGCCACTAAGGCAAGTTAGACTATTATTAAAACACAAGAGGTTTGACCATAAAATATTTCATTGCTAAGAGACTACTATAGAAGTCAAATATACAATGCCCACAGGGACTAAAAGTACCTAGATTTACTGTGTGAATGCCAACAAGAGGTAAAAAGGAACAAATACTGATTTTCCAAACCCATCTCTAATTCTGATACTTAATAATGAAATCAAATAGATCATCTATGTAGAATTCTCAGAAATATGTACAAGTTTTAAAGACCATGTACCATATATATACTCGCCTATAAGTTGATTCGCCTATAAGTCACAGGTAGACTTTGGGCCTAAAATCTTGGGATTTGCAAAAATCGGGTGTCAAAAATTGCAAAATATGTCAAGTAAAGAATCTGATTGGGAATTGTTTTCAAAGAAAATCTTACCAATATAAAATTTTCAGCTATGCTTCTAAAAAAGACCCTCTACAGATGTAGAAAATATGTAGACTTAGTCAGGGTTTGGTTACGACTTGTAATACTTGTTTTCAAAACACATATTCATGTTTGGCAGAAAACACGTGAACATAAAATAATACATAACATAATGAGGGTATTACCAACCAAATTCACTGAGTTATGTTATGGAACCAAAGATAAATAAACATATTTTACTTGTGCCTATATTTAATTTCAATATGGTATCGTCCAGTTTTGTTGAATTGTATTTCTTTTTCAACAATACTCACACTTCTCGTTCATAACTAAACTAAATTACACTCTACATGCATGTTTCCATGCCCTAACATGCCTAAGTGTCCAATCAAGAAGTGATGTACATGTACTGTAGGCGTGTAATGTTGAAAAGAACCAATCCAGGCATAACGACAGAATTATTTATGCAGTTTTAATTAGGCCTGTCTTATCAACACCTTCAGCTTGTGCTATCCATCCGATTTGTTTAGACAAAGTGATCAATTAACATGACCTGTTTGATCTATTGCTTTCTGCAAGTGTTATTTAAGTATTAATCATGTGTATACAGGTGTTCTGACTGACTGGTACAAACATGACTCATGTGACACTGCCCCCTTGATTAATAATCCATGCGGCATTCATGAATGAACAAGCATACAGTATATATGGTTTCATGTTTTTAATTTATCATTTAATTAATACGTTGCAATTTTTAAAAGTATTATCAAAATACGGTTAAGCATTCAGTATGATTTTTAATAATGAGAGCCATTCGAGTAGAAAAGTTTGACAGGACATGTTCTGCACATCTGAGACGAATATTATCGTCAAAGAATTTGAACAACTACGTGTACATTTTTAATAAAAAAAGCGACAAGGTACCTATGATATTATTTTACTTCTTTAGATGTGTCACAGTGTTTAATTTGGGTAAAATTAAATCATTAAATCCACCTAAATTTTAAATAGTGACAAAGTTATTATAAATGTGTGATAATGTGAGGACACATTTTTCTCAAGTGTGGGAGAATGTCATGGAGTGTTTAATTTGGGTAAAATTAAATCATTAGATCCATCTAAATTTTAAATAGTTGTAAATAGTCATTGTCTTGTATGTATTCTGTTTATTGTCCGTGCGTGTAAAATGTATTGTCCAGTCTTATGTCCACGAGGAAAGTGTGAGTGAGTAGACGTACATGGTGTGATTGGTTGAAAGTTTTCATATTCCTTATATGGAATTGTATGAAAGTGGAAAAACACATTTTATAGAACCGAACCTTTAACCATTTCCACCCTATAGCACTCATTCGTATCAAAACTTACATAGAGATAAGACATCAAGTCTAATCAATAAATTTAGACACGAGATACATCATATTACTTTGATGTATCATCTAAAGCCCAAGTGGTAATATTTTACTACAAATTTAGTATTTGGAAATATTTCATTTAAATATAAATCATAAATCAAATATTCAGCGCAGTAAATATACAGTAAAACCTGCTATAGCGGCCACCTCTATATAAGGATCACCTGTCTATAAAGGTCAGTTTTGAAAAGTCCCTTGACTGCATACTTCAACTAAATTGAACCTGTGTATAAGGGTCAGCTGCACATAAAGGTCAATATTCTCTGGTCCTTTGGGTGGCCCCTATATACAGGTTTTACTGTATTTCTATTTTAATCTAAATATATTTCTGGAAAGTGAGTAAATCTATTTTATTGTATTGAGTGGATGATTTTATATAATTGTAGGCTGTATATGTGGAATGACCAACTTTGAAAAAAATATTGAATATATTCAAACCGTCAAAGACTTATTCTCTTGTATTAACAGACCCTGTGACAAATGGAAAATGTTTTCAATTAAAATAATACTGAAGAATGTCCCAAACACGGTGATAATGTTAATTTGATCCAGTCTCATACTTGAATTTTCACAAGACATCTTTGGGAATTTGACCTCTGATTTTTTGCCTGCTGACTAGGACTTGCCTATAAGTTGGTACCCCTTTTTAAGTTCGAAAATTTACTCCAGAAAATTTACTTATAGGCGAGTATATATGGTAATCAAGCTACAGTCAAAAATACTTACCTCAATGAAAGCCTGAGTAGGAGCTTTTTGGTAATCTCTGTAAAATTATGAAAATAAATATGAATATCAGTAAAATTTTTGTAGGGGTGCGACGGTTCGGTTCTTATATTCTGAATTTCAGTCCGGTTCAGTTAAAAAATTATTATTCAACAAGGTCCTTCCAATGACCCAAACGGCATGACATTTACTTGAAGTGGACACATATACTTTTAATAAAAAAAACAACTTAATATTCTTTATCAGAATATAAAATAATCTATAAATGATAAATACAGATATAATTTGAATGTAGATGTGATAATATATCCAGACTCTCAATAACTTGCAGCTATTTCGTAACATCGTGTCTGTTAGGTGTTTAGTGCTATCAGTATAAATTGCAAATGGCGGCTAATATGAAGTTATTCTTTCATGTTGTTAAACAGTCACTAAAACTCGCTCACTACGATCACTTCATTCCTTAAAAGAAGGGGGATCAGGAACAGAAAGGGCTTGAGTAATTCGAGTTACTTTCATGTGGGATTACTTCCAACTGATGACAAATATGGCAATGCATATTCAACAGTGACTAGGCAAGTCTTTCAAACAATAAACATGACAATTTGACCTGCAGTGTTTACTCTGTAGTGTCTAGACACCTACAGAGATGCTCTACTGCAGAAAGGTCAAAGTTTTGACATTTGATCCGTTAACCTCAGAATGTGGTATTCTATACCCTCTCATAAATATTTTTTCCAAAATGTAATTCCACAGAAGTAAGGATTAAACAAAATGTCAAGAGTAAAATTTGTTAGTGAATTAAACATAGCAATACAACATATTTCTCTTGCAATGTAAATGGAGAGAATATTTTAAATGCAAGCGTTCCATATAAGCAGAGTACAATGTATTTCTGTAACACTGATCAATAGCTTGTTAGAAATGCACAGATTTATCTTTCACAATATACATGTAGTGTAAGGTAGGCTAGAAATATGAACTAGAACCCACATACTGCTGTGCTGCACCATCGGGTCTCATATTTGGGTTAAAAATATGTGTCATTCGACTGACATTCGTTCTAGAATGTGTTTATACTTCTGTGGTTGCACTTGGAGTCCAAGAGTCAGTTGTTAGATGAGTCCAAGAGTCAGTTGTTAGATGAACCGAACCGAAAAATTGGGAACCGAAACAGGAAAAACCAAACTGAACCGAAAAAATCCTGATTTGTAAACAGTGACAAGCATTGTGACAATTTTGAAATAATCAGCGATGATTTTATCATCGAATCTCTTCGCAGTGATGAACCTGAATTCGAGTGTTATGATGATGACGACCCATCACCTCCTACTGTGATATTTACATAGGCCCAAAATGTCATTTACACAGAGTTTTGACAATGCTCTGTGTACGAGATTGAAGCCCAAACAGTGATGGCCGTTGTCGTACGCTATCTGGAGGGTTTACAATATTTAGATGAAAGTGTCATAACTTAAGTAAGTCAAATCCACGAGAGTATCCTGCGATCTCATTCACTGTGTGCAAAACAGTGCAGATTACCAACTTCTTTAAAAAGTGAGTAAATGTACATTTTACAAGTTATAAAATGTTACGGTGTACAGTGTCCAGTACATTTACTTTTAAATTTGATTATCCTTAAATATTAATGTGATGTATTTTAGATTGTATTTGTGTGTATTTTAGATGTAGATCAATAGAATGTAAACCATGTGCATGTATTCAGTGTCTTGTACTTGAACTTTTACATATGTACGAATATTATGATTTCAACGATGAGTAAACCCTGAAACGAGTAAACCCCCATATAAGGCCAAACAAATTATACCACAAAAATTCAGAAAAATGAAAGGTGGCATTAAAACAGGGATGATCTGTATAAGTAACTGTTTAGGCCCAGGGTCACTTGAGTAAACCCTTTGGGACCAGGTTCACCAAAATCTATCCTTTGTACTAAAGATAAACTGAGTCAATCTTTTATGCCCTTTTAAGCTGTATAACCAGGCAGTGCAATTAACCACCCCATACTAATACTACATAGCCCTACTAATACTAGATATTTGTATATTCAGTTTTATGCCACCAGTGGTGAAGGTGTACATTTTATGCCTGGTTTACTTCACTTAATCTACACTTCAATGCTGGACTACTCTTATGCTCAGGAAATATAATAAGGTATAACTATTTACATATCATCTTCTGTCGCCAATTGAGTTTGCTCCATTAATAATTTACTCTTGGTGGCCTCGTCTTCTTCATCTGTTGTTGATTCTGCAAATATGAACAATTTCTCTATTAAAGGACATTTGTTAGTAACCTCATTCAAATACTGATCAAAGTACTGAAAGTACTGAAATGGGTTGTTATTTTGACAAAATAACCCTTGGAGTCAAACTTAACTACTTCCAAGAAAGATAAGATATTTCTGAAAGAAAGATAGGGTAAAATGAAAAAAAAAAAAAAAGGTACATAACCATATACAGTGGAATCTTGCTATCTCAAAATTTACGGGACCGCCCCATTTACTTTGAGATAACCGAAATTCAAGATAACCAAAATTTTTCAATTCACATATTTTCTATTCTTATTGGACAACAAATAGACCTACTCAGAGTACTGAATATTTCAAATTGGATTTAAGCAATTATTAATTACAATTCCATCTCGGCTCGTTAACGGAAGTCGATTGTTCTGTGTTTTGCAGGTAATCAAGTAATTGTTAGAATGATTTCTGTTTATAAAATGTAAACCTTCAATCACAGATGGTAACTTCGAGATAACAAGTGACAATTCTGTAACATTTCGATACTTCGGACCAGAAAAATATTTTGAGATAAGTGAGATTTGAGACAAAAACTTCGAGATATCTGGAATAAAAGTAGTATAAATATATAGTAAAATTATCGGGATCAGCCGTTTGACTTTGACATAACCTGAATTTCGACTCTTATGATTTTGAAATAACGAGATTCCACTGTATATGCATAAGACAGTTAAATTAGGCTTACCACTTCTTTGAAAATTTCAATTTCTAACCATAAGGCCATACCAAATTAATACCTCGTTCGTTGGATTTCGCCGCTCCAAATTATAATTTTTTGCGAAACAAAATTAAAAAAAAAATCCAAGAGCCCGGGCCTGCGCTTCGGTATTTTTTTGTAGCGGACGCTTGACCGAGACTAAAATGGCAGACGCCGGTTTAGCAGATGTGCAGACGATTTTCATTTTGAAAGTTATTTGTTCAGCCAACAATAATGTGCTTCAGAATGCGATAGCATTTCCCAGTGATGCAAATTCATTTCAGCAACTGTTTGACCATTTTCTGACGATGAACAAACATCGGAATACACTACTTTGTTATTTTTGTTTTGTTTGTTTTGCAGTTGAGATTAGAATATTGTATTAATCATATCATTATACATTGCATGTGGATACAGACATTATCATTCTTGAAAAACAACATGCATGTAGACATGTTCCAGCACAACATATGTACATACAGCATAATGTATGAATGAAGATAAGTATACAAGGTGAATTCTAGAGATTAAAGACCATCTGTATTACCTTTTATCATACTGTATTTTTATTTTCTTTTAGAATGAGGGCATTCACTATTCCATGATTCATTTGCAGGGGAAATGCACAAAATGCACTTTTTTTTCAAATCTGCTGTCTTGTTGATGATGTTTGTTATAAAAATGCGTCTATAAATAACAATGGATGGTTGTCATACAATAGCCTAAACCAGCAGTAATGTGACATTTTTAAATGTTGTTTCAAAAAGAATAATAAACCTGTACTTCTGTAGTAAAATTAATGTTTTGGATTTAACCAAAGAGACTACATTTTATACAGCAGTAAAATTTGATATCATATTGATAATTTTTTCTATTGAATACGACAATTTATTTTGATTTACAGTAAAAATTGAAAAGAAATCTGAATCATTTTTAATAAATAGTATTTCAGATTTTAAGTAAATGGTATTTCATCATAAACATTTTTAAATCCATGTAAAATCAAGTAAAAGAATACTGAGAATTTCTCCTACTATTTAAAACTGTTTCCATGCAGGTTTAATTATTTCATTTTGCTAAAACATGTATCATCTGTTTGTTTCCATACAAAGATAGCAAAATATGCTTGACATTTCCATATTGACATTATTTTGAATCAGAATAAAAATTAAGTTCTTGAATTATTCATTTTGTATTTTTTTGAAATCTTTCCTTGTTTTAAAATGTTGAACTTAAGCAAGAAACCACCATATTCTAACTTTATTTTGTTGTAAGATCATGTTGTTGATTTATTTATTTTTCAAGATTTACTTTGTCAGGAATTATATTTAACAATCAGTTCAATGTTTTCAATCAAAATTTGAAGGCACTAGGTGTCTGAATGGATCATAAGCAGCAGTTTAGTAAAATTGCCTAGGTTATGAAACTTAAGAAAAGAAAAAAAAAACTCGCAGAACTGTATGCTTCAAAAATTTGTATTCTAAAAAAAAAAAAAAAAAAAAAAAATCGCCCTCTCGCTCCAATTTTTTGGGGCAAAAAATCCAAAGAACTAAAATTTAAATTGGTGTGGCCTAATTTACATGTAAATGCATTAATAAACTTAACAGTAAAATGTATCAGTGTTGCAGAAGTTCTAATGTCTTTACATGATATGATAAACCAAACATAGCTTGTAGGTACAAAAAAATACAATTTATTTTTGATAAGATGAACAATTTCAATATATATATTTTTCTTAAGACAATGTCATATTAAAAATAAATCTTCATCATCAGATGCCTACCTTACCCCCAAAAATACAATAAAGTACTGTATAAGTTTAACTGGTAATTTCCTAGTTGCCGACGAACTTTGTTTACGGAACGTTGAAAGTGAAACTGGTACTGTGGATTACATGTGTATAAATATTATCCTTGTTGTTTACACACAAAATGTGGAATTTGTTTCTTATAGCTCAAATTGTCCCTCTATATTCATATGCAAACTCTTCCACTTCCAACGTCTTTGACATGTTTTTGTTTATTACTTTTGTTGAATTACAATATCCATCAAGTTTGACAGTTTTGGCATCCACGACAGTACCATTTGAAGTTAAAATGTTTAAGATTGGTTGAATTGATATAAGGAACCAATTAAATTGCATGGAATCCGTATCTATCAATAGATGTTAATTACGTAGTGTTCAAAGAAGTACAGACACAAAAAAAATGTATTTCAAAAGGCAGGAATAAGTAGAATTATGTTTTATTACATTTTTTATTAAATTTATCAATTAAATAAAAGCTTTATTTTTCACTATTATTTTTCATTGATTTTACTGTATTTTGATTCTTTTAATGAAAATTATGATATTTTTCATTAAGCCAACCAAAATACAGTGCCAGGTCACTTATGAAAATCTGATCTATAATGTAATGATACTTTTCAATTCATTGCTTGATTATAAACTGATCACATTTGCTAACAAATGCCAATAAATGGTGATGCCGTGGTAAAAACTTTTGAAATGTACTGTATATATGACCTATCACGAAATCTTTTCGTGTGAACTATTTATAATGCCTTATCCAAGCTAAACAAAATGGCTCCGCACAGACTTGTTCTGTCTCAACTGAAAAGTAGGCAATATCATGTATTGATGGAATGGGTTTAAGTGGTAGAAATGCAGTGGAAATGTTTAATGTATCCACTATCTAGGTCAACACTTCAATAGTTTTTAAAAAAAATCAGTAACACTGGAGATACAGTACAGAAAATGAACATCGAATTAGGCGATCTACGAAGTGAGTTTGCTGTCCAGGTCTAGGCCTATCGATAACTTTGGCATGATCTTTGAGGCATCAAGTGATAAATTTCAATCCAAACCACAGGGGCATGGAAATCTTTTTTAGAGCCTAAAATTTTCCTCCAGGCTCCATTTGTCATTGAGCATATTACACGCTAAAAAGTTTCCGAGCCCCTGTGACTGTGTCAAAATGTGGTTTGTTTACATTTCACAAGCCTTAGACTAGCCTAGTCTACATGTACAGAACATCTGTTAAATCTAGGGCCTAACGAAACTTAACTGGAAACTGTAATAAATTAAATATTTGACAACTGTTTTTGAATAACATGTTATTACATCTTGTGAGGCAGAAGAATGCATATTCAACACTCATGCTACACACTCGTGTTAAAATAAGTATTCTCCTGCCTCACTCAATGTAATAAACATGTTATTCAAAAACACCTGTCAAATATCCTCTATGTATTTTATCAAAAGATTATTCAAACTTAATTGAAATTCATTTTCACCAAAACATTTTGCTCGTCTGAAAAAATTCAATTCAAACATCAGACTATATTTTCTTGCATAGATCTATGAGGAACACTTCACAGCTAACATAGTCCTTGATGAAAAGTAAACCCATAATAGGTTATTATTACAAAACAACCCATAAAAAATGAATGCTGGAAATACTTCACACTTATCTATAACAACATAACATATATAGCAAATCTATCAATAGTATCCTAACACTGACCTAAAAAATAAGACTGGAATTTTAGCACATCTATCAATGGTACTCAAACAATCAAATGCAGAATCTCCAAGATGATCCTTTTCATTCTGCCTGCTATGTAGTCTTTAAGAAAAGTTACTATTTTACCAAAATTTGTAATTAACTACAACACAACAAAATTGAATTACTAGTATGTAATGTTATCATCAGACAGGTGATTGCCATAAATTTAGACCAATACTACGGCTTATTTTTAATGTGCCAGGATACAGAATTTTGGCTTCCAGACTCATCTCAAAGACCTGTACTTTTCATTTTCAATTCTGAGATTTATCAAAGAAACATACAATTCCTGAGTGAATGAGATTTAAAGATTTACTCTGCCAAGATGCAAAGCCAGAGCACTTTTTGACACTCACAGGTAAACAACTATAAAATTTACTCGTCTTACTCCCCACGGCAATAGAGCAACGCTTGAGATCATTAAATAAATGGAGAGAACTCCTGGATATGTTCCTTTCAGAAAAAAGTTAAATTTTCTCCTGGTGAAATTAAATAACCATACAATAGTGATACAAGTTTTACATACCATCACCACTCTCTGTAACATAGGCCTGGGTCGCTGCATAAAGGACATTCTTATCTACAGTATCATCGCCCTGGTCTTCTGCAATAAAAGATGTCATTGTAAATCATAATGTCATCTTTTCTACTCAATAATCATTTTGCCAATTACCTAAATTGTTCTTTTCAAACTTGGCTAAATTTATTTTATTCTTTCTACTTATAGATAATTTATTCATTTATTTTGCTGTTGTGTCAGACAGAATACAATTCACACCAGAAAATAAATCAATGACCCAACTCCAGTTTATACTTAAATTATAACAAACGCATAGTAATTAGCTTTTTATATCGATTTGGATTATTTGGTTGGCATGAGAGAAACATTTGAATATTAAATACCATCTCCACTTTCTGTCACATAAGCTTGAGTGGGTGCATAGAGAACATCCTTCTCTGCAGTTTCATCTTCCTGAGTATCTAAAATAAAAGTGATCCCAATAGTTGACTCATTTCCTATGTACCTCAAATACACTACAAGTTTTACAACATGTACGCCATATTATTTCATGTACTTATCTATTTTATTTATTTATCTGTTTATTCAATATATCTACATTTGGTCCTCCTGTGATGCAAAATTAATACTGTATACCTGAAAATTTTTACTCCCATAAAATTTTCGCCCTTAGATGAGATGTTATACACTAGCAGTTTACATTTTCTGCAGTCTACTCACTGTAGCATATTTTCATCATGATGTTGTTTTGCTGTGCAGTCTGATTTTTAATCTATGGGTGTGGAATGAATAAATTTGTCAGGGAAATTTTAGGAATATGATCTTATTTTAATAATGTGCAAATAGAACTTTTGAATGAAAAACTTGAATAAATCAATACATTCTAAATACATGTATAGATTTTATTGTAAACACACTTTTCCTTTGCATTTCATATGAAAATTTGCATGTATACTAGTCATGAAAAAGAAGATGAAAATATGCTAACTCACTTGTGACTTGATAAAGTATCCAAATTGTAAGTTGGACCAACAACATTTTCAGCTGTAAATGTGTTTGATTTAACGCTTTGATTTAAATTATTAGTCGACACATGTTCCGCGAAAAGGTTTCTGCATTGAAATTGTCCATAAAGTCATCGTCACCGCTAACATCTTATTCGGAATCGATATCTATCTCGGATTGTTTCCGTAGAAATATGGTTTACATGTTGTTCACATGCAGAAACATTATTCAAATCAGATGCTAAAAAGTCATTTTTAGAGTTGGAATCAGAGTTGAAAATATCCTAAACATCTTTGGGAAATCTTGGATGCATAAGCGGCAGCCATTTTTCAACAAAGTTCAGTCACCGATTTTAAAATAATAGCACTTCTATATTCGTTGTATCTTGCTTAATTTCACTGGCATCCATTACAGAGAATAAAATTGGCTGCAGGATCCAGGGGCCAGCCAGGCCCCTAGAAAAAAAATATCTAGGGGCCCAGGAAGAAATCTAGGGGTCCAGCTATTTCTTCAGATGCTTTCATACAGAAAAGTCCATATTTTCTCAATTTTATTAAAATCTGATTTCTCTTTCTAGATCACTTTTATAAATTGTGTTGCATGCAATATGTATCTTGAATCTACATGTACAAATCAATAACAATATCCAATCCATTTTGTTGAGAAGGAGTTCTTCTTGTTGATTTTTTTTTTTGTACTAGTACTCTTTGGAGTATTCTAGGGCTGGTGTCTTACTGGGGTTTTCAGCAATGTAACACCACATATCGAGACTTAAGGAATGGTTACAAGTCAAATCACCTCCCCCACCCAGAATGATTTTGGCACTTTGGAACTTGTAAATCAGCACTTAGTATAGTTAAATAGGCATCTGGAAATATTCATTTTAACACTTGGAAATTTGTGAGTATAACATGCTCTCTTCATAATTATAAACCACAAATTCACATCACTGAAAAAAAAAACATAGTTTACATTCATCTCCAAATTATCCGTTTTAATTTGAATATGTCATTTGCTATCATAACATTGTTTTGATTAAGCAGTCATTCGAAAGGAACAAAGGATTCAAAGTTGAGCTAATTCTTGTGTAATTAAGGCGATAAAGTACATGATCCTGTTGTTGAACAATTAACATAATCTGCTGAAAATAGGCCTACCTCTCGATAGGCCCAAGAGCCGATATTGAAATAATTTGCAAGAAACTGTCTAAAATACAGTTAAAAAGAAACAAGTTATGAAATCACTAGGTTTGCAAGAACTAAGTACTTAGGGCCAGTGATTTTCCGTTTCAGATTTGCTTCAATTGTGTTTTCAGTTTTGGTGAATTCCGTTTTTTACTGTCTTCATAAGAAAAAGAACTAAAAGCATACTTTAGATGAAAAATATTTAACAATACAGACTCCTAATCATATTTTCAATAGTCAATTTAATGATAGATTTAAATAGGGAGGTAAATAAAACATATACATGTATGTTTTTAAAATTTTGAAACATTTGATAAGTAACTTGTAAGTACTGTAGACTTATACTCATATACATGTAGGTAACAAGTTTTGTTGCAAATTGTAATTTCTTATTGCTAATCTTTGCATAAATTTATCACCTGACTTAGAATATGCCTGTGATGTTTTATTTGGTGTTTTTACTTTAAGTAAACTTATAAAGTAGATCTACATCATACATGTACATGTATTTTATTTTTATAGTCATTTAATTTATTGTATCAACACTAGCGTAATCTATACTATGCTGACAGAATTTGCAAAATTTATCGTCGCCATCCTCATAAAAATCCCACGGAAACTTATCAACCCCGTACTGATGTATTCATTCTTTAAATGGGAGAGCAAGTCTCCTCTTTTTACATACGTTTTTTCGTTACCTATCGTAGCTCGCTGTCAAAAATGTCAAGGTGTGAACACTTGTTTGTGTTGGTAAAAAAAACGGCTGTCAATCGAGCGGTATGTTGTAAAAAGTTAGGATCAAGTGTAAACTGTGAAATTTTACTATGATAAATTATAAAAATTGGTATATATATTAATAAAATGAAATAAACATTATGAAAACCTAATTCAGTATATCAAATTACAGCTATCTTTGTTTTAGAAGAATGCGGATGTCAGTACTGATGTTATGACAATGGAAATGATTTCCCTTATCTTTCAATGTAAATGTCAGATTACAGTGTATCTGGCTAATACATTTACGGGATAAAATATTAATTGATGTAAAATTATGTGATGAAATATTGTAAATAAACAAAATGAATGAAGTTTATAACATATGGAAATGGCACACTAGTTCACACTTTAATAAAGTCTACCTCATGTTGGAATTTTCAAAGATTTTTCAAAAACACAAATTCCATTTCAGATTGCTGATTCTGCAATTATGTCCGCGATTGCGGAAAATCACTGGCCCTAAGTACTGATTTCACCATCTGCCAATCTAACTAGGATTAAAAATCAAGAAACTCTTGAAAGTAGACCACCTTATCAACATGTACACATATGTGTGTATCAGTAATACGATTCAGAACAATGTTGTGACACATATAGCATTTAAACATCTCACAAACCTAGATTTACATGACAAAATTGTTGCAGACTAGATGAAAAGAGAAGAGAAAAACAGATACACGGACAATTACAGATATGGTTGTACTTGCCATCTGAGCAATCGGCGGTGCAAATTTTGATTGCCCAGTCGTAAAAATGGTCGCAAATATGACTGGGCAAGTGCTCATTTTACTCCCTGCATTACATGTACATTACAATGTAGTCTCATCTAACTCTAGTTATAACTGTGATTTCTGGTCATAAACTGAAAGTGGGAAAGACCCCAATTGAAAGTGAAGCTGCTGAAGGAGAAACACAAGGCGGTTTACAATGTTCTCGTAATCAGTGGTTGTACTGCTACTGGGTGGCCGTGGATGTTATTGTGAGTAGTGTACAATAAATTTAGCGGGCGTTATAGGACACTCGTATTGAAAGGGTTAAAAAGAAAGCAAAAATTTCAAGTTAATTAATAACTGAAACATGGACATTCATACCATCCATGTGACTATGGTGATTTAAGGCAAATTTAACATGGGATGGATAAGTTTTCTGTCATTAAAGGGCGAAAATAAACAGGCAAAATTTTCCAGGTTTACAGTATTCCCCATGTAGAATTATACTTTTTGCCTTAGTGATTTTTTTAAAAAGTGACTTTTTGATATGTCACTGAGCACATTTAGTTTATAATATCAAATACTGCTGAGCTTAGCTTGGACACATTTAGTTTCTAATATCAAATACTGCTGAGCTTAGCTTGGACACATTTAGTTTCTAATATCAAATACTGCTGAGCTTAGCTTGGACACATTTAGTTTCTAATATCAAATACTGCTGAGCTTAGCTTGGACACATTTAGTTTATAATATCAAATACTGCTGAGCTTAGCTTGGACACATTTAGTTTATAATATCAAATACTGCTGAGCTTAGCTTGGACACATTTAGTTTATAATATCAAATAAAGCTGAGCTTGGAACATTTAGATAATATCAAATTGCTGAGCTTAGCTTGGACACATTTAGTTTATATCAAATAAAGCTGAGCTTAGCTTGGAGTTTATAATATCAAATACTGCTGAGCTTAGCTTGGACACATTTAGTTTATAATTGGCTCTTGGACACATTTAGTTTATAATATCAAATACTGCTGAGCTTAGCTTGGACACATTTAGTTTATAATATCAAATAAAGCTGAGCTAAATTGGTCACATTTAGTTTATAGTATCAAATACAGCTGAGCCTAACTTGGTCAAATTTAGTTTATAATATCAAATACAACTGAGCTTAGTTTGGTTGTTTTCAGTTTATAGTAACAATTATGGCTGAGCTTACCTTGGTCACATTTAGTTTATAATACCAAATACAGCTGTGTTTTTACAGTGTTTGCAAAATAATACATAGACTTACCCTGTACAGCAACAGTAGAAATATCAACTATAGGGGCTATCTCATCATCTGTATCAGAACCAGACTCTGGTAATACAACTGTTGAAATACCTGTAAACCATACACATCTTTTTTGTCATATATTTATATACTGCAAAATCATAACATTTTGTGGGGTTAAAAATTTGTTGTTTTGAAAATAAAACAAATTCATTGACATTAAATTTCTTTGAAATAAAGAAAAATCTGTTTGTAAAGGAGCCTATTACAAGACAATTGCTCTATAGAAATAAGACAAGAAATCACAACAACAAAACACACATTTTTTCCAAACAGGACTTAAGGATCAAACAGGAGAAACTAAATATATTTTGCATCACTTCTTGGTGCATACTCAAATTTGAAGTCTTTCAATTAAAGAAGTGATTACCAGAAAATCTATATGACCCTTTTTACAAATTTTGACCTGAAAAAAAAAGAAAAGAAATTGTGCCCCTCAAACGTATCAGAAACGGCAAATACTGCATGAACAAGGAGATAGTATGATTCAGAGCTCAGACTTATGGAATGTTAAAGGTAACCTACCATGGCGTTTTATTGGTCCTGGGGTGTCTTTGACAGTTATGTTATGTCTGTGACGTTTGTGTATTTCTGTAAAATAATCAGTATATAATTAGCGTAATAATGAAATACCTCTACATAATTTAATTAATAATACAACATGTATGTGTAAGAAAGGACAATACAGAATGGTTAAAGCAGCACCCACTGAACCATGAAGTCTCTCACTTTTGGTCAGTGCAGGTTTGATCCCTGCTGGAACAAAGCAGATTTCATGGGAAAATTTGCGGAGTTTATTTGCGGAAGACTGGTGGTATCATCATGGGTACATTGTAACCGAGTTCTATCCTCCATCATTAGCTACCACCATATAACTAAAAAATTGTTGTGTGGCATGAAACACTATTCAAAATTTGATTATCTTTTTGACAGCCTTATGCTGTTGGGAATTGTGCTAAACAATCTTTATTATTTTTTCGATTCTGTCAGTTAAAATGGGGGTAAACATGTTTCAGAGCTTACTGATCATAAAATGATAAATTACAGGCATCTAAGAGCCTGTATAGCTCACCTGTACTATACTGACCAACTTTTCAATTAACAAAGCAGTTTCAGATGTGTTTCCCATAGGACCCAATGTTAAACTATGTTGCCTGTTGGAAGTCTTCTTGGATGGGATGTGGACCTGCTGAACACAATTTTTTACGGGGGACGAACCAAAAACTATTTTGTGACTAAGATTGGTTCCAACTGACCTGTTGGTTTCAGAGGTTAAGAAGATCTTTGAATGTGTTTCCCCATTGGGACAATGTTAAACCATGTTTTGCGTTGGCGGCCATGTTTTTTGGTGCATCAGAAAAATTTGAGCAATCTTAATAAAGAACCTTGGAGCTATATGAGCTGTCATAGGTGAAATTTTTTACATGCCCATTGTATGTAATATCATATATATCCCAAAGAGACCATCTGGTGGTCAGAATAACAAGTGCATGCGAATAATTGCAACAATCCTGCCAAATGTAACATGTAATATCAGTTATTGTTTGTCCACCATTTCCTTGAGCACTACAAATTTAACTTTCAGCAATTTTTTACGAAGATTTCCGAGTGTCCAATAAACATATGCTACTTGTAGTTAATATACATTCTACTCTTATTACCATTTATGTTTATTTTCGTACATCATCATTTCATACCTGAATCAGGTAAAGTTGGCATTTTCAGTTGTTTCAAAACATTCATTTCATAAATTGTCCAAGTGCCGGGTATATCGGGTGATCTCGACCCATTTTTAACACGTCCCATAGCATTCTTGGCTTTATCATTCTTGACACATGTGATCATGAACTGCTCAACTCCACCGGATATGGTGGCATGATTGTTAAACATGAGGTACACATAGTTTTTATAGTTATATTGTTAAGATTTTGGCAATGTCAACATTCAGTGTAACATTTATGATTGGAAAAAATTCTTTTAGTGACCTGATATTTTATTCATATATTCATCCAATTTTCTTTAGGTATTTAAATAGCATTGAAAGGCACATATTTTACATAATACATTTTAATTCCAATAAAAGTAAACATAAAACACTTAAAATTCGGTCGACTTTAACACATGCCAGTTGTGTCAAAGGTCGAGATTGCTGATAGACCGAGTACATTAAGGACCAAGACCCTTCTGACCAAATTACAAAGCACATTTGATATGGCGAAAGAGTTTATCTGAATGATGATTGCATTAGGAAATACAGCTCGATTTTTTAAGGTATGGGAAAACTTAAATTAAAATAATACAAATAACTTTGAAAAAAAGATCTTTTACAACGTTTCACGTGTCTGATTATATATTTGAACACACATTTTATCATATACTCCATTATATGTTAGGGGACAAAAATCATCATTGTGACAGCTTATATCACTTTAAATGCATCATTCCTGTAGTTTTGTTCGACTTGGTTCAGCAGTTTTTGTAGAGATGATCAAATTATGTTTTTCCCATAGGGTCTAATGTTAAACTATGGTATGTCCAGCATTGGCAGTCATGTTTTTGGTGGATCAGGAAAATTTGAGCAAACTTAGTAAAGGGCCTTCCATATATCATTCCTGCAAAATTTGGTTCAACTTGCTCCAGTAATTTTAGAGAAGATGATAAAAATGTTTTTTCCCATAGGGTCCAATGTTGAACTATGTCCTGCGCTAGCAGCCAGTTTTTTGGTCGATCAGGAAAATTTTGGCCAATCGAAGTAAAGGACCTTCCATACATCATTCCTGTCAAGTTTGGTTCACTATGATCAAAGTACGCTTTTCCCCATAGTGTCTAATGCTTAACTATGTCCTGTGCTGGTGACCATGTTTTTTAGTGGAACGGAAAAAATTGGGCAATCTAAGTAAAGGACCTTCCATATAAAGTTTGGTTTTACTGATCATATTTGCAATTTATACCTTAAATTTATATAGCTAGTTATTGTTGTTTTGGAGATAATAGCCAAAAACTATGAAAATCACTTAAAATTGACATTTCAGGGACCATATCTAAAAATCAGTATATTAGCTTCTTCCAAAATTTTCAACACAGCTAAATCTTGTCCTGCTGATCATTTTTGGCAAGTTAGTTTTGATGCATTTTGTATCATTTAAGAAGAAATAGCCAAAAATCTGAAAATCATTAAAAAAAAATCAACATTTTAGGGGCAATAACTCAAAATCGGGTCATCAAATTCAAATGAGCTATTTATCAAAAACTGCAGTTTTACCCCTATAGCTATGGTGGTCATATTGGATGGTTGACAAGCATACCAGATACAATTTGTTTCTAGACACCCCAAGGATGTGTGTGGCCAAGGTTGGTTCCATATAGCCTGGTGGTTTCTGAGGAGAAGATTTTTAAAAAAGTTTATGCCAGACGGATGACAGACGCCAAGTTATGGCAATAGCTCACATGACCCTTTGGGTCAGGTGAACTAAAAATTGTAATGAATCACAGCCTGAATATTCACAGCCTATGGAATATGCAGTTTATAAATAGGCCATCAAAGAACAAATCTTTGGAGATTTGCAAACACAGTGGTATCAAAATAAGGTCCATTTAATTGCAATTCGGATTGATAATGTTGAGAAACCTCAATTTTGAAAAAAAACATTTACATAATTTTCAGTTTCTGGTTATATTTATTTCATGAAAAAATGTTATATAATGCAGTGCTATAGAACCCTGGGCAATATTACATGCATGTTTAGTTGATGTATGAGTATGAGAAGCAAGTAATCCTAAAATTGGCAAATCTCCTTAACCAGACACTGGGATTTTTTACCCTCCAGAAACAGAGATCTGTATTTTTCTAGTTGGGAATTTTGCTGTTTTTTCCATACTCTGGGAAAAACCTAACATATTTAGAAACATATATATATATAATTTCTATGATATATTTCAGTGTTAAATTTACTCAAATTTACAAAGCTGGCTTTGTATCTAGTTTGCTAAAATGATTAAACTATATTTGTTATCATTTTCTTGTTGATTTTTAATTAATCACTTTTAAATTGGAAATTTTCTGGTTTGAAATTGGGAGAAATGTTACCATTTTGCTATTGGTAATGGGGTATTATACCGGACCTGTACAAACCTCCCCACCCCCTCCAAAAAAAACCCCAAAAAACCCTGAAACTGGTGCCAGGGTGATATCATAAACCCCAATAACCTTGTTGAGGTGAGTTAAAATGTGGTTTGGTTAGTATTCTATTCGTATTGTTTACCTGCATCATTGTCCTCCTCATCAGAATCCATTCCCAACTGAAGAGTTGTACTTGTACTCTTATTTCCATTGTTATTCAAGTATGCCTACAGCAAAATTTTCAAATTAATTTTTTCTTATATAAAACATGAATATCTTCTAAACTGCAACAATTATGTGAGCAAGTCTCAGACAAACTGAACAAAACTATACAGTTTCATAAATTTGCATTAAAATTCATAAACTTGTTTCATCTAAACTTTGTCAGAGTACACTAAAATGTGGTCTCTCAATACAGGTCTAATCTAAAGGATTATTCAACTAAATGGTTTCCAGAATGTGGTCTTTTAGACAACTGGTCTAATCTAAAGGATTATTTAACTAAGTGGTTTCCAGAATGTGGTCTTTTAGACAATTGGTCTAATCTACAGGATTATTTAACTAAGTGGTTTCCAGAATGTGGTCTTTTAGACTATTGGTCTAATCTACAGGATTATTTAACTAAGTGGTTTCCAGAATGTGGTCTTTTAGACAATTGGTCTAATCTACAGGATTATTTAACTAAGTGGTTTCCAGAATGTGGTCTTTTAGACAATTGGTCTTCCATTACAGTGGTCTTTTATGACAGGTTCCACTGTACAACTCAAATGTTAACTGTTACCTGGGTTTGTTGAAGTAAGTCCACACTTTCCTCACTGTCATACTCTTCACTTTCATTCTCATAAACAAGTGTAGTGGTAACATTAGTGGGTTTCACATTTCCTGGAGATTTTTTTCCAAGAATTTCCTCAGCTGGAGCAGTTTGAAAATCAGACTCTGACTCTGTCTCTGACCCTTCATCATCTTTCCTTTCCTAAAATTTAACATTTAATATTAATTCTTCAGAAAGAAACTAAAATTCTTGAATACTAATAGAATTAAAGACTGGATTGTGTTGTTTGTGACTATGTAACTATGACTGAACAATCTAAAACAATCATTTAACTTAATCATAAATTTAGAATTGAAACATTTGGTTTTGAGTTTGCTGTATAGTGATGAATGAAATGAAAATAAAAACACTCACTTATTGATCTAATAGAGAATATATTGCAATATCAAGAGTAGTGTATATTGTCTATTCTGAACGCTGTCTGAACTCTGAGAAAAAACAGGCATACTTAACTTCCATCACTATATTATATGGCTTTTCTTTAAAATTGTTTGCAACAAAAAATCCTGCAAGTGTTAGACACTGAATACTCTGTAAAATGCATTTGATTTTCAGTGCAGAAGTCATTGAATATTTTTACTTTTGTTCAACGTGTCTATGCACAAGGAATATTCACTATAAAATCCAGAGAAAAAAGAAAAAACCTTTTTAGAGGATATACTTTTATTCTAGCTTAAAGGGTCATTTCCTGTGGGTTTTTTTTTCCAAAAAGCATTTCCACTTTTTATACTACTTAGGCTGATATACAATAACAAATAAGAGATACCGTAATTGGCCATGTATAATCTGCACTCTTTTCACTCTAAAATTTGTCTCAGGGATGGGGGTGTGGATAATACAGTACAACAGGTTCTTCGGGAATTTTTTTCCTTGGGACTATAGTAAAAAAAGGGGCAGAAGATTTTATGTTGGATGGTAAACTTGCCTTTATTTGGCCAAGTTTTTTCGTAATCATGATCTTCGTGTCAATTTATTTCTCCATTGCTTTCTGTATGTGTTTATTGTCTACGGTGATGGTGAATAAATGTTTGATAAATGAATCTTGTCTTCAGTGTGTGTTCATGTGTATTTCAGTTTACAAATCGCCTATAAAATAGCTCATTGCAAAGTTGGTCAGCGAGTGACACTCAGACTGTCAGATTGCCGATTGGTAACCAGACATTAATCATAGAATATCCATGGGAACCAGAATAGTACAGTACCTGTGTGTCCTGTTAACCCTCCTCGTAGAGTTTTCTGCTATTATTGAAAATATATACAATCTCAACTCGAATTATAGTGATTATTTCGCACTTGTAGTTGACAAAGCGAACCGCCATACTGTAACTGTAAATAAGGGAGTTACATGGAACAGCATATGTAGTATCTTGTAGTTTCGTACTTCAGATTCCCATTTTGTAGTTTTACATTTATTTCAAATTTCATAGTATCATATTTTCTTTTATTTAATAAATATTTCTCTATTTCTGTCAAATACCGATCTTAGGATTGATATTTAAAGTTAGTCTGATTTTTGGTCATACTAATGCCCCAGTAATGGCCATGGATAAAACCCAGATGCGGGTTAGGCCTAAAAGCACGAACACCTTTTTTTCTCTGAGATCTGATGCTGAAATGGGGGGTGTGGATAATTCATAAATGCGGATTATACACGGCCGATTATGGTATACACAGGCATAAAAATTCTTAAATTCCTGTATATTTTACGAAAATTGCTTCAGAAACCCGGGTTTGGCACTTATTCACTTGCAATGAAACACTCTGCCATGCTATTTGTATATGAATACCACACCGGACCTTAATTATTTTTACAAAATATGTAGGAATATAACAATTTTTCTGCCTGTGTATATCTCTTATTTGTTATTATACATCAAGTACAAGTAGTGAAAGTAAAAGAAAATCTAATTTTTTGGGGGGTTTTTTTTTTGGGGGGGGGGGTGTTAAATACAGCTTTAGAAACTGGAAGGGCATATATCATGAAATTCAGATTATTTGTTATCCATATTTTAGAAATGCTACATGCCAAATTTAAAAATGCTAGTGATTCTTTAAAGGAATTTGAAAAAAGAATGCAACACATTGCTTGTTGATAGACAGATAGCCTTACCAGTTGTCCAATAAAGTATACACAAGTCACATCACCAAATGTAAGTTGATCATTATGCTTCAATTCATACCTAACTTCTGGAGATAAATATAACTGAAAAAGACAAATCAAATTTTTCATTTGAAAGTGTCCACTTCCTTTTTAGATTATAATAAAAGTTTAATTGTCTTTCTATAATATCAAAACTTTGACAAAACAGAATAAAGATGTTTACATGTGTCAAGCGAAGACAAACAGTTGAATTTTAATTTATAAATTATTCAAAGGTTTCCACATCATAAATGTAAAACACTAACCAAAGCAACACAAACTGAATAATTTATATTATTTTTGACATTTATTTGTATATAACACATTGTTATAAAACAAGTAAATTATGATTTCAAAACAAAAAATTCAAGTTTGACAATCTTTAAACATTTGAAAATGATATTTCAAACAGATATAAACATTTGTATTTTCCTTTGCTGTTAGATACTGTGCTCAATAAATAATTACAGCAGTCACACAGACAGTAGTTCTTCTTTTAATCTCATTTACAATGTCTGATCATACAAAGAAAGCAATTTATTGGGAGAGAAACATATAAGAGTGTGAATACTGTACTTTAAAATAACCCAGTAGTAAGACTTACTTTTCCTCTTTTAGTTTTGTTACGACTACCTTTGTCATAGATAAGATGTGTCTCTCCTCTGATTTCAATGCAAGCATGTTGCCGAGATAATGCCTGAAAAGTTTTAAAGAAGTAAATAAAAATTGAATAGTATATAAACAGGACTGGTACAAGTAAATGCAGACAACATATTTGTCAATTCAGCAAATTGCTTTAACAAACAATCTTGCATCTATTCTTGAACCAAGAATAACAAATTTCAAACAATATTTAAACATCTCAATGTATCATTCAAACCATAGTAAATGAAGTATGTTCCATACTTCATTTACTATGGTTTTTTCATGTTATCTTACAATTCATCATTAGTCCAATTTGGTTTGATCATTATTACCACCTCAGGTTTATCTCCATTTGATTTGCTTAACAAAAAAAAAAAAAAGGCAAGAGGCCCAAGTTAATCACCTGGCAAAATTGGTGAACACTGCAGAAAACATGAAAAATGTGTGAAAGATAAAATGCCTAATTAACATGAAAAACAGTACGCTCATTGAGCCTTAATAATCACCTGAGTGAAATGTATTTTACTGGCAATATACTGAAAAGCAACCAACAGCATGAAAAAATTCATTGAAAAGGAGAATTACCTTGCATAAGGGTAGACGTACATGCCTTGTCGATTTTTTCTTTCAAGATACATGTAATGTGCAACAAGTCGAAAACATGCGAAATCCCTTTAAAAGGAGAAATAACTTTCACAAGGATCACCCTCACAATTTCAGCACAAAAATGTTTTTATATATCTTTGTGGTGATCACTAGATAATAGGAGCCCAAAACATGAAAATATCCACTTAAAAGGGGAAATAACTCCCATAAGGGGCAACCTGACTATTTTGGCCCTATTCACTTTTTGTACATCTTTATATGCTGTACATTTCTGCATCTTTCACTTTTATTCTACCTATTACACTTTTCAAGATAATGTCAAAAAACATCTAAAAACATGAAAAATGCACTTAAAACGGGAAAAACTCCCAAAAGGGACAAACATGACAATTTCAGCCCAATTGACTTTTTTTGTAGATCTTTGCGTGAACATTTTTGCTTTTTTCACTTTCCTTCTTTCTATTATACTTTTCAAGATAATAGGACAAAACTGTCAAAAACATGAAAAATCCACTAAAACGGAAAATAACTCCCAAAAGGGGTGACCTGACAATTTTGGCCCTATTGACATTTTTGTAGATCTTTGCATGCTGAACATTTTTGCTTCTTTCACTTTAACTCTACCTATTATACTTTTCAAGATAATGTCAAAAAACATCCAAAAACATGAAAAATTCACAAAAAAATGGGAAATAACTCACATATAGATCGACCCGACAATTTCCAGCAAAATGAAATATTTGTAGATTTTTGGAAGCTGCTCATTTTAAGGTAACGTTTTTTCTTCTAGATTAATTATTTTGGAGATACATGTATTAAGTCAAAAATATCTGCTGACTCATTCCTTCTATATATAGACATGGCAGCCATGTTTGGTCCTAGCCCCTTTTCATCGGCAAACTTTAAGTGTCTTTACATGGTTATACTTCCTGTCAAGTTTGGTTCAAATTGGTCCAATGGTTCTGACCCCTAGCGGCGTTTTTGTTTGCAAACTTTGTAGATATTTACTTAACAATCATGCATACATAAGAAGAAGATTTTTAAAGACGTACCAAGTTTTGGTACTTTTTGGTCTTTTTCAGGGCCCCTATTGGTCCTACCCTTTTTTCCATTCGCAAACTTTATGTGGCTTCACATGGGGATGCTATATGCCAAGTTTGGTTAAATTGGCCTACTGGTTCTTCAGAAGATGTTTAAATGCAAATTTGAACAGACGGACAACAACGGACAACGCAGGACACTGGACATTTGACTATAGCAATACTCACTTGGCCCTTTGGGCCAGGTAAGCTAAAAAAAGTTTACAAATTGTATATGATTTTACAGAATTTCAACAATGATAAAATCAAAAGCAGTCCATAATCATATAAACTTTTTTTTGTTTTACAGCGATAAAGAAGAAGTAGAGCCCTGTGTGATAAGAAACTGCATGTCATTTTTTACAATTCTCTCTATCAGAATTAGCAACCTCATTTTCCACTTTTTGTTCTGTATTTTGGAAGAAAAAGCAAAACACAGATAAATGTCTTTATCAATGTAAGAAGATTACCTTTAATGGTATAGCAATATTACAAGCCTCTTCTTGTCTTCCTATCACATTATCTCCTGTAAAACATATTAAAATGAGTAGAAAACAGTCATCACACCATGCTTTACTATATACAAATACATTTTTAACAATTCGTTTAACATAAAAATGATGAGAAAAGATTACTGAAATGGATTCTACATAAAAAACTAAAAATACCTTCATACAGTGGATAAATCTTCTCTGGAAATCCTTTTTGACAAATGACTTTTAGATATGATGACTGAAAAAACAAAAGGAAATCTGATACATTACAGACATTTGGAAATAAAAAAAATTACTGGTCAACCGGACCAGTGAATAAAGGAATTCCACAAGTCAAATAAAATATTTTTTACTGGTCTGTATATACACAATTGAAAAGAAATGGAAAATTACTGGTCATTTGGACTAGTTATCAGATAGATTTCACCAGACTTTTGTAAAATTTACCAGTTTTTCTGGTAAGACCAGTGAATTTCAAAAACTCTGCATCATACAGTCTATTAACACTTATCACACAAGAACAAGAGCTGATAAAGTCAGTCCTGTGGGATAGGACTGATTAAATTTATACTTTCTTTAACATACGTCAATTGTTATATTCTGTAATTTTCTGGAGTGTTCTGATAAAAAAAAAACTTACAATATTCTTTTGTTTAGAATCATCTTCATTGTCAGTTTCTTCATCAAAGTCCTCTAGAAAGATAGCTTGAGTTTGTTCCAGATCAGACATAATTGTTATATTCCAAAAACATGCCTAGTTACCATGGATCTGTGACTTTAGGTTATTCTGAAAAAGGCAAAATAATATTAAAATTAATGACCTTTCAAGCAATAGAGCTCAACAAATATTTGAAAATATAAAATAATTTACCATTCAGATTCTTTCTTTATTACTTCACGTTTCTTTATTACTTTAAATGAACCAGGATGGAGTATGGAATCAAATATTTTAGATAGGTACACAGACTGCAATATTGGCACAAGATCAATTCTTGTCACATTTGTAAGGTCTACTGTGTCTGTCACAAAGTAAAATCAGAGCGATCTAAAATGTGACCCTATATTTTTATCAGCTGATGTCGGTCAGATTTGAGTTATTTTTAAAACTAATGCATTTACATAGAGAATGGGGAGTCAATGGGGAATCATCCATTAAGTGCCCTTTTTTAGGATCAATTCTTGCCAAATTTATAAATAACTTGTTTTTACATTGTATGTCAATAAGCAATGTGAATTGATTTTTTTTTTATTTGCGATGGGAATAATGTTTAAAAAGTAAAATTGAATGGCTCACTTTTCAGAATTTTCCATGTGATTTATTATGATAAGATTATGAGTTTGTCTAAGAAGAAAGAGAAAGCAAATGGTTGTCTTAAGTATCTGGTCAACATGTTTTTCTTTGCAATTGCCTAGTCACAAAAGGCTACATTCATATTTTCACTCTAACTTCAAAAGACATTTGCTAAATCTGGTGCTTTTTTTTCTTAAACTCTTATAAGTTAGATTGTAAACATATGGATTGTTCAATTTTCAATACAGCACTATTCTGACATTTACATGTAGCCCCCTAAAATGTGATGTCACATCTAGATCTTCTTTCGCTTCCCCAGGAGGTTTTGGATTTTGTCATATTTCTTGGTTCTTTGAAGTAATAACTATGTTTGCTCATATTTGAAAAAGAAAATTGTCCGACAATGGCATATTCAAATACAAATCACAATCACTATTCAGAAATGGCTGAAATAATCGATTTCAGAATCTCTGATAATGTGCAGTCACATATCCCCATCGAACTCAGACTTACAATTCTGGGGGTACCAAAGGAAAACTGAGTGTTAGCTGGCTTTTATGACTTATGTAACCTAGATGGCTTGAAACTTCCAGAAAATGGAAGCTCCAGAAAAATCGCCAGAAGTAATTTTTTGTCACCAGTTGAAATAAAAGATTGCCATTTACGACATTGGATTGTTTTTGCTCAGTTCAATGTGTTTTGGTAACTGAAGATGCTAAAGATTTGTTTGTGGTAATTCGTACAATCTGCAGATGTTACTATCACGACCATAACATCCGGAAAAGATGAGAGTACATTTGTAACTCATGTTTCCAATGACAATTTTAATAGTTAATCTGATTTTAATACAGAGCTGATTGGTCAGAATAGAAAAGAATAATCTGATGATTTAGTTTGAAATAATTCATTTTATATTTAAAACTTCTGAATTGGGAATTTTTGCATGTATTTCAGGAAAATATGAGCCATTTTCATATTGGGAATGGGTCCGGTAATCGAACCCCAAAACGGCCTAGGAAATTCCTTGTTATCTATCATATTAGTGTTAATTTTGGTAACATTAATGGTAATTTCAGCAACTTATTTAGTAATCTTGGCAAACAGTGGTAATTTCAGTATTTATATGCACCCGTATTTCACTATATGATTTTTCCCCTCATTCTTCGAGAGAAAAGGAAAGAACAATAAAAATAGTAAAATGTCTTCTTTGTTGCCACTCTATCTAGTAGATTTGGAGAGCACTTGTCCAACTGGACGAGTGAAAAGTTATATGATTGTTTATTTATTATTTTTTCTTTTAAGTTTAGTATTAGAAACTTCAAAAAACAGTCACATGTGAGAAGTCTTGTTGTAATCAAACAGACATTCTGTAATACCACCTGGCAACTTATGGGTGAGACTTCCTTTTGCACCCTCCACTCAAATATTTCCAAAAACATAAAATACGGTAAATACTTAAACATTAAATATATAATTTCTGAATATATTTTATTGATGTCATTCAAGAAATTTTCAAATGATTCCATAGAGGGCGTAGCCCTCATTTATGTAGAGAATCTCACATTTTTATTCCTACTACATCCGGGGACTCGTACTATTAATAGTAAAAATTCTGCTCACATCAGGAATCTGCGTGAGGCAGAAACAAAATGTCGGAATTGCAAATTCATTACTTAAAAGCACATTGCAAACGAATTAAAAAACTACCGTACTAGTAGACGTTTTGCAGACGGAGACCACAAGGACTAGTGTTGTACAAAATGTACATTGAATCCAATCACAAAGCGCATCCATTATTCGGGAAATGTGAACTGCATGAAGTGATGGATTTGCTGAGATAGAGTAAAATACATAGCATAAAACATAATGTTGCATTTAATTCATGACCAGGGCTATCAATAGAGCAAAATTTTGGAGAGTCCCTGGGACCCCAGGGTCAAAATCTGGGGAGTCCCATCCAGAAAATGAAGAGTCCACATACTAGTATTCAAAGTCATTGCCAAAATCTATTTTAATGGTTGTCTCTTCATTTATTTATTTGTTCATATCTATTAGATCTAGATTCTTTCTACACGTAGATAGTTTTTTTTAATTATCAATAATTGTATTTTTATTTGTATAATTATTTTTGTAGTGCAGGGTCCTAATGAGTCATAATTTTCATGACTTAAAGTGTGCTATGCATTATCAAATTAGAAGTTCTAACCCATTTTTTTTAAAGGGATAAGGGTCGCGCTGGTTGAAAAAATTTGTGTCCAATAAAAACAAAATCACCAGTTGTCAAAATCTGTATCAGTTTTCAATTTTTGGAGCCAGATTTGAAAGAAGAAAAAAAAGATTGAGGTTATATAACTATGTTAATTGTCATTACTGTTAATTCATTTAATTCAATTCAATAAATTACATTAAGTTATTATTGTCTGTGTTTGAAATATTATGTAATTGAAATAAAATACTGTTTTGTATTGAAATCAGCACAATTTTAAAAGATGCATCCATTCTATTACACTGTATAGTTTATGGTGTGGGATGCAGATGTCATATAAGACACCATGATCTCGCCTCGAGATTTATTATATAGTTAAATATTTTAAGTAAAATCATTGAGGATTGATATACAAGCTGCATGGATTTGATTGGCATTATTGATGTTGATATTTTAAGTATGCGTGTAGGACAAAACACATAGATAGTGATTATAGGTGTGAAGGTTTAAATATACAGGTAATCACTTTATCTGTACAACCATGTACCTGACCACTACAGGTCCTTGTGTATGTAATTACCCCCAGCACTCATCCAATAATTACACCTCAGGATAATCTAATGACATTAATTAATAAACAGGGTTATTAATTAATAAACAGGGTTATTAGTCCCTGTTCTGATTACCATATGGAAGATATAATTGACTGGCGTAACCTAGAAGTATTAATACTTCAATAAAATGGAGAAAAATCGCCAGGAGCAATTTTTTTGTCGTCAGTTCAAATAAAAAAATTGCCATTTGCGACATTAGCAAAGCCCAGCACAACGCCTGGTATCTGGTTAGTCTTAAATACACCTGCACATGCCTGTAGAGAAAAATATATGTCGGCAACATAATTGGTGGTTAATTCAAATAAAAGATGATATAATCTAGTTGAGTATGTCTTTTCATATTCTAAAACACAACAATCTATGATTATCTCGACTATTTACTGATCTATGGCACAGGTATTTGATCTATGGATGATTGAACTTTCATGGTAATTAATTATGCCTGCAAAGATGACAACAAGTGATAAGTTTTGCAGGTGTATTTAGATCTCGATCACAGGAGGCTGAAGTTATGTCATTAAAATAAAATCTAGTGTAAACACGTTTCTATATCATATTTTTTAATCCTGTGATCGAGATCTAAATACGCCTGCAAAAGGTATGACTTGTTTACCCACAATATGGCAGCTGTCTTTGCAGACGTAATTATCGTGAAAGTTCATTCATCAGCAAATAGTCAAAATAATTATAGATTGTTGTGTTTTGGGGGTATGAAAAGACATATTCCACAAGAATATATAAACTTTCATTTGAATTAACCACCAATTACGTTGCAGGTGTATACTTTTCTTTGCAAGAGTAATTAAGACTGACCCCTGGTAATATACAGATAGCATTATTGGATAAAGTGTCATGCTAGTGTTCAGAATGCCCTGGGGCCCATTTTACGAAAAGTCCCAAATCCTAAGTCTTAGCCCTAATTGTCATGGAACTGACCAATCACTGAATCAGTGTTGCGTTGCCATGGTAGTTAGGACTGAAAGTTAGTATTTAGGACTTAAGACCTTTCGTAAAATGGTTCCCAGTTTCAGCATACTTTTCTACCTACTACATTTAAGTAATATGGCATTCAACTAAATAACCCACTGTGTCTGTGGTATGTTTTATGAGTCTCTTGTCTTGGGGTTTCTTTATACAAAATAAAGTTAAAGCACTATTTCCATTTACTAAACATACGTTGAGAAAGTAAATATGAAAATCGGAAGAACATATAAGGAACAAAACCGAAAAGCACGAATAAATGCAGGCTCATTAAATGTAATCCGGGCTAACTCGAAAGTTCCCTATTGTATTCCTCTCTCTTTTGAAAAGAATAGCCAATAGGCCTACTTGGCATGATCGAAATGCAATGTTTACTTTTAGTTTTATGTTTTGGAAAATTGTTTGACTTCACTGTCATTTATTGAATTGTGCCTTCAAAAATGTAACCACCACTGTTAACACAAATTGTAATATTTACACAAACACCAATTAGACGTGTAATTTGTTGTCAGTCACCTTTGTCAAGTTTTGATCATCTCTCCAATTTCGATTTCTGCTATTCGCGCAATTTGAGTGAGCATGCGTCATTATATCGGAAGTAAACAGGTAAAAAATTGAGGGTACACGAAAAAGACGATTCCGAACCCATATATTCAAAATAAACTTGTCAAACTCAGTAAAAAGATTAATTTGAGTCCTATGTTTTGCTTCATATTTGGTGAACACATTCGAAATTTCCCAATCAAATAAATATACCACAATTAATTACACTATACTACCTTGTTTTTGTAGTATTTTTCACATGCAGACAGACACACGTTATGGAAATCGAAACAACTGTAATGCGTAATACTAACTTTACTCCAGTTTAACGAGATGAATTCCGCTGGTAAAATTACAAATACATTTTTATATGAACCTTTTGAATTACTTTGTTACCTGCGGGTGACAATTATCATAAATACTTTTACCAAATTATGGCTTATCTGTACCAGCTCGGTATTCGGAACATATTTTATTTAAAATCCCAGGATCTGTCTCGTCTGTGGGTCCTTCGGGAGTTTCATTGCTGTGGACTGCAGAAAATGGGCGTAGAAGTTAAAACAATTAACCCAGGAAAAGGTAAACATACACAAAATAAAGAAATACCACTGTATATCGAAACGGAAAAAAGATATTTACGCATACAAGCGATCAGTGAATTTCACCATAATTTACGTAAACACACTTAAAAGTTAAAGTCACTTGACTTGCAGTTATTGTATTATTGGTCATTTATTATTTTACTTCCCTTAGCTTAGGTTCGAATTGGCTTAACAACCGTGGAGTGATGTATATGATCCGACAGGATAACGAATTATAACGTTCATTGATTAAATAATGACAGCTAGTCTACACAGTAAAGTCACTATCAAAATACCATATAGTGATATACTCAACTTACAGACATATCCTATCATACGGCCTATCATCTGCTTTAATTTAACTTCTTAATGACTTAAGCCATGTAAAATGCACCAGCCCACCAAAATATCAGGGATCTCCATGAATGAAAATTTAACAATGGAGCAATCTTTGACTCAACTCTAACACCCCCTCCCAAACTCCATTGCACCCCGCCGAAAAAATATGAGTCGCGACTTTTACGATTACATTTGAAATTATTTAATTATTTATGCTCTGGCATCAGTTAAAAAGTGAACTTGATCTATTTCTTCACTAAAAATATTACAGTTGATGTAATGAATGTATAATATTAACAAAAAAAAAAAAAATCATATAAAGTATAAAAAAAATCATTATTTTATTGATAAAATCATTTTGCTTCAGTTAACCACTAAATGATTAAAACACGTATTTTTGGGTGAAACAGTAGAAATTGAATCACATATTTGTAAATATTCAGGTTAAACAGCAGAAATGTGATTACTTATGTTACATGTATGTATTTTTGGTCAAACAGCAGGAATCTGATTATTTTTTGTATACACATATTCCAATGAAACTGCAGAAATATAATTATTTATTTGTATGTATTTTCAGGTGAAACATATCCAAAAATAGGCCAGACAGTTGTAATTCACTATATAGGTTTGTATATCTACTACTGGTATATATAAAAATCTCTAAGTATATTGTAAAAATCTTATATCTATATGTATAACTGAAATTAAACTCTACAGTTTGGCTGGATTGTGATTAGTGTGTAGCAAATTAATTCCAATCTATGAATTGACTTCCTGTTTGTCTGCCCATTCACCTGTTGGCCTAATTCCAACCTGTGAATTGACTTCCTGTTTGTCTGTCCATTCACCTGTTGGCCTAATTCCAATCTGTGAATTGACTTCCTGTTTGTCTGTCCATTCACCTGTTGGCCTAATTCCAATCTGTGAATTGACTTCCTGTTTGTCTGTCCATTCACCTGTTGGCCTAATTCCAATCTGTGAATTGACTTCCCGTGTGTCTGTCCATTCACCTGTTGGCCTAATTCCAATCTGTGAATTGACTTCCTGTGTGTCTGTCCATTCATCTATTGGCCTAATTCCAATTTGTGAAAATTGACTTCTTGTGTATCTGTGCATTCATCTGTTGGCCTGACTGTCTATCTGTTTGTCTGTCCATCTGTCTTCATCAACCATTTAGAAACTGTTGTTTTTACATTGTAGCTCTGTTTTGAGATAATCATTTAGAATATGTATGACTTCACAAAGTGATACATTTGTATCTACATGTAACAGTCATTAGTTGTCTTTGGTCTTAATTTTCTACATTGACCTTGATTTTTACAATTTAGCCATTTTTTTATCTTTTTATTACAGTTGTATAAATTTTAATTACGCAAACATACATTGATTGTCTCTGCAGTGGTTAAGTGTTTTTCATTTAAGCAGTCGTCACATTTCTCACCAGCATATCTGCTTATAAACTTTCACAATTCTGTGAAATTCTCTTATACTTATATGTGAAATAGACCACAGGTATCTATTAACCCTGTATGCTGTATTAGAATATGCTCTGCAAACCCAGCTCCTGTCTTTTTCCTACATATTTATTTGTTTACATTATTTGCCATTACATTGTATATAGGTTACCTTGAAGATGGTACAAAAATTGATTCATCACGAGATAGAAGACAGCCATTTAAATTTAAAATAGGAAAAGGTCAAGTTATCAAAGGCTGGGATGATGGAGTTTTAAAGGTAACATATAAATTATGATGTTTTCTGGAGCAACCATAATATACATTGGCATGTAATACAGCTAGACTTATTCTTTAGAGAATTTCCAGCAATCAATATTAATTAAATATACCGCTGGTTCAGGGAAACATTTCGCATTACTCTGTAAATTGTTATTGGTTTTGTTTATTGTTGTTTAACGTACCACTCAAGAATCTTTCACTCATATGGTGATGTCACCAAATGCCGGTGAAAGGCTTCAAATTTTGGCCTATGCTCGGCTCTTACTGCCATTGAGCAGTGAGGGTTCATTAACGTGCCAACTCCAACTGCGACACCGGACCTCGATTTTTACTGTCTCATCCAAAGGACAGGATACCAGCCTGCGGCCAGCTGGACTCTTGGTAAATCATGATAGTCATACAGTAAATTGATTAACAATATATTTAAATCCTGGTATTGTGAAACTTTTCAGGTCTTCAGAAATATGTGAGCCCTGCATTGACTCTATAGGTCACCTGAGCCAAAAGCTCATGGTGACCTATTGTGATTGTCATTTGTCTGTTGTCATTGTCCATCATGCATTGTACATATATATACACTTTGGACTTCTTTTCAAGAACCAATGGGCCAATTTGAATCAAACTTGGTAGGAACCATCTTCTTGTGAAGTTGCAAAATGTTTGAGAATAAAAAGGGCTATGACCTGTAGGGACTCAAAAAGGGCCAAAAGGTTAAAAACTTGGTACATCTTTTCATGAAGCAATGATCAAATCAAATTTGGTATGCATGATATGCAATATTTACAACATACATGTTCAAAGTTTGTGAATGAAATGACCTAGGGTACAATTTTATACAAATGGCTTATTAACTCAAAACTGATTAAAACACTATTTGAAAGTCCTTTGGAATCATCTAAGGTTCATTGTGACAAAGTTTCAAGGTCAGGGTTACAGACACCCAAGTAAACCGACAATATCAGTTGCATAATTTACCAAGTTTGCCAGGTGGATGCCTGAATCCCCTTAGGCCTCTTGTTTATTTATGGATAGGTCTACTCTATCAAGATAGAGTGGCATATACAGGTTCTGTCAGAAACCAAAGCAACACTGTATATTGGTCAAAATTAAGAGTGTACAGGTAAAATATTTTTCCTTTCTATGATCCATGCATTACTATTGCTCTAATATTTTGTGGCAACAAGCCTTTCACTCATATTAGGATCCAACTGAGGCTTTTGTTTGTAAACATGTGCCATTTTTTCATGGTAGAATTATGTGTGAATTGAAAAGAGTGTTTGGTATACATAAACTACATCTAATTTCAGATGAGTGTGGGAGAACGTGCTATTCTGACTTGTACTGCTGATTATGGATTTGGATCTAAGGGATACCCTGGTGTATATCCTTTTAAGTTGTTGATTATAGGTCATTAGATCAGTACTTTTGTATCTTAATAATTTTTAGCTTTCTCTTTTATATAAATGTTACAAACTTTAATGTAATCAGTTACAAAAATATTTAATAGAAATGGAAATCTGGGCTGAATTATCATTATTGCCCACAACATCTTTGCATTACATCTACATTGTAATTCTTCTCCATTTCATGAACACTCAGTGTTTTAATTTTATGAAAATTGAGTTAATTTTAGCACTTATTATTAAGGCAAGGCCTTATTGCTATGACAGACTCAAAGCTCCTGGGGTTTTCCTGTGTACTCAATAAAGCATCTTCGGGCTATATCGTACAAAAATGAAAATGCCATAAAATTTACCTACAGGTAACTACTTTAACCTGTGCTGTGGAAAATAATTACCTGAGATTCAACAGTTAAAACACTTCTTTGTGTCTTATTTGAATCATGTTTCATTTGCATACTCTCACATTACATGTATTATTCCTGAACTAGGAAGCTGTTTATTTATTTGATAACACATTGAAACTTAATTGAACAATGAAGACAGTTGAAAATGTTTGATGAATTATTTTTATAGTCATGTTACAAATAGGATAAACCATCTAAAAGGGGAATTCCCTTAGTTTAGCTTTGACAATTTTGATGTTGATGTTTATTTTAATTCATATTTTCTTTTCTCATTGTTTCCTTTTATTCATACAACATGTTTTTTAGCTCACCTGAGCCGAAGGCTCAAGTGAGCTATTGTGATCACTCCCCGTCCGACGTCCGGCTGTCTGTAAACTTTTTATATTGTCGACTTCTTCTCTGAAACCACTGAAGGGATTTTGATGAAACTTTACAGGAAGCAAGTGCTCAAGGTCCTTCATCAAGTTAATAGTTTTCAGCCAGATTGATAGAATATTTTATAAATTATTTAAGACAGCAAAAAAAAAAACAAAGGGGGGGGGATGTGCATTTTTCACACTATCAGCTTTTGTTTCAAAACCACTGATAGAATTTTGACAAAACTTTACAGGAAGCAAGTACTTAAGGTCCTCTACCAAGTTTTTATTTTTCAGCCAGATTAGCCCTGGGGTGTGGCAAAATAGGTCACTTAAGGTACCTCTATTTAAAAAATCTTCTTCTCCAGAACCACTACATAAATTGAAAAATGGATTGTTTCTAAGTGATCTACATAGAAATTGGAATATTAATATATACATAAATTCACCAATCCAGATTTGACAAAGGACTTGCTTTTCAGTCTTTTGATTAATTAAAATCACTGTATATGTCTTAAATGGTTTTAAAGCGATTGTATACACCTTTTAAATCCTCTGAAACTTAAACATGAGTCTTGGTTACCATCCATGAGTCGAAGTCCTGATGTTTGGAAGTTTTCTAGATGGTTCCTTGAACTTCGACTCAATAAATTTTTACTGTAGTTTATTTAGGTTTGCAGTTATGCAGTAAATGATAGGTTTGCAATTTGAAAATGACAGGTTAGCATTTTCAAATTCCGAATTACATAAATATATTAGACCTTGTGGTGTACTCTTGCGTAAACCAGGTTTTGTGTATATTTTCTCGAGTTTTATAGTAATTTAAACATTATCTAATATTTCTTAATGCATAGTTCAAAGTTTTATTAAAGTATATCAAAGCAAACTATTTACCTGTCTCATTACTGTTTTATCTTTGATGCCATCTCTGTATACTTGTTAATGCATATAAACAGGTGAAACCACCTCCGGAGGGAGTTTGGTTGGTTTCCAGAACTGGTTTGAAACTGTTAGTGATAAATGAGAAAACTAGTTTCAAACCAATTTGGTGCAATAAATGAAAGGTTTACCAAACTATTTATAAACCAGTTTATAGATGATAAGTTCACCCACCTTAGAATCTGTTCTATAGTCTTAATCCAGGTGAGTAATAGGCCTACATGCTCAGATGTAGATGAGCCTTTGATTTGTATTTGATAGTCTAGAGCATTTCCTTAACTTACATTACTATACCTAAAAATGCCAAGCTCATTCTGGACGTGGAACTAATATCTCTGGAATGAAACCGGGAAGGATTCTTTTGGAGTCAATTACGATGGATCAAACCAAATTTAAAAAAAAGACCAAGATGAGATGTCTTTATAGTTGTGCTAATACAGTCAGCAATACCTGGTGCTTAAACCAAAAGAGTTCATTGTCTCTGATTGTCAACCAAATGTACACAGATGATACCGTGTTTCATTTTTAAGCTAAAATTTGTTTTTGGGCTAACTTGAATGATCTTGATATACAATGTATATATCTTAGCAATATATGTATATACATACATCCTTTTTAAGAAATAGTTACGACATTTGCAAAGTATATAATTGTTTTGAGATTGTATACATGGGATTTGAAGTGTGCTGAATGTATTTTATTTAATTTGACAAATGTCTATTTACTAAATAAAAGATTTTTAAAATATCATAATATTTCTCTTAGGGCTATTCCAGAAAAAAGTGCTTCCTGGGGGCAGAATGCCATTAATATAAAAATATCTTGGTGGGGGTTAAAATCAGGTTTGAAATTTTTCGGTAGGGGGTGTGAATAGAGAGATGGATTGTATTGGAGGTCTTAATACCGATTTACTGTGTTAGCTTATCATGTTTTTTTTGGCCTTTTTATTTGAATCATTTTGTTTCTTTTCTCTTTAATATTTTCTGGTCAGTAATTACAGTTTACAGATTGGTTGACACGAAATTGTCATAATAGCGTTAACTTTAATATGCTGATGATTCTTTGGTGTGATAATTATGATCTTAAAGATATCAAATTGACAAACGTAATAAATGCATTATATTCCCTTGCTAGTCAGTTTCAATATCATTTATTTGTTTTACACACTAAGTCTTACATGTATAAAATATAAATTATATATACATAATATAAATAAATTTACTATTTTTTGTCATTTTCGCATTGTATTGTAGATCATGATCTGACATTAAAGAGAATATAAGGTACAAGGATGTAAATGATTAGTCCTATTTTAATACATACATTGTTTTGAATGACAGCTGTATTCCAATAATAACCTAAAATAGTAGGTTTTTATCTTTTCCATAATATGAAAAATCTTAATCTTTTATTTAAATTTGTTGGCTGATTTTTTATCAAAATTTGTTGATTGTTTTTTTTTTGTTTAAAATGTGTTGGTGGTACCCCTAATTTTCATTGAAGGCGACTTTTTTTCTGGAATAGCCCTTATATTTTATCATGTCATTGAAAAATATGCATTAACAAAAAGATGATAAAACTAGATTCATTATATGAAAAATTAGGTTTTATAATATCAACTTTAATCTACAATAGATTTAAACCTTGAAATGGTTTAAACAATAGAAAAAGGTGACATTTCTCTGATTCATGTTTGAAAGGAAACCAAGGTATACATTGATATGTTTGCATGTGTGTTTGAAAAATCAGAACTTTTCATACTTTCAGAATGTCAAATCTGTGTACACGTTCCTGTTTTGTGGACACATTTCACCATTTTATTATTTTTGTCTTTCATGCTGATAAATAGCAAACATGCAAAGTTTATCATCAGTTTTATGTCTTTCACATATGTTTGTTTATTGATTTTTATAAATTGAGAACATAACTTAAAACTAACCACTTTGAACATTAACCATTACCATATTTTCCTGATACTACATTGTTATGATAACATCACCTCGCAGAAGTTCTTATCTGAGATCAGAATATATATGCATGTAAAAATTTATTAAGTCTGAAAATATGAATCACAAATACCTAATGTCCTATCAGTATTTTGTAATATGATTTTTTCAAAAAAAAATTCTTGTTAGGGGGTGTTGGTTTTTTTAGTGTCTTTTACATGATGTATATATTATACAAAAATGGTATGATTTATAAAGTGTTGGTTCTTAGTACTAATGGTAAATCAAATAAGATTTTTAACTTTGTGCTATTTTGTTCTCTAGTCTTACTTGAAATGTTTGAATGAGTTTTTCCCCTCTGGTCAGGGTATATGTTCTTGTTATCTCAGCATTAGCTTACTAAGGCTCCTCATCCAGTTTAAGCACTTTTAAAACTGTCAACAGAATACAACTTTGAGAATTATACTGTAATTATTTCAGTTGTTTCAAAATTTGAATCTTCAGAAAATTTGTTTTTGTATAAAATGAAAATACTCTGTATAGTAATTAATCTGTTAATCCACACATTATATCTGCAAATATTTGTGAGTCAGATACGATATTTTAATATTTGACTATGATATTCTAATGAATGAATTCGATTAGATATGATGTGGCATTTGATATTTATATTGTGTTTCTTTATTACATATGTATTGGACCCATTCATTTAAGTAGAATCGCACCTAATCTATCACCTTTTTATATCAATATTGTATCATATTGACGTCCAGATACACAATTGTTGTAGCTTATGATCTGACAAATGTAATGTATGTACCTACTATATTTTATCTGTATATGGATGTTTAGCAGTTAAACCATAACACTTTCAGTAACAGAATGTTTACCCTCCGAGATACACAGACAAACCCAATCTCTTACACAAGTTATCAAATATTGCACTCTTGATCAATCTCTTTCAACATATAAAAAGCAGTCCCAAAACATGTGATCATGTAACCAACAGAATGGATATAAAATCCAAATTATTCGGAATGGGGATACTTTTTACTAAAAATATAGTCCCTATATTTATAGCCCTATTTAAAAAGTAATTTTGTCTCAAATACTATCTTATTCTATGTAAAAACTAGAGATAGATGCAAAAAGGCAAACAGCTTATAAAGAGCAAATCTAGAGTATATATTGTTATTTTTTAAGAATATTGAAAATTCAAGATTTTGACTGAGATTGATCAGGAGTGCAAGGACAGACAACTCTGTGTAAGAGATTGAGGAGTGCAAGGACAGACAACTCTGTGTAAGAGATTGAGGAGTGCAAGGACAGACAACTCTGTGTAAGAGATTGAGGAGTGCAAGGACAGACAACTCTGTAAGCGCTTGAGGAGTGCAAGGACAGACAACTCTGTGTAAGAGATTGAGGAGTGCAAGGACAGACAACTCTGTAAGCGCTTGAGGAGTGCAAGGACAGACAACTCTGTGTAAGAGATTGAGGAGTGCAAGGACAGACAACTCTGTAAGCGCTTGAGGAGTGCAAGGACAGACAACTTTGTGTAAGAGATTGAGGAGTGCAAGGACAGACAACTCTGTGTAAGAGATTGAGGAGTGCAAGGACAGACAACTCTGTAAGCGCTTGAGGAGTGCAAGGACAGACAACTCTGTGTAAGAGATTGAGGAGTGCAAGGACAGACAACTCTGTAAGCGCTTGAGGAGTGCAAGGACAGACAACTCTGTGTAAGAGATTGAGGAGTGCAAGGACAGACAACTTTGTGTAAGAGATTGAGGAGTGCAAGGACAGACAACTCTGTGTAAGAGATTGAGGAGTGCAAGGACAGACAACTCTGTGTAAGAGATTGAGGAGTGCAAGGACAGACAACTCTGTAAGCGCTTGACGAGTGCAAGGACAGACAACTCTGTGTAAGAGATTGAGGAGTGCAAGGACAGACAACTCTGTAAGCGCTTGAGGAGTGCAAGGACAGACAACTTTGTGTAAGAGATTGAGACCAACCAAATTCTGTTCCCTGACATACACCCAGCTGTCTTATACACAACATCAGTTTTATGACATATAACGGTATATAACATGCATATATTGTCCAGTGACAGATCCATAGCTATCATACCTTGTCCATTGAAGGATAAAAATAACTTGGCCTGTGACTGACACACACATTTATATATACTTTCACACAAGCATACACACATGCATAGACACATTCACACACAGATCTATATATGCACAGACACACATATATATGCAGTCACATACACATATACACATACATATATACACACACATACACATCATATATTCACTCATACTTACATGTGGTACACTTACACCCTTGTACATGCATATACATTTGTACATACACATATACACTCCCACTGTTTTATCATTCTTCTTACAAAACATACGCTTTGGATCAGTTACTATTTCTATTTGTTGCATTCATGTGATTTTAAGTATGTTTTGCATTTTACCAGAATTGTGTATTCAACGTAATTTGTGATGATTTTAATCTAGATAAGTTTATGGTTTGATTAACTTTTGTTAGTGTGTACTATTTTTAGTTATATACATTGGATTAGTCTTCTTGAGACTACATATTAAGAAGCCTGTTCAAGATTTATTGTTCATTTTATGTTCTTGAACTAATTAGAAATGTTTTATTTATATTATCAATGTATGCGCCATATTTTATTTTGTATTGCATGTATTTGTACAAAGTAATATACTATTATTGTATATAAGTGATATATGAAACAATAAATAATGGGAAAAAAAGAGTCATGTAAGTTGATGATTTTAGTTTGATTTTTCCTTTATATTGCATATAATTTTTATAGCTCATCTGAACCGAATGCTCAAGTGAACTGTCTGTTCACCTTTTGTCCATCGTCTGTCTGTCCGTCCGTCCGTAAACTTTTCACATTTTTGACTTCTTCTCCAAAATGGTTAATGGGATTTAGATGAAACTTTGTAGGAATCAAGTACTCAATGTTCTCTACCAAATTTTGACCGGATTGTTCCAGGGATGGATCCAGGGTGGCACAAAATAGGCCTCGGGGATTTTCTCCCTTTTTATTCATTATTATGCATTAATTTTATTTGTTTTACCTGTAACCAGGTAAAGAAATGCTCTCTTGAAAGAATTTTGCAGAAATTTAATTTTATAATTTTTTTATGAATTTTTTAAAACTACATAATACAAAGATGAGACATTTTTTAAAACTAAATAATACAAAGATGGGACATTTATTTCACACTATTAGCTTGTTCTACAAACCTGCTTTACAATCAGGAAATACCCAAGATCTCCTACCAAGTTTATATTTTTTGGCCAAAGGTGGATCAAGGGTAGGGACTTCGAAAATCTTCTCCAGAACTACTGCATGGATTGAAAAACCAGTTGCATCTGAGCAATTTATATGGATGTATGTTTTTCTAAATTTCATTCATTTTTAAGTCTCCTCAACTACAAAGGAATGTTATAATGATACATGTATGTGAATTGAGATTCCCATATTTGCAAGATACCAACTGTTTAGGTGAGTGATTTGGTAAATGGGCCTCTTGTTTCGTTTAAATATATTAAAGGGACATAAGCTGTATGGTTTTTTTAAAGATTTCTTTTCCTTTTTACTACTTAGATAGAAATGCAATAACAAAAAAAGAGATATACACATGTATTATAAATTCCTATATATTTTGTGAAAATTGCTTGAGAAACCCAGGTTTGATACTTTTTCAATTGCAATTGATTATTTCAACCTTACTATTTGTATATGAATACCACACTGGACCTGAACTTATTTTCACAAAACACAATGTATATAAGAATGTAAGATATTTGCCTGTGTATAGCTGTTATTTGTTATTGTAGATCAAGTACAAATAATAAAAGTAGAAAAAATCAAAATTTATATTTTTTGAGATAAACACAGCTAATGCCCCTTTAAATTTGATAATTGGGCTAAATTTCAATGAAAAATTATTATTATGTGACATGTCGCTATTAATAGCTGAATGTCACATTCTTATTGTTGGATATGTCCGTTATGACATAATTGTTAAAAGTGAAACCAAGAAATAATTGCTGTTGGCACATGTTACATATTACTATATAATGATTATTTAATGTATATATATAGTGTAGCCATGTTGCGCTATCGGTAAAATCAGGGTCAAGGTAGAGAAATACTAGTCCTTGTTGATACATGGGGGATCTTATTTTTACACATACCAGCGATATTTAAAGCTTAACAGGCTATATATATTGCTGATTATACATCAAGAAATGTGTTTTTAAATATACCTACATTAAAAAAAAACGAAAATAAAATTGAAGTTAGAATTAATTATACTGAGCAGATGTCCAGATAGATCAGGGTATGGTTAAACATTTCAAGCTTCAATGTAAAGGAACTTCCAATAGTGTAGATGCATTTTTATCAACGATTCTAACCTTCTGTACATGCTTAGACTTTGAGCGTAACTTTTAGTAAGGAAATAAGGCCATGATATCAATTCATTTCGATAAAATAACTTTTGGCGCCAAAAAGTAACACACTTGGTATATATTTATTTTCTGATTGTCACACTACCTGAAAGTCACAATCTCTTTGAATATTTCATCTGTTAGCTCAACTAATGAAGTCGAATTGACAGAAACGATCGTTTTGAGCATTATAATTTTGGTATTATGTTGTTAATATCTATTAGTAAATTAACATATTTCATTATGGCGTTTTTTGATAATTGATTGAAGAGGTAAGTTTTTTCAGTTTTGCTAAGCTTAAAGTAGCTTACAAAGTTTTCAGATAAAGGGTTATCTCCATGTTGGTTACAGAGAAATATATATATATATATATATATCACATTTTGTCATTCATTATCAAAATTGATTTTATGTACTCCACAGTTATTTTTACAATGTTGACTTACCCTGTTTCTGTCACTAGAAGTAAATTTACCATACGGATGATCTGATTGTTGGAACATGTAAATTCGCTAATTGTGTTAACAGTTTGTTGATTATATACGTACCTTGCTAAACCCTTGATGTTCACCGTAAAAGTGAATACTTTAATTTGTTGATTATACCTTGTTGTAAATAAATGTGTGATAATATTTCATCTCTTCTATCTATTATCAAATCTGGGCCCGTCACCATTGCAATGGAACATTACTTAAAGTCTAAAATTTTTACTCAACTGAAGCCTATCATGAAAACTGGTTGGTTGTGCAGGCCATGTTGAAAAATTACTCGGACTTGTAAAGTAAATTCTTATGTTTTATGGTGCTGGGCCGAGGTTAGTTCACCTGACCAAGTTCACTGTGACCTTGTACATCATGTGATGACGTCAGCTTCTAAAAAATCGCAGGACCTTACTCACAAAGAAACTTAGATCTAAGACGTAAACGTCTACGTGGGTCTACACGTAAGACGTGTTAACACTTAAGTGTAAGGAGAAATGGAGAAGGATCGTAAGTCTTACAATATTTGCAACAGACAGTGATTTTTAGTAAGTAAGTGTAAGTTTCCTTGTGAATATTGACATATTTTTAGAGTTGCAGTGTAAATCTTAGACTTATGTTTCTTTATGAATAAGACCACCAGTTTGTCATCTGACGTCATTCTCCGTGTGATAACGTAAGGATATATTTTCAGCGTCTTCAAAACCCTGGGATGCTATCAGACGTCATTCTTTTTCTGATAGTAAATGTCAAATAATATTTTTCAGCCAGACTTATAGGTTTATGGTATCTTTAAATTCAGTATGCAACGTCTCTATTGTAGTCCTTTTCTGCACCTTTTCTTTGCAATGCCTCTACATATTGATTTGATATTTGGTATATCATTGTATCTAAATGAGTTACAGATCAAATTCAGATTTGGTTCCGGTCTGATGATTTTGTGCAGAGTTATGGCCCCTGGACTTTGTAAATTTTTAAAAAATATCCCTTTTTGTACCTTTTCTTTCCTTTGATGATTTTGTGCAGAGTTATGGCCCTTGTATAACAATTGCAAGCAATAATACCTATATTAATAGCATATGCAATTGCAACTCGACTTGTACACCCTGGTGCTATATAGATTTTGATCAATTACTTTTGACAATTGTTTATGTCAATAAGTTCATGTTCCCTATTAATTGTGATTTGTATAAACAAACCAAAAGGATTTATAATTTTCAGTTAATTAAAGTTTTGAAAGAAATTTTATGATGCAGATTGGAGATGCTGACTGATTTTATATTGAAAACTGATCATGTAACATGGTATTAAAAGTCTCATATTTCATTTCAAATGTATTTGAAAAGACCTCAAGGTAAATGGGCGTATCATGCGCTCTGAAAGCGTAGCTCTTTATTTAAGTTTATATTCGTTATTCCTTTCTTCAGAATAATAATTTTGAAATATACCTTGGAAATATGGCCAGACGACAGACTCCATATATGCTTGGATGGAGTCCGTTGTCTGACCATATTCCCTGTTATATCTCAAAATTATAATGTTTTGAAGAAACTAATGCAGACTCGAAAAACAATGGGGTAATTGGCAAGGGGTACTAAGAGGGTCCTGGCCACAAGTACCTATGTCCATGTTGAGTATTGCAGAATTCAGCGTACTTATTGCGAGGAGACTCCGATTTGCGTGTCTTAAGCAGTAAAGTCCTGTAAAGTCTGATTATCTAAATACTAAGAAAGAAAAAAGAATATGAATATGGACTTTACGCCGGAAGCCTGGAACATTTTCTGTATTAGGAAGTCTATTTTTACTCCCCTGGAAAGGGAGGCCGGAGTAATTTCCTTTGTTCCATCACACACGACATCTTGCATCACCTCATAAAAGCATATTAATTATCTGTTAATGACAGTCAATCATTCTTGTCAATACTATAATTGTTTGTTCGATGTTGGCGGTTAAGTTAGTGACATATTGTATGCCAATTTCCGCTCTTATTTTACAATTAATATATTACTTAGTCCAAAGTATTGAAATCAGCAGTATTCCGTAGAGTTTATTTTCATTTTTAATACAAATAATAAACTACTTGTACATTCCAAGTTTTTTCTTTGTTTAGCGTCTGATGATAAATTGGTTTTGAGATAATAAAACCAGCGATATATAATGCTAACTAGCTTTAGATTTATATATCCTGATAAATAGAAAAAAACATTTGGGGGAAATATTTGGAACATAACAGTTAAACAGGAACATTTATTTTCGTCATTGTGAAAACTATCATTTCAGAGATATTTATTAGTACGTGCCAAAGATATGGTTCTTATAAGTTTAATTTAGTGAGAGAGGTTTTTTGAAGGGGAAGGGGTGGGGGGAGGGGGGGGGGAGGGGATGGAAGGGAGGGGAGAGAGGAGTGGGGAGAAGGAGGAGGGGGGGAGAGGGGGGAGGGGGGGGGGGAGGGGGAGGGATGGGTAGAGATGGGGGGTAGGGGTAGGGTGAGAGAGGGTGGGGGGGAGAGAGGAGGAGGAGAGGGCTTCAGTAAACACATAAGGAAATGGTTCGAATCCCGCTAGGGTCATTTCGAATTAAGTGGGAAAGTATGCCAGTTTTCTTGCGGAAGGTCGGTGGTCTTTACCCGGGTAACCGGGGTTTCTCCTCCACCAATAAAAAGTGGACGCCATCATATGAGTTGATAGTTGAGTATGGCGTAAAACAAAAATTCAAATCAAATCAAATCATAAGGAAAATACTTAAATGTACATTATATTCCATTTGTTCTCCTAAAATGTCTTTTACTTTCTCTGTCGTATTGCGATTTTTTTTCCTGTATGCCAGTTTTCTTGCGGAAGGTCGGTGGTCTTTACCCGGGTAACCGGGGTTTCTCCTCCACCAATAAAAAGTGGACGCCATCATATGAGTTGATAGTTGAGTATGGCGTAAAACAAAAATTCAAATCAAATCAAATCATAAGGAAAATACTTAAATGTACATTATATTCCATTTGTTCTCCTAAAATGTCTTTTACTTTCTCTGTCGTATTGCGATTTTTCCTGATAGATTTTAAGGGGACGCTAAACATAAAGAAAACTTTGAATGGGCTTACTACTACAACTGCTTCTACTATTGTTAGCATTATTATTACAACAACTTTTACAACTAATAATTCTTAAATTTCGTTAGGACTTTAAATGCTTCCTGGTCGTGATATTTTGTTTATAGTCTCCAATAGTTTGAATTAACAAGTGATTAAATGGAAAATACATGTTAAACGGACGTGAGACCTTTATATAAGTTTAAAGGACGCAATAGGATATTGACTGTTGTCAGATAGATAGCGGCATTTGAAGAATTTGCCTTTTATTGATGACTTATCAATGAATGACGTCTCGCTCGCACAGTTTTTAAATGAGAACAAAAATACTTTTCTGGAAAAGTAACTATTCAATATTTTGTTACGATTTCCTGAAAAGTGATAAATTTGTATAGTGTAAGGGATTCAGGGTAGATATATCTACATTAATATGAATTCAAAACATATGTTGAAATCGCTCTCCTATAAGTTGATTCCGTATTGCCAAAGGTATGGCAACTAATGCCCATAGCTTTCTATGTTAAAGGGATATTAGCTGCATTTTCCCCAACATATTTTCTTTCCTTTTTTACCACTTAGATTGATATACAATAATAAAAAAGAGAAATGCAAATTCTTAAATTCTTACATATTTTGTGAAAATTGCTTGAGAAACCCAGTTTGGCACTCTTTCACTTGCAACTGATTACTTTACCCTTACTACATTGTATTTGTATATGCACACCGCACTGAACATGACTTTATTTTCACAAAATTTATAGGAATATAAGATGTTTTATGACTGTGTAAAGCTCTTCTTTGTTAATGTACATCAAAAACAAGTAGCACAGTTAATGCCCCTTTAAATGAACTTATTTCCACTGGATGTCATGGATTTTTACATGCAAAATATCATGTTTAGAAGAGTCCTTTTATTTTCATATGGTTTTGGGGATTTTAGTTCTTTGAAGCTTCTGATAAGTAACAATTTTACTTTACAATAAGCATTTAAATTTGTTGACTCCACTGACTATGATGATAGGAAAGGATATAGTACTACAAATCACGTTTGTCACTTATAAATACTTACGTACAGTTTTTACAAAAAGGCATTGACACATTCCAAACCAATTTAGGAATATAATCCATACACTCCCATACACATGTGCAAACGTTTACAAGATTCCATTGAATATATGAGTCAGACAAATAATTTAAAAACAAAAATATATTTAACATATGGGAAAATGACATTAGTTGACATTCTTTTGGCACGTGAATGTACTTTAGTAATATACTTTATTTTAATTAATACGCCTATAAAACAGAACATGAGACTATAACAATAAATAAATTAAGCCAGACGATACTGAGACAAAGAATTATGTGATTGATAGAATATAGATGATACATAACAAGCTTACATGTATGTTATTGATTATGAAAAATTTGTCTTGTACGTGTTGTAAAAGTCAGTAGCGTTTACACGAGATAAAATAATATATATCTTAGATAAGAATTTAGATAAAGCTTATGTTCACTTATTATGATTTTTCATGAAGACAAATACGATCTGATATCAGCTTATTCAGCTACTGTTACATCGGAAGGATAATTTACACATGCTTGAATTTACACGAAAATAAAAGTATTATTATTCAATAAACATAAAATTTATGCAATGTTTAATTATCGTGCACGTGTTTATACCACGCTGAAATATTTACCAGGGGCTTTGCCAAGAAGTGTGAATTTTTACCCAAAGGTGGGAACATGATAATTGATTAACACAATAAAAAAAGAGAAATTAATTGTTTCGGGTTTTAGGTCAACTGAGTGTCATGATGATTCATTATGGGCCAACTTAAACCAAATGTGAAGCTGCATACAGTCTTATAGTGACCCTTAAAAGGATAAAAGGATAAATATTTGACACTTCTTTAAAACCATTTTCTCATGAACCATAGGTAAGATTTCTTTCAAATTTGGTATGCATAATTGTAAAGTTTTAATGTCATGGGATAAAGATTAAGATAATAGACACCTTAATACATATTAGACTATTCTATATTTAAGCATTTTACTTCTTCTGATAACCAATGAGCTAATTTCAAGCCAATTCGGTAGGAATTATCCCCATATACAAATTTTAACCCCATGGACCATTTGTAGATATTTTACGGCCATTTGAACTTTTTTGTCATTGTAGATTTTTGCTTACCGAACATTTTTGCTTAGCACCTTATCTCTATCTATTTTCATTTTCAAAATCATTAGGAATTATGCCGATTGGGCAATTTCCAATGTCCAAATGACAATTTCAAACATACTTGTATTACTGAATAATTTTGCTTTTTACACTTTACTGTCAATGGCAGTCTATATAAAAATCTCAGATACCAAAGTATAAATCAATAGGATGTCCAGGACATAGATACAAATCTGGTAGCAGAAATTTCAAAAATGGAAAATGCACTTAAAATGGGAAAAAATGGCATAACGGACCACTTGAAAATGCGTCTCGTACTTTTCTGTTAATCACATTTTATTTATACATGGCCTTGGCTGAATTGAATTAACTTTAAAGGGGTAAAACTTGTCAAAATGGATTTTTGATTGTATTAAAAGTTTCAAATATTCATTGTTTTATACAAATAAAATCTTAAAAATCACGAGTTGAAAAAAATTGTTATTTTGTGAAAAGAAATCGAATGTGAATAACGGGCGATTTAACAAGGGCAATGTTTTATAAATGATGGAAGGAATATCGTCGTCGGCGTATTTCATTCATTCTAGGCAATTACAATCAATCAATAAATAAAATATTATATGCATGATGTGTTACAATTTTCTACAGTGATTTATCTTTTTAAATCTAAATTTTTTTATCAAAATGACAGCCTGTATGCCTTTATTGGTTAATTTGAACGAGGAAAACAAATATATATATAACATGTTTTAAATGGTAGAACATAAAAATGAATATAAAAGTATATGTAAAGAAATATTATTTTGTGTTACTTTAAAACTGTATATGTCACTAACTTATGAAGTATGTCAAATGTAAGAATACAAAACAGGGTAAACATTTATACCGCAATTTATTTTCTCGGTCCCTGTTGATTGTAACGACGTTTAATAGGTAAAACAGAATATGTTTAATACAAATAGAAAACGTGTGTTAATGTTTATGTCACAACTTATCACATTATACTAATACATGTACATAGATTACACAAGAGACAAGCTAAACGATGTTAAATGAATCATAAATAAATCAAATACACTCATACATATTAAAAACTACAAAAAGGACCATAATCAAAATTCAGATTAGTATATTTTGGATGAAGGAATAACGCTCGGGTACAGCGAATAATTACACATCTGGGCAGTATAAGGAGTCAGTGCTCGAGGGGAGTAACAATGGGGACTCCATAAAAGCACCTGTACTCGATGGTAGTGATATTAAGATCCTAAGGGAAGTGACACCAGATGCCAAGGGGTGTAGCATGACGTATTTCGAAGAAGTCAAATAATTCTTTATCATTTTATCTTGTATAGTACTATATCTTTAAAAGTTGAGATCGAATCCGTTTGACTAACATAACCTGGACGAATCTTATAGACAGTAGTACTGGATTTGTCAATGACTGTAACTTATTCTGTGTCACCAGGCTTTATACTCAAAATAGCCAGAAGGTGCAAAATACGTGCCCACTTAATTGCATGCAATAATATGTCTTCAATCAATGTTTTGCGGCTAATCAAGTAATGTCTGTCAAAAAGATGAACTACACATTACGCATTAGTATATTATAAGATCAACCTTAAAACAATTAAACTTACAAATGAGTGATGTGTTCAATTCGTGAAAAGTCTGTCATGTATGACATATAAGCGGTAATACTTAATTGACAAAAGTTACCTACTTATGTACAATACAGGTGAATGTTTAGATATCGCATAACAAAATGGCAGTCAAGACAACACTCGTGTTTCTAAGTCTATCATTATTGTTATATCATATCACTGCCGAAGTCACACTGGAAACAATTCGACCTGGAGACGGTAATTAGCTTTTATTTAATTCATTTGTGAGGTATTCATTCATTTTTGTTGTTGTGATTTGGGAAATATGTTTTGTTCATCTTTTTTGAATTTTGTGTCTATTTTCCAGCTACAAACTATCCCCAAAATGGATGGACTGTACTACTCCATTATATAGGTAAGAAATATGACTTAACTAAAATTCAAATTAATGAAATTGATTTAATTTTCAATTAAAATTCTGATTTATCGCTTAGTACTTCGAAAGACATATGAGGTTTCCTCAACCAGTTTTTGTAATTTTATGTGACATTAATGAAAATAGCAGAACATTATATGTTAAAAACCTACAAATGAAATAAAATAAAATTTGTATTCTGTCAAAATTGATCAGATGAATTCATTATCTTTTTATGTCCACATGTCTGAAGGAAAACTGATCGCATATATATCTTATTTCAGGAGAACTTGAAAACGGGACAGTGTTTGATTCCTCCCTTGGACGTAAGCCGTTTAGTTTCATCATTGGACACCAAGAAGTAATACCAGGTAAAATCTGCAATGGACGTGGATAAAATAATGGACTATTTAATATCAGTACTATATATCATAAACATGTTAATGATGATGATGCTGATGATGATGATGAATGATGTTGATGATCCAAAGCTACAAAGCAAAATTAAAAACGTCCTTACTTAAGATTTTTGAAAATCACGTGTATCAGTTAGTTGATAATGCGTCTTGACAAATACCCTGGTAAATAAAATGTTAGAATTAGACTAAAATTTATCAAATATTCTTCATCGTCAAAAGTTTGCAGGTAACACAGGTAAAACAAAAAGGAAACTCATGTAAAATTTCATAAAGGTATATTTTTAAAATCCGCATTTAATATATCTTTGACAAGATCATGTCAAATGTTAAACTTTATAAAAGATTTTAAAATGTTCAAGATGTACAAGATGTCACTGGATGTATTTGTTGTAATTAGTATAACATACATAAACTAAGGTGTATACTTATAATACAACGTTTACACTTTGTGTTTTATTGAAAATATTCTTAAAAACTCTTGTAGACTAAACATTGAAGGTATATATGCCTTTGGCATTTTCCGTTTTGGAATTAGTCATCATTCAAATTTCATAAAAAAATACACGAATGAATAATTAATGTTTTCAAAAAGCTCATTGAATTTACATCAAATATATTTCAAAAAAAGATAAAAGAAAAGAAAAAAAGAAGAAATTAAAAATCAACTACCGGATTTATATTTAATATATATATATATATATATATATATATATATATATATATATATATATATATATATATATATATATATATATATATATATATATATATATATATATACAAAGCACTAAAACCAACAGCACTATATATCCTAGGGTGTCGGATCTAAACAATAGATACAAGTCACAATAGAATATACAAAGCACAAAATGAACGTCAAATTTTCGGGACGACCTGTCCCTTCACCAGGACAAACATATTAAAATAACATGAAAATAACATGAAAAAACGTACATATACACACTGTCATGTACGTTTTTTTTTTCATATTATTTTAATCGTTTTGTCCCGATGAAGGGACAGATCGTCACAAAAGTTTGACATTCATTTTGTCCGTGTCTTTAGTCATTTTAGTGCTTTGTTGTATATATATATATATATATATATATATATATATATATATATATATATATATATATATATATATATAATGTTTTTCGTAAATTTCAGGGTTGGAAGAGGGTGTAAAACAGGTAAGTAATTCAAATGTCACTGTAACTATGTAAGTTTTGTATGTAAAGCCCCAACTACAAGGTTCGGAAAGCATATTTATACTACTTAAAGTACGGAAGATGTACAGCTAAATAATTCACTGGTACAATAAAGACGTATTTTCGATATTACAATAACAGGTATATATATATATATATATATATATATATATATATATATATATATATATATATATATATATATATATATATATATATATATATATATATCTTAAGATTGATTTATACATACATTTTTAAAAATCTATAAACATAGTGCATTGTATGATTCAAAACTTTGAAAAAGGCTATGTTTTAGATATTCATTTTTATTGTCAAATCGTCCGTCGTACGTCAGGATCACATGCGATTACGTTTTAGATATAGTGAAACCTTGTCTAAAGACAACCTGACTGAGGAGACCACCTCACATTTCATTTGATAAATTCTTGATTCTTGATATGTGTAAACATATGGATATAAAATGTACTACATGTAGCAATAGGTGAATACAATGTTTATTCATATACATCAATGATGGAAATGAATCGTTAAGTGTTTACAACGCATTTATTGCATTGTATTACTGTTACATTGTTAAGGTCAAAATCGTTTAGATCATTAAGGTCAATATATTGGTCAACGGTCACACTGTCATGTTACACAATGTAAATGATATGTCAGACAGGCTTGTTGTATTTTCTCACATCACAGATCGAAATGTTTGTTCATGTATTTACAACACATTTATTACAGGTTTTATGTAATACAGAATGTTCCCATGTACTATGGGCTGTTTTTCTGATTTTTAGCTTTTTTACTCATCTTTTGTTGTTGATGTTTTCGATGTTTTCTTCGTAAGTAAAACATGCCATTGTGTGTCATTTTTAAGTATTGATATTATTAATATAAGTATTGATTATAAATCAATACCTTTTAAGAATACTTCTTAAATCTGAAATTGATCAGTAACGTCATTTTACTGTTCGTGTTTTCAATATATTTTTTTTATGAGGGACTAGTCAGAATATCTTATTCCGTAATTATTATATATTCATAAACATAAAAAACAGGAATAATTTTTCACTAATTAGCATTACAGATAATTTCATTGTAACTTAATCCAAGGCCATAAAAATCTTGCAACCAGAGCAATTTAGCAAAACTTGATACTGTTGCATGAGTATTCCACGAAGTCCACATTGTATTATCCATCGTTTTATATCAACATTCGAAAACACAATGCTGTCCTGAATTGCCAAAATAATTGTAACAGTAATGAAAAATGATAATGATGATGATGTAATGAAGATTATGATATTAACTACGACGACGACGACGACGATGATGTTGAAGAAAACGGAAAAGATGAGCGTAGGATGCAATATAGATATTCTACATCACTTTTTCCAAGCTGTGACCACTATGGTCGACGAATGTCATCAAAGCCTGGTATCTTACATGATTGAAGTGTGTAACGTCGCCGCATTTTGTTATATTTGCATTATGTAGCTGTGCCAAGTGTTTATATCCGATATAAAAGTGAAATAAATGTCTGAGTAGAATAACGAAGGTCCTCTGACATCAAATACAGGCCAAATAAAATGCATGATAAAACATTGGATTGCACTGACTCTAGGATTCGAGTAAGTCTCTACACACTGCGTAATTTTAGTTTTTGGTTGACAATGTCGCATTCGCAGAAGCAACTGAGAGAGAGAGAGAGAGAGAGAGAGAGAGAGAGAGAGAGAGAGAGAGAGAGAGAGAGAGAGAGAGAGAGAGAGAGAGAGAGAGAGAGAGAGAGAGAGAGAGAGAGAGAGAGAGAGAGAGAGTTAAAAGCCAGCCTCCACAGACCGTTGCGTACTGAAAGAAAAGTCTGTTGCGTTCCATTGATTTGATGTTTAAATGAACGTGTGGTCAAATCTGTTGATTTAACTTCTAAAAAATTTTAGTGGTCAGTGTTTGTCCAATAAAATCACTATATATGTATACTGTATCCTGGACTTTTTATGATTATCTTTTTGATATCTGCATTTTTCATAAATGAACAAAATGAAGATCTAACTAGTAAAATGTTTTCATCTAGGCAATCAATTAAGTAATTTGTATAACTTAATTATTTCAACTTCTTTTTCAAAACGTACATTGTACTAACATTTCCAAAGTGGCCGTTAACTATGGCATAAGGACATGTAAAAGTAGATGTGATTTTCAGAATGTTAATTAAAGCAGGGACTGACGAATTATTTATTTTTTCAGATTGTGTATAATTTTGTTTAACCCTTGTTTTGTCTTTAGATTTTGGTTATGACTATTCATGTTGAACAAGCAAATTTCACTTCCATGAGTATTTTCTTGTTCCATACTCTTCGTGTGTTTATTGGACATATAATGTCAGTATTAAATGTCACCTTGGTGTTTAATCTGAAACTTTTACTGGCAATATGTATGAATAAATAACTGGATTACTACGGCAGTAAAATGGCAGTCGATCATCAGTATGCAACAGTAAAAGAACAATAAATTACTGGATTATTGAGGCAGTAACACGTCGAATACATGTGCCTTGTACACTGACATTTAAAAGATCATAAACGAGAAAAATATTATGTTACCCACATTTCGGCGACCTAAGTCTTTCAGGGTTGTCAAAACAATTACACTATTTACCGTACTTATTTGTTCCTCTCGTATATTACCAGTGATGTGAAACTACCGAAATGTATCTATATACAATAGGATCCACGACGTTGACACATATAATGAGTACGCACACGGAACGCCGAAATATGGTATTGTGGTGGTGAGCCCTACCCTAAACACAAATATCATAACCAATTTCGTGTTTTCTTACTCAGGGGTCTTTGTTGTTGATTCAAAAGTGTTGGATCATTTGAAATGAGGAATTAAATGTCTTTTCTGGTGAGCTAAGCAATGTTTCTCATAAAGATATTTTCTTTTCAGATGAGCAAAGACCAATATGCGAGACTTACTATTACCCCAGATCTGGCTTTTGGTGAAGGAGTTCCGCATGTATATCCTTTTTGTCACATTGAAGTGCAACATAAAACACTTCATAAAATCAGAAACACAGAAACACAAAATGGAAATAAGAACATTTTGCGCATCTGGTAAATCCTTGTCCTGCTTTTCTATCGACACATTTGTACATTTATTTTTACAATGCAGTGCAATAGTTGGGATACTATTATCCTGGCCCAAGGTGGGTCTGTAGGAGTTATGTCAAATCCTGGCTATACAAAGCTGAATAAAGTGTGAAAAAAAAATTATCCTGGCCCTGTTCAGCCAATCAGTTTTCATGATTAGTTGAGCAAGAATTTCAGACTTGAGGTATACTTAAGTTTTATGCATGGAACATATTTGTCAATTATTACGACACTGTTTGGTATTCTGTTCTCCACTCTCTGTAATGTATTGCACTGCATGTTTTGATATTGTTGGGTTCGCATTTTCTTGTTTTATCGACGGGGCACTAATTCTAGGTACACATGAATTACAACTGCAAAGCAATATTACACGTGTCTAATACTGACTGCGAACATACCAATAATATTTTCATTCAGTATTATTAAAGGGACATTAGCTATGTTTACCATAAAACATCATTTCGATTTTTTCTACTTTCGCTACTTGTATTTTATGTATAATAACAAATGAAAGCTATACGCAGGCATAAATATCTTATATTTCTATATATTTTGTGAAAATAAGGTCAGGTCCAGTTTGGTACTCGTATACAAATAGTAAGATTGAATTAATCACTTGCAATTGAAAACCATACCTGGGTTTCTCAAGCAATTTTCACAAAATTCATATGTATTTATGAATATATGCCTGTGTATATCTCTTTTTTAGTATTGTATATCAATCTAAGTAGTAAAAATACAAAACGTTTTGTAAAACAAAAACACAGGTAATGCCCCTTTAAAAAAAAATCAAGGTTGTGGAATAAGTCATTTTGAAGATTTATTGATCCCACAAAAATGATAATTACCTCTGGCGGTGCCCTCGGAAAATATGTCACTTCTTTGGTAAATAAATATCCATATTTCCATCACGCTAGGGAAATAAATGTATATCATTGCACATTATCTGTCATGATTATTGCATAGGAAATCAACATTAATAGTTTGATTCTCGCTTTACAAATGTGTGATATCATATAAGATGATATCATATATGTTGTTTATGACTTGTGTATCTAGTTTGCTATACATGAGATCACATTTTCTCTTCTAAATATTTTGCTAATGCATTTATTTGATAGATATATTACGTTTTGTAAGTACATGTAAATCATTTTGTCTTTCTTAACTATTTGCACTATTCCTCCAAACGAGACTGTAGTTTTTGAAGTACATCTGATTGGAATATGGAAAGCAGCACTACACCTATATGTTGACGATTTTCTTATACACAAGAAACCAGAAGCATAAAGAGGAATGTGTACATCCAATGTTATATACAAGTTAATAAAGACTCAATAAAGTGTCGTTAAAGTAGCCCAGGGCTATATGTCCTACGTTTGACAAACCAAATATATCAGAATTATTGTAAAGTTAAAACATTAAAAATGTATTTTGATTGCTGGATACAAGGTATCTATAATGAAATAAAACACCGTGGTAAATAAAATGAAATATCGGCTGGGTTATTTATCTCTACAGAAGACAAGCATGAGTTTCATGAACTTGACAGATAAAACTAGAACTGTCGCTTATGGGCTAACTAATACCACCGCATGCTGGCTGCTAGATGTCACTGTAGGGGATATGCCTATAAAATGTTGATGGTTTAAGAGGGCATCATATTGCATTTCTATGGTTATGGCCCTGCTCATAGTGCCCTGATAATCTTTGCTTCAGGCCCTTCAAGTGTTAGATATATGTTGCTTTTCTCCCACCCATAGTGCCCCGGGGTATAGGGTAAACAATTTTCAAATACCAAAATAATTTCTAATTTAGTCCCTACAATGTTCAAATGCATACATGTATACAAATTATGCTTTTTTGAACAAATGCTTTTCTACGGTTTTGGTCCCGCCCACAGTGCCCCCGGGTGGGGGTCAACACAAATGACCAAGTTCAAAACAGTCTTTGCTCCAGTTCCTAAAACTTTTAGATAAAAATGCCTATACAAAAAGTCAACTTTTTTTAGGAAAAGGGGATAATATTGCTTTTCTCTAGTTTGGTCCAACCCATAATGAACCGGGGTATAAAAAAATTTTGGTTCAGTTCCTACAACTTTCAAATGCATATGTCTGTACAAAATGTTGACTTTTTAAAAAAGAAATATACATTATATTTCTTTTCAATGGTTTTGGCCCTCGCCCATAGTTCCCCGGGGTGAGGACCAACAAATATCCAAGTCTAAAAATTAATCTTGGGTTTCTAATTCAGTGATTACAATTTTCCAATACATTTATATAAAGAAAAACTCCAGCCCCTAAAATCTTTGGATACATATACAAAATGGCAACGGCTTTTGAGGAAATGGGGATTATATTCTATGGTTCGGTCCTGCCCATAGTGCCTTAGGGTATGGGGACCAACTATAATCTCTAGTTCAGACCCTAAAAGATTTTGGATATATATATCATACAAAAAATCAACTTTTTGAGGAAATGGGGATTATATTGCTTTTTTTGGCTTGGTTTACCCTATAGTACCCCGGGGCATGGAGACCAGTTATTTTTAAAGATATTGACATTATATTTATTTTCAACGGTTTTGGCTCCGCCCATATAACCCCGGGGTTGGGGACCAACAAAGTCCAAAAATAATCTTTGGTTTACGCTGTACAACTTTCAAATGCATATGCCTATACAAAAGTCAAAGACTTCGTTTGCAGGGGTATAAAAATGATATTTATATAAAAGTTATTTTCATGACAAATACATCGGCAATTACAGATTGGCCCTCTTATCGTTGATATTTTATTTTCTTTATCCCACGGTCAGTACTATAATTACATGATTTTAAATGTTAATGTGAATTTCTTCCTAACTTTAGATATATTTTGGGTTATCACTTGATGAATTGACGGGGACTCGGGCATCGCACTTTAACCATGAAGTCTCTCAACTCTAGTCAGCGCAGGTTCGAGTTCCGATGGAAGCTCAGCTGATTTTGTGATAATTGTTACCGTGTTCTCATTGCCACCACTAAACACTTGGCGCCACCTAATGAATGGGTAATTGTTGATTTTGGCATTAAAACCAGTTCAAATTCAACCTGATGGGTTTCCAGTACATGATTGCTTATCAATGACACCCGGTCCTGCCTATGAAGTTCCTGTAGGTACGTGCTTGTCCCATGTTCACCAGATTGTTTTACTTTCCGGACCACCTGAAGGTCGATGCGCTTGTATCGATATGATCACATCGACTAAAACAATACGAATTACAAAATAGCTTATGATTCAACATCTTTGACATAGGCTTTCATTTCGATTTGGTTCCCATACCATGTGGGAGTGGCAAGTAAATAACCCTTAATGCATTGGAGTCCGTCCATAGCACTTGTAAAAATTTGTGGCATTTCACCTTACGTTGGTCACATTTCCATATATGTGAAATGTTTTTGGTAAGGTGTAAAACAAAATTAAAAACAAATTGAAAAAATTAAATCAACCACATTGCTTTGTACTGCATTATCTAACATATTTATTTTCAAAAAGTATCGTCGTATTAATGCAAATTAACCAGTTTAAATCAATATTTATATATGTAACATACAAAAGAACAGATCGTTAAACTTTGAATAATTCAGAATCAAATGACTTATTTATTCATTAAAATTCGATTTATTAACTGCATGTCAACAATACCAGTAGCATATTAAACTTTTTCACTGACAGTTTATGTATATTTTGGATTAATTCTTATTTTTTCCCAACTTTTGAATTCATATTCATATTTTGATTGCATAATATAGACATTTCATACTTTTACATGACACTAAAATGTATTCAAGTGATTTGGTTTCCAAATTGAAATAAAAGTATATACAGCAGTTTAGAACAGAATACATATATAACCTTACAGGTGGTATAGGTCTATATATTGATATTCAAATTCTATTTTGATACTAGTAGACATGCTGATATTAAATGTTTATTTAGTGGGGTGCGAATTAGATAATCTGGTGTATGATAATTGTGTTGAAGGGAAATTATTTTTTTATAGTATTTTGATCAAGATTCTGATTGACAGAAACGAGTTTTGGCCCCCTTTTTGCAAAACTGTCACTTTAGTATTATGTTTGATATTTACAACAATTGGGTCGCTGCCAGTACTGGTGGACCATTTGAATCACCGAGTATAAACATAAACCCAGTGATTGGTGTTTCTGAACCAGCTGATTATTTCATACTTAATATTTCGAATGAATAGCAACGTTTAATTTTCTAAATTCCCCCAAAAGTTAAGATTATCATCTTTTTAAAGTGGACACATTAACAAATAACACATTTGACGGATTTAGGAATACATTTAAGTTAGTAATATTTTGTTCTTGCATTATATCTAACATGATATTTACCAGAACGCACCTCAGCAAGCATAGCTTTCAATTGGTGTCGGATCAAGTGATCAAGATATCACTTATTGTTTCGGAACTCATCTACACCTAGCTAAATTGAAGAAGGCTTATTGATAGAAACGATCGTCTTGAGCATTCGTTGGGTGTTCATTTTCTGCACAACTATCAATATGTTTGGTATTATGTTTATGATATGTATAATATCTTCTTGTCTTGATTCTGAAGGGATTTATCATGACAACAATGAATCAGTTACATCGTCCGATCCTGTTCTTTTTATCAGTGTATTTCACAAGCATCAGAATCGTTACTTTGGACGATTTGTAAACCTTTCTGATTCCACCTCTGGATTTCCAGAGGTCCGTGTTTGTCTAGACTCAGCGGATTTGTATCTGTATTCAAAATATCCCGAGGATTCATACTATGGTATCTGGGGTTTCTATTTTCTTTTCATTTCTTTTGAATGACATTTAAAATGTTCCGTTTTGTTCTGAAAATGAAGACAGATAATCTATAAATAACACATTATAACTATGGTAAAACAAAAACCTGATCCCACCTGTATATTTCTAGAGGTTTATGTTTGTCTAATATTCACCAGTTTTTTATATTGTATCCTGGACATCATGAAAATCAATTCTTTGGTATCTGTAATCTTTATACAAACACGGACCTCTAAATATCCAGAGGTGCAAGAACGATAACTCGAATGTTTGTTGATTGTTAGGAGGGTCGGGTGAAAATATGGAATCCTGGCGAACATCGGACAAAGACGGACCTCTGAAAATACAACGGTGCAAGAGATATGAAGTACTAATGCAAATTAAACAGTTAAAATTTTTATCATACATGTAACATACAAAAGGGACGTATACAGATGGTTAAAGTTTGAAAAATTGAGAATAAAACGACTTATTTATTCATTAAAATGCGATGTATTAACTGGATGTCAACAATACTAGTAACATATTAAACATTTACACTGACAGTTTTCACTGACATCATACTTGATATTCATAATTGTATTTTATTTAAAGGGATGCTTACTCCTACATAACACCTAATCCTAAACCCACCTCTAGATTTCTATAGGCCTGTGTTTTTCTTTTATTTACCACGTGTGTAAATTGTATCCTGGACTACCTGAAGATTAATACCTTGGAATCTGATTTTTAAACTTCAGAGATTCTGACCATACTGTTGATATGAAATTTTTTTACATGTACATGCATTTTTCACTTTCTTTAAATTTTAGACCCCTTATTTGACCCAATTGTGGCCCCGGAGACATGGATTGAACAAAGTAAAACCTTTACTATATAATGAGGCTTTTGCATCAATTCCGTTATGGCTGAGTGATTCCTGACGAATTTTAAGGGGACCTTCGTACTTTCATTTATTCGTAAATATTTAAACTTTGAATGGATTTCTCCACGAAACACACTTAAATCCACTTTTTGTCAAATTTGCTCAGTAGTCCTAGAGAAAAGAAAACGGAAAATGGAAAAAGTTCACAATAATGATAGCGACAACGGCGAAAACAGACAATTTCTGGTCGGAATATCTCACTTGAGCCTTCGGCTCAGGTGATCACGAAGAAGCTGTCGTACATTTATATATAATCACAGGTACCAAAGTTTTAATCTTCAGGATGTCCAGCATATGATATACAAATGTACATATCTGGTGAATATTGGACAAACATGGACCTCTAGCAATCTAGAGGTGGGAATACTTGCCATGGAGGAGTAAGAATACCTGTTGACCGGTCACAAGAGCCATGAATCCAAATTCAAATGAAATTATCTGAGGAATAAATCCTCTTCATAATCTGTACAGACGACCGCAAAAAAACAGGAAACTAAAATTTTCACTTAGTGAAACAAAGTACATATGTAATTGCAAATAAAGTCAATATACCGACCGTAAAGTTTGCAGAACGTTGACATCAACAGCGATTCTCTATCATGATGACACCAACTTATTAGTTAGCAGTTTCCTTCTGTGTATGAAATGTTCATATGTAGAACACACTCAGGCATATAGGATCATTTGTGGGCCATATGTAGGCGATATAAGCACCATATGCAGGCGATCCGAGTTAATACGATAGTCCAGGACATTTATTACTTACCGTAATTTTCATGAGATATGAATACTATAGAACGGTTCCTTTGTATGTGATAAGCGTTAGGACAATTGTGTGTCGAATATAGATTTGATTGCAGAAATCCCTTATCAAACACATTATAATTTTACCAAAATAAGATTGTTTTTTATTTCTTTTCTTTTGATAAGGTTAATGTACTCTACATTTCAACCTTTTTAATTCCCTGGCATTTTTTTTTTTCAGGGGATTTTGAAAGATTTTGTTCTGAAAGCTTAGAAAAAAATATTACAAAATGAGCCATGTTAGCATTAGTTTCGGGGTAAAAAGTAGTAAAGATTAACAAAAATCGCCGTTAATTGGACAATTGAATTTATATCTAATCTTTTCATTTGCAAAGATAAATATCATATATCCTAAGTGATAAGTATTAATACGTTTAGCGATCTTTATATATCAAAATTGGCGGTTTGTAGTAAATAAAAATGAAGAAGTACCAATAGTTAACCGAAACTCCAAGTCCCTTAGAATACGACAAATTAGATATACAAACATGAAGAACAATTGCGAATCCAAAACAGGATGTGACTAGGTGTCCGGAAAGAGTCAGCGTCCGCTGCCAGCATGCCACAGCCGTCGCAAATGCCACTTGGAAACCGCTGAAGTTCGGTGAAGAGTAAATGAGGTGATTGTTTCTCTACCCTCGGGGAATTTGTCACACCTTTCTTCTTAAACAACATTATCTCAGAAGAATTTTGAGCAAAGTTAGCTTTCCGCTGCCTGTCTGAAATTAAATATGGTAACCTGCCGTTTTTCACTTGTATCAAGTGGTATATAACATATCATATTTTGGTAATTTTTTCAACCTAGATAGTGGAATGTAATGCCAAAATGAAAGCTTGTGAAAGGTCGTCTGAGTTGATAATTATATATGCTAATTATCTTATTAGCAGATTCCTGAATGTTAATCAAAAACTTGATTAATCGGACAACTTGAGGTATATTTTCCTTTCTAGTGCAAATATCATTAAAGAAATTATTCTGCAACTATGATCATTTAAAAGACTTTCTCACTTACATTTTGAGGAATATAGGGTATTGAGTTTTGGAGGCAACTTTTCCAAAATATTTTGAAGTACAGTGGAACCTCGCATAAAGACCATTTCGCTTGGGCGACCAAGTTGTGTTTGGAACCAAAAGTATTTAGTCCATTGAGAATTTCTTAATAGATTTAAATAAGTCCATACCCTAATTAAGAGACCACCTTGCTTATCAGAACACTTTTAGAGTCAGTAATGTACTCTTAATAGTTTCAGATTTGGAGACATTTCCGCAAAAATGTTTTGAAGTACAATTGAACCTCCAATAAAGACCACCTCGATTAGGAGACTAACTCGCGTTTAGAACCACAAGTATTCAGTCTTTTGAGAATTTCTTTATAGATTTAGATAAGTCCATACCCTTATTTAAGAGATCACCTCGCTAATCAGACCACTTTTAGAGTCAGTAATGTACTCTTAATAGTGAGGTTCAACTCTATATCGTCATATCATAAAGTCATAAACAGGGCCGTCAAAATGACAAGTCCCTCAACTAATTTTTTCAGAATGTATTTTGACGACAGTTTATGAAAATCTTTAGAAATGCGCAATATAAGCTTTCTTGTCGTTCAGGTGTTTTGGACAAGGGCAAAATAAACAAATTGATACCCAAAATTTCATTTAATCTTTTACTTTTGTTTCTTTTTGCAATATAAACAAAATATCAAATATGATAAATATTTATACCTAAATATTTATAAACATTTAAACACAATCCATGTTTATACAATTTGATATATGTAATTTATTTGGTGGGAAGCACACTCGTTGAAACAGAAATCTGTGAAAATGGTATATTCATAAATTTGAATAATCAAAATTAGATTGAACAGTTAAGTCAACAAGGATATCAGGGATTAATTGTTTTCTTTTTACCCCGAGTAAATCCATTTCGAAGTTAGTTGTCATGGCAAAGGTCTAGAGTACATCATTCATATACCGTCCTATGAACATGGCTGATTCTCGCAATTTTCCTTTCATAAGAAGCGGCAAAATCAAACGCATTTCCAGTGTCACTCTCTTAAATGTATGTCCTGTATACTGATGCAAATGTAGTTTCGGATGATTTTGGAATCCAAACATTTATGTTATTGAAAAATTGGTATATCAATTCATCCTTTAGCTTATAGGTTTTTTTTTATTGTTGATTTTTGTTTTACGCCATACTCAACAATTTTTCAGTCATATGATGGCGTCCAGTTTTTATTGGTGGAGGAGAAAGCCCGATTACCCGGGTAAAGACCACCGACCTTCCGCGAGAAAACTGGCAAACTTTCCCACTTAATTCGAAATGACCCTAGCGGGATTCGAACCAGAGGTGAGAGGCCTTGTGATTTAAAGCTCAATGCTCTAACCACTCGGCCACGGAGGCCCCAGCTTATAGGTCATATACTTTATGTTGTATGTCTACATCTGCTTAAGCGTAGTAAAGCATGCAACATTCTAGCCTTCAATGATCTGCCTAACTTTATGACTCGTGATATACAGTCAAAATCAGTTTGGAAGGTTGCATTGTCGATTTTATAACGATGAAGTGTCAGTCAAGCTGTAGGTTGTCACTGTTAGGTAAGATTGCAAATGTTTACAAATTAACCAAAATAGCTTGTGGTTATGTTTCTGTCAAAGTTTCTGGTCAAGATGATTACTTCGTCACTTGAAGTCTTTCAGATGAATCCTTACATATGTATCTGTCTCTCTTCCCTGCCCTCTCTTGTTTCTGATCTCCCTGTACATGATTCAAGACCACACAATTCACTTTCATTCTCCCATGCTATCACTATCATACGTATAAGGCTATTGAATAAGAAATCTAAATGTACTACTTGTACTAATAATGTTAATTTAGAATTGTATATAACACTCTGATTATGATAATACAAAAAAAAGATACTTCTGATATTCAGTTTCCTAATTATCATACAATGAACTAATTAACCATGCACATCTGACTTACATCAGATGTGCTAAAGAGTACATTAAAATTTTGTCCAACCCTTTCACCTCTATAGACCATAATAGATCAGAAACCACATACCACTCATATATCCAGGGGTGAAAGGGTTAAAGTGGCATTTGCTGTGTTTAAAAATACTTTTTTTTACTTCCTACGTTCTACATTGATATACAATAACAAATAAGAAATATACGCTGTCATAAAACTTGTAATATACCTATATATTTTGTAAAAATTAGGTCGGGTCCAGTTTCATATGCCTATACATGTAGTAAGGTCAAACTTATTCATTTGCGAACCAATTATTGCCGTAGGTTTCTCAAGCAAGTTTTGCTATTGTACATCAATATAACTAGTAAAAACATACAGACAATATTTTTAAAAAGACATAGCTAATGCCTCTCTAACTTTTCCAGTTGCTCACCATTCAATTATTTTCCAGGAAAGAGGAAATTTTTTGTTGAAGATTGGTTTGTATATAATGTGGTAATAACATACAATGTCCTAATTAAAATTTACTAAATGCTTTAAAATTTTACATTTGTCATTTCACTATTATAAAGCTCAAATTTATACGGAAGTAAGTATACGTGTCACATTTATGTCTAGCTAATGTCAATTTATCTATTTATTATCGGTCTATAAACACGTCAAAATTAGACACATAAGTTTTAAAGTTATTCACTAGGACTTACTTGGTGTTTGAAGTGGTAGTCACATATATTTTGGATTGCAATTGAAAACATATAATCGCGTGGTTATTTTCCGTAGACAGAATATCTTACCCCACCTATCGTAGGTAAACGTCTCAACTGGAAGTGAGAATCTGTCAATAACAAAATAATGAAAATTAAAGAAGAAAATATACAACGTAAAAATGAACAAAATTAGAATAAAAAACGGCGAATGCACATAGCTGACAAAACAGCTTATTGATAAAAATGATCAAAACTTACTGCAAGGTAGCGTCTTTAAATGTGAATACTGTTTAATTTGACCAGCATTTCATTGTCTTGTGCGTTTCCTTTAAACGACAAGTGTACATATGTCACCCTATCACATAGTAGTAATGGATGAGTAATTCTGACGTAGGATTTGTCAAAAAATATCACTTCAAAGCAACACGGCTTCTGACAGTCGTTAGCTATTGATTGTATGTGTCTGTTTGGGATTCGGTGGCACCTGTTGTGTTGTTAATCATGGCCGGGAATATTACATATTATATATGTTTGTTGTTCCTGTTAGGAGGAATAGAAGCCATGGTTGAAATTCAGACTATTAAATTTGGAGACAGTAAGTAAACTTTAAAGTCAACTTTATATCCCATCAATCACTTCATATAATGTGTTTCTTCATCATAGCAGTTTTACGTCCGCTTTAGCGGACAGCACTTTTCAGTTGAACCTGTTTAATAGGTGCAAAATCATGTAAGGGTATATACTATCAATATGGGTTAATATTTGCTCCAGATGGATTTATTGTTTACCTCTAATTCCAACGTACCACAGTTTGAACTGAGTTCAAATTTATTCTATTATAGAATATAAGAATGGCAGATACCAAAGTGCATATCTTCAGGATGTCCAGGATACAATATACAAATCTGGTGAATATGGGACAAACACGTAATGGATTAATTATATATTTACCTATATACACTATTGAGCGATTTTATTATTCTAGGTTGAGAATGAAGTTATATTATCGAGTAATAAATTGATAGATAGTTAGCAAACGTGAATGGGTTTACATTCAATGAAGAAACCCATTACTGTTTCACATACAACATACGTATAGGATCTAAACAATTTGAAACTGATCATGTACATCTCCACATCCGGTTAAAAGTAAACATGATACGTGTAATCATGAAATCAACAAATAGATAGAAAAACATTGAAAATATGGTTGAATGGGTATAAAGACATATTAAGGCATAAATGTACTCCGAAAAGATACATGTTTAAAATAGAAATTCAATGAAGAAATTTGATTTGGCTATTCGATATATGCATAGGATAAACTGCATGTCCAAGTGCAATGAAAATTGCATAATCAACTAGTGTAAATAGCTGTTTTCATCCACCAGTCAACATGAGTTTATCCCAATTACAATATTCTTAATATTTTTCAAAGTTACTATGACAGCGAAAACATAAAAGTCAGTCCGTTTAAAATAATTTGTCTTTCTTTTTGTACGATCTACAAAACCTGTCCAACATGGTAAGTTATGTCTGCCGTGAAGTCGACTTGCTTTATCACCTGCATTTGACAGATTTTGCCTCAAGTCGTAATACACCAAGGTGACAAAGTCAAGCGTTTCATCATTATTCTTTTTTAGAAGACTGGGTTTGTGCTAAATACGATATGATTGTTTCAAATTGTTTCGAATTCCTTGACAACAAAGGGACAAATATTGAACTTTGATTTTTATTTGTAAGGGGCAAACTGTGATAAATAACTGAAGTAAAAAATATTTCACTTTAATGACTTTGATTTCATCACACTGTAGCCGAACCTAAATATTTTACATCACCAAGTTATCATAAAAACACCAAAAAGATCAAAGATACGTGTATATTGTTAATGAAATTGTACAAAACTCATAACAGTTCTTCTTATTTTACTATCTTTATCTAATTTGCACTACTGTAATGTTTTGTACTACTGTGATGTTTTGTACTGCTGTGGTGTTTTGAATTTTGAATTTACCTGGCTTGGGAACATATAAAGAAAAAAGATTTAGATTTATGTATACTTATGGCAACATATATAGTTATCAAAACAATTAAATTATCAGCCTAGATGCTTGAATATAAACGTGCCCAGTCACAACCAGAGCAGACAAAAATACACTAAACCTTACTACAGACTAACTTCACAACGTTTCATCACTCGTCAAACTAACTTCACAACATTTTGTCACTCGTCAAACTAACTTCAAAACATTTAGTCACTTGTCAAACTAACTACAAGTACCTAATAGTAGCATGCTTTTGTTTATTATTTAAATTGTTCCTTAAAGCACACATTACCATAAATTTTTATGGATTAGCAAGGCTAAAAACGTTACAAAGGACGTTAAATATTGTTTCTTTTATGATGATTAACAGACTTTCAATATCCTTGTCACTGAATCTGGAGATCAATTGTAATATAGTTTCAATATATTATATGCAGAATCATTCAAACGTCAACAGATTGATATCGATATATTAATACTAACCATTCTGTTGATGTATCTTGAAGACGTTAAATGTACGACTGACAGATTTACCTAAAACAAAGAGTGATACAATGATTACTTATGAAAATTAACCAGCAAGACTAGGAGTTTACACCCAAATAGCAGTAAAATTATCCCTGCTTAAATGGAACAAAACCTAATTTTTGAAAAAAATGAAAAGATTATCTAAAGATAGTAGTAGATCTACTTTGCTTTCTAGCTAAGTTTCATTGGATATGGATATAAGTAATAATCTAAACGATTTTATACAGAGATGCTTGTAAATGCGGTATCAATATGCCGTCCAATCGTTTTAGTGGACAAGATGCCGAGACATATGGTACAACAAACACACCATGGCACAAGCCAATATTTAATTTCATTGAAAGGTTGAATTACCTGTTCGATAGCAGTTGTTGAGTCGTCTGTACCGATTGTGATGAGGATTCATTCCTCACATTGTGTTTGAATCTGACTGTGGACTCACGGCGGGTTTGATGAGTCAACAGCAGATGCTTACTCCTCCATGACACCTGATCCCACCTCTGGATTTCCAGAGGTCCGCGTGCGCAAATTTTCACCAGATTTGTTGATATATTGTATGAACTCGTGCACACAAAAGGTTGTTGCCAGAGGAATTTACTTGACCCTTTTATTGATAGGAGACTTTTATTGGATTCCAAAATAAATTAAAAAAATTACGTGCATTACTTTTTTCTTAATTATGATTTGAGCCCAAGAAATCATGGACGGTGTTACATGGTTTTAACTTATATATAAGACTTGTCACTCGTTCTAATCCTTCTTCTTTTTATGAACAATGATAAATCTCTTGGTGCGTATAATGGGTTATGCCTTGTAGATCTGCTATCAGCTCTATAAATAATGTTACCAGAGCTCGAATTAAGATGCATAAAGGTCATGTTCATATAACTCTTTAATATTTAATCTGCAGCTTTCGCTGACTACTGTCATTTTATTCTTGAATATCATTGACCTTGGCATTTTATGAAGATATGTAACGCCTACATTTTACATGAAAAACACAATATTTTCAATAAAAATATTTTAGATCTAATCTCTTTACACCCTAAAGAACATAATGACACATTGTATAACACACATCTCACAATACGGATAAATAAGTATAAAACATTCATTTGGCATGCCAATAATCAAAGATCTTTGAGGAGTCATATTGCTTTTGTCTGTTTGCGATTTAAGGGTTTGCATCAAATAACTTTCCTTCCTCAAAATTCTCTTCTAATTCGTATATGTTGCTTTAAATTATTGGAGCAAAATACGGCGATATTTGACAAAAATATTTAACATACATGTTTATTTAAATATCTGACTTTAATAGAGTTGTGGAGCTTAGGAATCTCCAAACTGCTAGATTTTAGGGTTTCCGTTAAATAACTTAAAAGAAAAGTACATGTTTAGGCAATGCAAAGAAAACAACCAATCAATTTACCCTACATTGAACTTTGAACTGTATATAATAACTATGCATGCGCCAAGCGGCATTATCTATGTTTACCAAAATAATTATTTCGATGTTCTCTACTTTTACTACTTGCACTTGTATAATAACAAATAAGAGTTATACACAGGCATAAACATCTTATTATCTCCATTTATTTTGTGAAAATAAGATCGGGTTCCAACCTGGTATGCATTACAAATAGCAAGATTTAATTAATTAATTGCATGTGAGTAATTACCAAACTTAGTAACTCGAGCAGTTTTCACAAAATGTTAAGGAAATTAAGAATTTGTATACCTGTGTATATCAATCTATCTAGTAAAAAAGGAAAGACAATTTTCCCCATTTATAATGCTATATATTTTAAGCTAGTTTTATGCAGAGTCCTTGCCATATTGGAATATAAGTCAGGGTATTGTTGTTTTAAGTCTCATTCAAGAATCATTTCACTCATATGGAGACGTCCCCAAATGGCTTCAAATTTTGGCCTACGCTCGGCAGTTACGGCCATTGAGCAGTGAGGGTTCTTGAACGTGCCGACACCAATGACACCGGACCTCGGGACAGGGAAAGCAATCCGTCTCCATTGAGGCTCGAACACACGAACCTCCGATTGTGCGAATTGAGCACTTTACCGCGGAGCCACGACGTCTCTCTACTGTACATGTATTTCGAAATTAATATTTGTGTTTGTGCAAAACTTTTTTCCAACTCGTCACATGTATTCGCAATGGAAATACCTGGAAACTAATGACCTAGGCTTTCGATGTAAATAAAATACCGTGAATGTCCCTGGTGAATCTGGTAAAATGGACAAACACGGACCTCTGGAAACCAAGAATTGGGATAAGGTGCCATGGAGGAGTAAGCATCCCCTGTCGACTGGTTACACCCGCCGTTAGTCCACAGTCAAAGTCAAATACATTGTATTATCGAAAACCCTGATTTCAGATACCCTCTCTGTCTGTTTCTACCCTTCATCCACTTTCTCTCCCTCGCAATGTCTTAATAGTACTTTCCAGAGGTCCGTGATTGTTCAATATTCACTAAATTTGCATTGTTTCCTGGATGTCCTGAAGGTTTATACTTTGGTATCTGAGATTTTAATATTAGCATCAACTGATGTACATAGTTAACACTTCTGTAATTGGAATAATTGTACATTTGCTTATATATCATTTGTAAAAAATAGCTATTAATCAAATCCTTCATTAACATTGTTCTGTGATTTATATTTTTGCAAATTAGAGAATGATTAATTACATTTTCATAACATCTATACAGGGCTCATCCTACCATTAGCCAATGTAGCCATTGAATAATGCTTGTCAAGGTTGTCTAAATAATTTTGTAATTGGATAATTTTCTGGTTAATATGCTTTGGTCATTTTCGGTACATGTTTTGTGTGTATAAAATTTTCATTGAAAAGAGAAAAGATATAGCATGACCATACAGACCACTACATTTACATGTAACAATGTACACAACATTGGTTACAGGGACATTCTTCATTGGTGAAAATAGAATAGTCCCGAAGTTTTCACAATCAAGTAAACTTCCACACTTGCAAATAGTGTCCCACACCTAGCTAATCAAAATTTCATTTGACTAAAAAATAACTTGGTTGGCTAATGTTTTGGCTCATATTATTCTGTGTTCAGGGTGAGCCATATATATATATATATATTATATATATATATATATATATATATATATATATATATATATATATATATATATATATATATATATATATATATATATGTGTGTGTGTGTGTGTGTGTGTGTGTGTGTGCGTGCGTGTGTGTGTGTTGTATCAAATGTATTCTTATCGTATTCGTATAATGACAGTTGTAAATGGCATTATGTAGATATATACAATTACAAATATGGAACATATATAAATGACATTACCTTTTAAAAAGTGAAAAATGTGACCTCTTTAACCTTCATGTCAAATTTAAAAGTGTGATGTTTATATTACCTTGAAAGTTAGATTGTCATGTGAATAATTATTTAATGTTGTCGAATTAGATAATGAGGTTCCGAGCCGTAATAACAAGGTAACGTATTTGATACTTACACAGGGATTATTTACAGAATATCTAATAACGAGTTGGTTCTAGAGTAATATTTCACTATACTATTATAAATATTCAAAATCACTATGTAAATTTGAAACAGGAAATCATGAACTAATCATTGAAATTGGAAGATACACCTCGCGAAACAAAATAGAATTTGGTTTTAGTGTAATTATGACATTGGTGATGTATTGAATTATTCATTTAACTGTAAAGATCATGATTTAGTTAATTTTAGAAAAGATCTATTCCTTAGATATTATTTAAACAGGGACGCTGATTCCTTCCGCACACCTGGTCCCGTCCCATTTGGAATCGCAATTGTTCTTCGTTTTCAGACTGTTGTTATTTTTATTTGTCGTGTATTAACGGACTTAAAGTTTCGAATATCCATTGGTACATCTTCATTTTACTTTCAATACTATTTAATAGATGCATTGTTTAGGCTGAGAATAGAAAATGTTTTGTAATATTTGTAAAATATGGAGAGAGTCACTTCTTCAGGTTTACTGTGCATAATGTATTATTTGTACATTCGTTACATTTCTAAATCTTTCTCTTTACAGTGGAACCTCACCCAAAGATCACCTCACTCGGGTGAGCACCTCGCATTAAACATCGTCAATATTCAGTTTCTTGAAAATTTGTTTATACACTAAAAAATCCAGATCCTAAGAGACCACCTCGCTTATCAGACCACTTCGAGTCAGTCAGTAAGGTGGTCTTAATAGCGATGTTCGACTGTAACACCTCACTAATCAGACCACTTCGAGTCAGTCAGTAAGGTGACTTTGATAACAAGACTTCACTGTACTTGAAACATGAGTTTGTGAGAACAATTTCTACCTCCTATTTTTGGTTTCCCATTATGTGTTATACCTAATATTTCTAATATTATTAGAATCTTTGATTTTTATACGAACATATGATAATTAGTTAACATAAATTTGTTTATTTTTAGATATGACATATCCAGAAGATGGTGACACAGTGTCTGTCCATTACACAGGTAAGCGTATTATCACGTGACATATGAATTTAATTTTAAAACATAACACTAGCGATAATATATAAGTGACAATATACAACAAAGCTAAGCTATGGTTACGTGAGATTTGTATTTTGTCTCACAACATAACACTGGCGAAAAAAGACTACTTCACGTGTAAGTTTATAATCATCTGAGATTTATATTTTGTGTACAATACATTAAAAGTGTAGAAATAATGCCTTCATTTTTATTCATTAGTGGCACCAAAATTGTTTTAATTAATGTCGAATAAAAATAAAAATATATTATAATACAAGGTAACACGTCCGTGGACTAAATATAACTCTAAGATTTTTATTCCATTATTTCTGTGGAAACGCTGTGTAAAATCGGAGAATTTTATATGCCCCATATAAAATTCTCTGATTTTACCCAGCGTTTCCACAGAAATTACGGTTTTCAAACCTAATTCGTTTTCACTACATCTATTGATGTACAACAACAAATAAGAGATATACACAAGCATAATATACTTATATTCCTATATATTTTGTGAAAATAAGGTCAGATTCAGTGTGGTATGCATATACAAATAGTAAGGTCGAATTAATCATTTGCAAACGATTTATTTATTTCCAAACTGGGGTTTTCAAGCAAATTCCACAACATATATAGTAATTTCAGAATGTTCATGCCTGTGTATATTTTTTGTTATTGTACATCAATCTAAATTTTGGGGAAAAACACTGCTAATACCCCTTTCCCATCATGCTAAATTTACACCCCGAATGTTAAACAAATATCAAGTTAAAGGCATTTGGGCTGTTTAAAGACATTCGCTAAACATGTTTACACAAATAGACTCTACAAGATGATCACTAGAATAACTTGCTTAATTTGTATCTATATCTGGTAAACCATTGATGTACAATGACACCAATTCATAGTTTACAAATTTGCTGACTACAACAAATCTAGACGGAAAGTAGAGAATGGAAAAAGCGGATAAGTTAACCAATAAAACTCCCACATAATTATAAAGAAAGACATTATTATGTTGCCAGATATTTACTTAGACAATTGTGAGAATAAACGATAGGGTTGTCTGTCAAATCATGTCCATATATGCAGCCAATGAGTAATGTAAAATGTAGTAAGAAATCACGGGGCATACTTTCCCTGGACATTTTTTATATTTTGGCTTGTCAGAATGACGTCATTTATTGACTGAATGGAATTTCACCAGTCCTACATCATGCCCCATATATATAGATAGAGTTGTCATCAACTGTAACTGAGGTGACATACATATTTTTTATATTTCTGAAGTTTTCGTTACATTAGGCAATAAGTTTCATCATTGATTTCACTTTGTATATGCATTTTATAAGTACACGAAACAACCAATGGTAGTAAACGGTATGTGTATTCTATCTTAAGATTATAAAAAAAACCATATAAGTTAAACATAGAGCCAGGTTCATACGATCAAAGTTTTCTTTTGCAAAATTTCTTGGTCAAAGTGTTTGACGCAAACTTTGATAATTTGAACAGTCAAAGAAAACTTTTATCAAAGTCCATCAAAGATGATGGAATAGAAACTCATCCTATTTTTCCTGATACATTGAAGGACTTTGATTGAATTCTGCAAATCAAAGCAGATATTCGATATGACGTAATCGATGCTTACATTGGTGCATGTGTCTTTCCTGCATTTTCTTGTTCAAGTCGCTCACAAACTTTGATACTGTGAACAGGTAATTACAGCAAAGAAAACTTTGACCAAGTTTTTTTTTGACGGACTTAGATAAAGAAAATATCGTGTGAACGGGGCTTTAAGCATTGAAATATTGATATGGAATTGTTTCTAAATGATCTCTAGAAGGAAATCCCGTTGACTCTCTTCACAGAATGCTATGAGCCGGGTCAAAGTTCAATAACTTTAAATTTATGATTTGGTTATTTCTAATAACTAATAATTTTCTCTCCATGTCATATCCATAATGTCGATTTGACGTCCCAGTTATCACCGTGAAGTGAACTGACTTTTTGATGACTTGTTTAACACGGTCTTGTACACAGATTATCTGTCTCCGGGCACACTTATAGGGCCTCGTTGTACGTTGTTTTTGTCTTAGATTTAAAGAGTTCCATCTTAATCAAAAATTTACTGTATTAATGTCCTTTAATCATTTAACTATTTTAGATTTTAAAACTATCATTTATTTCTTCCAAAGTAATAAATGTTTTATCAAGACTTAGATTCATTAAATATTTAATTTCGAAAGCGTTGACCTTAACGAACACCATGAAATTATGTTTTGTGTGCAAACATGTCGTAGCAATACTAGTCTTGTTGTATTTTTGGTAGTAACCAATATACAAACATCATGTCGTAGCAATAACCATCGTATCTTTGGTAGTAACCAATACACGAATAATCGTCGTTTTCTTGGCAGTAACCACTACCCAACTATTATCTAATGCAATAATCGTCGTTTCCTTGGCAGTAACCGATACACATATATTATGTCGTAACAATAATCGTCGTTTCCTTGGCAGTAACCAATACACATATATTATGTTGAGCAATTATCGTCATTTCCTTTGCAGTAACTAATACACAAATATCAAGTCGTAGCAATAATCGTCGTATCCTCGGCAGTAAACAATACACATATATCATGTCGTAGCAATAATCGTCGTAGTCCTGGCAGAAACCAGTCAACACATATATGTATAGCTTTCTAGGGTTAATCATCGTATCAATGGCAGTAACCAATACACACATCGTCGTTTCCATAATGTGGCAGTAATAATGATCGTATCCGTGGCAGTAACCAATACACACATTTAATGTCGCAGTAATAATGGTCGTATGGCCGTAACGAATACACGCATATAACGGCATAGCAATTAACGTTATAGCTATAGTGCACCTAATTATAAACACATGAAATTATTCTGTATTCTGATACTAAGTGTTGCAAGCAATATTCATTGATAATGGTACTACGTAGTAACAGCGTTCGTTAAAGTTGTGGATGTAGCTAGTACATACGTAATATCATATCGCAACAATAATCGCCAGAGACCTGTAATTAGTCAATACACATGCGGTAGTTATTTTTATTTTGAATATTTTTTTACGCCACACTCAGCATTTTTCAGTTATATGGTGGTGGCCAGTTTTTAATCTTAGATGAGAGAACCCTGTTACGATGTACGCGGGAAGATGTACACCAGCATTCTGCAAGTAAACTTTCAAACTTTCTCACAAAATCAGCTTAGGTTCCAGCAGGGCTCGAATATGTGCTGACAAGAGATGAGAGATACCATGGTTCAAAGTGCGATGCTCGAACCACTCGGCCTTGGATGGAATTTGATATAAATATATATTTCGAAGGAAAAAGAGGTGTCATACAAGGCCTTATAATAAATCTAAATGTATTGTCAATTTGTTTGTTTATTGTTGTTTAACGTCCCACTCGAGAATATTTCACTCATATGGAGACGTTATTGTCAATTGATAACACATAAAAGGTTAGACATTACATATATGTTTAGTTCTGAACTTGCCTCATACAATTATTTCTTTCTGATCTATCCCTCTATTTGAATTCAAGGTTAAAGTCTCAATGGCAGAGTCGAACGTATTGCTAAATTATTCAGAGTTTTTCCAAAACTCTTACTCTAGCATTATGTCTATATTACCAAGTTCTCTTCATCTGTGAGTACTGGTGGACTAAATATAAATGATTTAGTAGCTATGATATAATGTACAAGCAATTGGCCCCTGCGGCAGTAAAAGTCTAAGTATACATATATGCTTCAATTGCTTTGAAGACTTTTAAAAGACATAAACCTCAGGTCATGCATGTTACATGCATACATGGTATTGATTATGTAAAAACTTGCTTTATGATAAATAATTATATCTCATTATTGTCTGTGTTCTTTTACATTCAGATCATGTCATTTATTGAACATAATTAAAAATTACAAGTTTTAGGCATTTATCTTACTAATGTCATTTTCTAACTTTAAATCTAAAATCTTAAAGTGAGTTCTTTTAAATTTTAAATTTAAACGTTAGCAAATGACTGTATTAAGTATTGCCGTGTGTATCGCCGGACAAATGATTAATTTAATTGTCTTTTTTACCAGGTGAATTAGTTGATGGCAGGGAATTCGATTCTTCTAGAAAACCAGGCAGATCCCCATTTTCATTCAAAGTGGGAGCAAAGGAAGTCATCAATGGTAAGTTTGCCAACGTAATAGATGCATACCCAGGTGTATTTCTGCCTATTTGATTTATTATATTTTATTACATTTTTGGTAGCGAAATATAAGTTTTTAAATATATGTTAGTATATCTGATTTTTTATCTAAATCATTCTTCTGGTTAAAGAAAGGTAACGAATGACTAAGTAGAATCAAGTTTGTCCAAAACCTAATTATTCGGTTAAAGTTACTTCATGTTTAGGGTGAGATAAGAAAAATAGAATAATGTTATTGCCCCAAAGATAAATTTCTATGGGGCCCCGTTTTAGAATTTATTCACTATTTTCTGATATCACAAATTCATTTTTTGATATATAAAATATGTATTAGTTGATATAAAAAAAAATTGAATTTCTGATGTAAAAAATACATTTTATATATCAGAAATGATTTTTTTAATATCAAAAATTCGTTTTGATATCCGAAATTCGATTGTTTGATACAGAAATTCGATTATTGATATCAGAAAATGATTTTTTTACATATCAAAAATTGCTTTCTGATTTCATAAAAATGAATTTTTGATAACAAATAATATTTTCTGATACCAGAAATTCGATTATTTGATATCAAAAAACGAATTTTAGATATCAGAAAATAATGAATAAATACTAAAACGATGCCCCATAAATTTCGGTTTATTTACAGGTTGGGACGTTGGGGTGAAGCATGTAAGTATTTGTAAAGTTTTTATTTCAATAAGGAGAACCATTTACACAATAATAAATAAATAATGTGTGATTCTGGACAATACTCATAGCTTTCCAATCCTTTGATCAACAAGAGAATATCAGTAACCTGGATTGATTCACAAATAAATCCCATGTTTTGCTACCTATAAATAGTGTTCCTAGTATAAATTCTTTTGTATTCTAACAGCTCAGCAAAGGAGAAAAAGCCAGACTGATCATAACTTACAACGATGCCTACGGAAATCAGCGAGTCGATGGATATCCTTTTTTGAAAATAAAATTCTTATATTTGATATGTTAACACTTTATAATGTAATAGACTTGTGCTTTGTGGCATGCTCGGTTGAAAGGGTAAATAACCCTGTTTGCAATTGTGTTCCACAGAGAAGTGTTCATCCCCTAGCGATCAGTGACAAACGCCATGGGTCCATAAGAAAGTCCAAATTAAAACAAAAGAGTAATAATTCCTTGTCACATCCGGTTCAAGATTCAACAATTACTTTCGAACGCATAACTAAATATTATATCGATCATAAAACATTATATCGACCATAAATCTACAACTTATTTACAACGTCAATTTTCTTATTCACAGGGGACCTGATTCTACTGCTGAATTTTCCAATGCCCATCGTGTTTGTTAACCGTCTTCTGGTCTTGTGGTAGACACTTTGGTGTCTATGTATTTCCTTTTCCTTTTTTGTTTGATTCACTGATTGAAATCTTCAGGTTTTTGTTCTAAAATAATTGCTAAAACACTTTTATGGATTTTGAACAGAGGTCATTCCTGTTTGGAAACGTGTGAATGGCCATTCGGGGATACTAATAGTAATTCGTCCATGGCATCTGGGACCAACCCCAAAACATGTTTATTACTTAAGTCTAAGAACTGCCAATTTATCCTGAAATCTGCCTAGCTTATCAAAACAAGTGAAGTTAATTGACGAATGACGAAATGTTGAGAAGTTTATGCGGTGGGTCCTGAACCTTGCACCATAAAACTTATAAATTACTTCAGTCTAAAACTTTTACTCAATGTTGGCAAATCATGAAATCTGATTGATTGAAAAATGCCTATCTTTAAGTGTATTTGAATAAAATCTAAATTGTTCACCCCTTGAGAGGTCAATTAATCAATAAAAAAAGATGATTGAAGATTCGAAATTCATATATTGTAAAATCACAAAGTTTCGTTGAGGACTTGATTTTGTTATTTTCGATATTTAAATCTGTAATTAAATGACGCGTGTGGACAAAATGGTAACTCATAATGAACAAATCATGACCTTTGATGGACAATATATAGACAAAACATTTCTATCCGTATCAGAAGACTGCGCGAGATCGTTGCAACGGAAGAATTCAATGAAAGCCCGTTCGCTACAACGATCTAGTGCAGTCTGCTGATACGCCGGATAGAAACATTTATGTGGTTTTGAATTTATTACATGTCCCTTATTAAATGAATTATGTAAACAAATTTAAAACTAATTCCTCTTTTAATGACTTCATCAAATATTTTGGGTGACAGGAATTCCATTTAGAAAAATAGCTCCAGTGGAATCTCTGTATACAGCTATAGTTCAATACAGTGTTATGTATAGCATGGACATACTGAACTCTGTGTTGTTACTGTATGAGTACACGTACAAGTTATAAACTTGTATATCTGATTTAATGGCTGTGTTTTATACAAACTAATGATCTATGCATTACTCGACTTTTATTTCACATATAAAATTTGAGCTGAACTGATAAACGTTTGCATTTTATTTGAAAGTATTTAAAAGTGCGAAGATTAAAACTAGTTACAATGTAAATCTACTTGTAGTATGTAAAATAAATTAATTAAATGTAAGGACTCAAAATCAAAGCTAATTGATGTCAAAAGACCACGAAAATTTCAACACATGAACATAAATCATTTTACATTATTCCAATCAAAATATTTTATGTCAAAAGTAGCTTCTTGCGTTTAACTGGTTGTTTATATTTGTAACAAAAATGACTATGTGCTTATTATATGTATGGTGACTCCATCTATTTGTTGCGCATTCAATTTCCTTAACATTTTTTTACAAACGTTGTAATCCCTCCTTACTCAACACTGATATTCACCATTGATATGCTAGATATCAAGAAAGCTAACGCAGGCACACAGCCCAGAGGCCCGAATCGGCAATTAGGATCAAGTCAATCCCAGCAAAGTGGTAGCATTCAAGCAAGCCAAACTCAAACAAATCCAAGACAGAATGGATTTCCTGCTGGTGCAAATCCAATACAACAGAGTCCAGGAGCAGCACCTCTCTCACCAAATGAGCGACTCAGAGCTTTACAACAACAACAGATGCAAATGTTACGACAGCAACAATTACAACAGTTACAGTTACAACAACGGCAGCAACAGACAACACAAAGGCGACAACAACAACAGCCAGCACAGCAGCGACCGCAACAAAGATCACAGTGGCAAAGACCAAATGGTTTTGGACAAGTAGGCTTTCGTCAGCCAGTTCCAATGAATGCCCGAGGTTTCACAGGCTAACAATTTCAATAATGGAGGACCTTTGTTTCTAATATAAACTTTGATACAATCAAACTGGAATGCCATTTCTACAAAATAAACGTAAACGTGTATCATATGCATTTCTCTCGTTTTTTACTTTGACATTTGAGTACTATAAATAATAAAGAGGAAGCCAACATATACGAGGAAGCAAAAATTAATTGTAATTAAGAATTAAATAATTACTGAAAACAGACTTAATGAAAGTCAATGTTTTAAAAGGATTACCTCACACATGTTAAATATGTAAAGCGTAAATCAATGACTGCTCAGAAGAATCAGATTCAGAAGTTCTAAACATCAGGAAAAGAGGACGTAAAGTATAACTAGGCGATGAACTTGACAATAAAGCTAAGGGTTTTTGTAACTTCAGAAAATCTGACGGAGTCATTAACACAGCTATTGTTTAAGCCGCAGAACGTGGGACAATTCTGTCCGCTGTCCATTCACTTATGTGTGAAAATGGGGGTCACATTAAGATAACTCGTGCTTGGACCCTTTCTATCATGAATCGAGCCTAGTTGATAAAACGGAAATATACCACATACAAGAAAGTTCTAAGAGTGCTTTTCCTGAAGTACCGGTAGTTGTTAACAAATGTGAATGGATTTTTACCTTTTAGAAATCGTGAAGAATTTACTCGCGTAAATTTAGAAAACACCTTTAGGTTCAGATTCGCAAAAAAAAAATACCATGACGCGAAAAAAAGCAGATATATGGTACAAGATGCACCTTAAAAAAGTCTCAGAAGATGCCTATCTGACAAGATGCAATCACTGTATCTAGATCAAATATTAAAAGTGCTTAAATTGACCATAAAAGGATCAAATTAAACATAGGGACAAGATGGGATGCAACACAGCATTTGTGATATCGAGTTATCATATTATTCACAAGTCAAGGTCAGAGGGCAAAACGTATAATATACAGGGAGAAATGTGGCTCCCTTTTCGTATAGATGATGATGAAAAAAATCAAAGTATCGAGTGTACTGTGAAGATTAAATGTAAAACATCAAGACAATTCTAACAATTACAGCTTTTTAAAATTTAGAAATAACTGATTTCATACTGTTAGGAAAAAAATTATTTCTGCTAAGTATAAAACTTACTTTTTAATAAAACGTCAAAATAAGGTAGACATTGAAGAGGCTTCAATTTTTAAATTTGGTGGCAGCTAGTTTTTAAAGGTGGAGGAGAGAACCCAGTAACTATTTACACAGGCTTAGACGTTCGGTCTTCCGTAAGTAAACTGGCAAACTTGCTCACAATAAAATCAGCCTAGGTTTCAACAGGGCTCGAACCTGTACTGGTCAACAGAAGTGAGAGACTTCATGGTTTAAAGCGCTATGCTCTAACCACTTGGGCACGGATGGTGGTGAAGTATACATATACATGTTGAAGCACATTCAAATCAGTACCCAACAGATTTTCATGTTTTTAAGTTGAATTAAACAAAATCAATGACGATATGGGACAGCCACACACTCAAAATGTTATACCCTAAGCCTACACCTAAATACCAGCAGTAATCCGCTCGCATGACATCACACATAAATGTAGATCTACAAATGACGTCATATCAAGATATATCAATGAGATTCCTATACTGCACTTGTCAAAAGCGATAAGAACATAGATATCATACCACCATGACAACATCAAATTTCTCTGCGAGTTCTGTGTTTTCTGAATGCTAATTAAATTCAAGTTCTGCACTCTACTTGCTCATCTTTCTGATTTCACTATGCTGCATTACTCAAGGTTACCCACGAATCTGATGTCTGCATAATCATTGGAGAGATATACAAACATTTTCTGTATTATTATAACTTGTATTCAAGGGTTGATTATCAATAGATATTGTAATAAAAATAAAACAAAAATTATATTATTTATATTATTATTTTTATTATTATTATTATTATCATTATTACTATCAAGGCGTATTTCACTTTCACAATGTCACTTTCTGTTTCATAATATTTACATTGAAAACATATGGTGATGTCATGTTTCCGCTCAGCAGCAAGGAATAAAGTTTGGTTAGATGTTCTTTCCTGTAAAGATGATCAGTGTTATCACTTTCCTGTAATTTGATTTCCATAATCTGGCACCCAGCACTGCAACATATCCATATCCCAGGTCATATACAGTGAAACCTGTATATAGGGGCCACCCAAGGAACCAGACAATATTGACCTTTATGTGCAGGTGACCCTTATACACAGTTCCAATTTAGACGAAGTATGCAGTCAAGGGACTTGAAAAAACTGGTCTTCATAAACAGGTAGTCCTTATATAGAGGTGACCGCTGTAGCAGGTTTTACTGTATATATGTAAAATGCTTAAGCAGAAGTGATGCTGCTTGCATTTTTCTCTGAAGTTGTGTACGATTATGATGAATGGTAACGGAAAGATACAACTCGTAAAAGGTGTACGATTAAATGAAAAATTAGTAACCCCACCCCCCACAAAAAGTGCAGCTAACTACTTGGTTTAAAAAAAGGACAAATATTATTTTAAATGTGTATATTTGTATCTAAAAGTCCTGGTTAAAAAAGTTGTAAAAATCTTCACACCATTACCATTCAAATACAAAAACTAAACTAAAAAAACTTAATAAATGCACATCAATAATATAAAAATCAGATATAAATATCATTGTATATTTTTAACATAGTATGTTGCATATATATTACAAATATATAACATAATATACACATATCAATATATATGTCAACACATGATAAATATGAGATTCATTCTTCACAGTTACACTAAAACTACACATGAAAAACATGCAACTTGGTAAGAAATTTTCCATTTCAATAATTTCTGGTCATAATAGTTATCAAGGCAATATAAAATTATACATCCTTAGTTTATTACTGAAATACATCATGAGAAATAATTTTCAAAAGTGTGTGTCAATCACTTCACATAAATTTATGACTGCTACATGTATTTGACTGTTTCAAGTTGCTAACAAAGACATCATGGATTTATAAAACATTTTGATACTGTTTTTATTACATGTATGTAAATGTGTACACATCATTTATGCTCTTTATTTATAGGCATATGGAATGTAAATTTTGTCTAACAGTGAATGACATAGAATGCATACCGTATTTGACCCAATAAATGCTGTGGGAGCTAAAAAAGGGAACAAGAGGACCAAGGGGCTTTAAGTCACTTACATGGTAAAACTCTTCAACATTACAGAAAATATAAAATATGTGTAAAAGATTTAATGGCAAATAGACATGAAAAACAGTAGGCTTATTGGGCCATAATAATCACCTAAGTAAAATGTATTTTACTGACATTATATTGAAAAGCAACCAAAAGCATAAAAAATTCATTGAAAAGAAGAATTAACTTGATAAGGGTAGACTTCACTTGCCAACTTTTTTTATAGATCTTTCAAGATAATGTGCAACAACAGTAGAAAACATGCAAAAGTTGTTTAAAATGTGAAATAAATTTCATAAGGATCACCCTCACAATTTCTGCACAATAATTTTTTTTGTACATGTTTGTGGTGATCACTGGAAATTAATAAAAAAACCAGTCCAAAACATGAAAAAAAATCCACTTAAAAGGGGAAATAACTCCCATAAGAGTTAACCAGACAATTAAACTGCTGTTGACTTTTTTGTATATCTTTGCGTACTGAATATTTTTGCTTCTTTCTCTTATCTTTTCAAGATACAAAGACAAAATTGTCAAAAACATGAAAAATCCACTAAAAGGGGAAATAACTCTGGAAGGGGACAAAGTGACAATTTCGACCCTGTTGACTATTTTGTAGATCTTTGCATGCTGCATATTTTTGCTTCTTTCACTTTTACTCTACCTATTATACTTTTCAAGATGATATAAAAAAAACCCAAAACATTAAAAATCCACTTAAAAGGGGAAACAACTCCCATAAGGGGCGACCTGACAACTTTGGCCCTATAGATTATTTTGTAGATCTTTGCATTCTGAACATTTTTCCTTCTTTCACTTTTACTCTACCTATTATACTTTTCAAGATAATGTTAAAAAAATCCAAAAACATGTTAAATCCACAAAAAAGAGACATTAACTCACATAAGAGTTGACCTGACAATAGTAGATTTTTGCAAGCCACTCATTTAAAGGTAAAGGTTATTCTCTAGCTTTAATCATTTTGGTGATACATGCATTAAATCAAAAATATATGCTGACTCATTTGTTTTATATTTAATCATGACAGCAATGGCTAGTCCTGGCCCTTTTTCATTTGCAAACTTCATGTGGCTTTACATGGTTATACTTCCTGTGATGTTTGGTTCAAATTGGTCCATTGGTTCTGGAGAAATTGACAAAAATGTCAAAAATTTTACACAAAAAAAAAAAATTATTTTTTTCATTTAGACCACAAAGTCAATTAGTTTTGAGTTATTAAACAATTTGTAATACAAATATACCCTTTGTTACTGACATTTGGCTATAGCAAAAGCTCACTTGGCCCTTCAGGCCAGGTAATCTAAAAAGGGTTGGGTGCATATTGGGACCAATTATGAGTCAAACTGCTGTAAAACAGTTATTTTTTTATAAGGCACGGTGGTAAATTTGTTGTAGTTACTACTGAAGATGACACCTATCAAGATTCTTCTGTTGCTGGGGACTAGAGATTAACTGTTACTTATGTAACTCTGGTCCACATCTCCTTGTCAAGCGGGTAGAATAAGATTCTTGATTGTGTGTAAAAATAAGGTGAGCAAATCTGAACTATTGGTGGTCGAGTTAGTACAGGGACATGGGCACTTATTGGGTAGAATACGGTAATCAGGGTCCAAATGAGAAATAACTGAAAGGTAGAGTTAGGCACTTCTAACCTTTTTAATGTTTAGTATCCACCTTAAAATAAAAAACCTATCTTTGTATCCTGTAAAAAATGCAATTTAATGCACAATTGAGTATTTCTCTGATGTGTTACCAAAAGAAAACACAGTAAACTGATGAAAAGTATAACTTTGGCACATACTGATAAATAACCTATGAAATAATAGTTTTTACATTGATGAAAATAAATGTTCAAGTTAAATGTTTATTTAAGAGCTATGTTCGATACATTTTCTCTACATGTTTCTGTTTTTTTTCTGTGTTTAATGATCTCAAAACATATCTATCAGCAGATGTATACTCAGCCTTAGTGTCTATAGATGTATACTCAGCCTTAGTGTCTATAGATATATACTTAACCTTAGTGTCTACAGATGTATACTTAGCCTTAGTGTCTACAGATGTATACTTAGCCTTAGTGTCTATAGATGTATACTTAGCCTTAGTGTCTACAGATGTATACTTAGCATTAGTATCTATAGATGTATACTTAGCCTTAGTGTCTATAGATATATACTTAGCCTTAGTGTCTATAGATATATACTTAGCCTTAGTGTCTATAGACATATACTTAGCCTTAGTGTCTATAAATGTATACTTAGCCTTAGTGTCTATAAATGTATACTTAGCCTTAGTGTCTATAAATGTATACTTAGCCTTAGTGTCTATAAATGTATACTTAGCCTTAGTGTCTATAAATATATACTTAACCTTAGTGTTTACAGATGTATACTTAGCATTAGTATCTATAGATGTATACTAAGCCTTAGTGTCTATAGACGTATACTTAGCCTTAGTGTCGATAGATGTATACTTAACCTTAGTGTCTATAGATGTATACTTAGCCTTACTGTCTATAGATGTATACTTAGCCTTAGTGTCTATAGATGTATACTTAGCCTTAGTGTCTATAGATGTATACTTAGCCTTAGTGTCTATAGATATATACTTAACCTTACTGTCTATAGATGTATACTTAGCCTTAGTGTCTATAGATGTATACTTAGCCTTAGTGTCTATAGATGTATACTTAGCCTTAGTGTCTATAGATGTATACTTAGCCTTAGTGTCTATAGATGTATACTTAGCCTTACTGTCTATAGATGTATACTTAGCCTTAGTGTCTATAAATGTATACTTAGTCTCAGTTTGTACAATTGTATACTTAGCCTTAGTGTCTACAGATGTATACTTAGCCTTAGTGTTTATAGATGTATACTAAGCCTTAGTGTCTATAGACGTATACTTAGCCTTAGTGTCGATAGATGTATACTTAACCTTAGTGTCTATAGATGTATACTTAGCCTTACTGTCTATAGATGTATACTTAGCCTTAGTGTCTATAAATGTATACTTAGTCTCAGTTTGTACAATTGTATACTTAGCCTTAGTGTCTATAGATGTATACTAAGCCTTAGTGTTTATAGATGTATACTTAGCCTTAGTGTCTTTAGATGTATACTAAGTGTTTTCAGGTGTATTCTTACAGTTTTAGTGTCTTTAGATATATGATTACTACCTTAGTGTCTTAAAGCAATATGAGCTGTCATAGGTAAACAAATTTATATGCCCATTTTATGTGATATTTTATCTCTTATATATTCCAAAGAGACCATCTGGAGGTTAGAATAACAAACGCATGTGTAAAATTGCAACAGTCTTGCCAAATGTAACCCATAATATCAGTTATTTTTTGTCCGCCATACTTTGACCATTGCAAATTAACTTTCTTCAATTTTTTTACGAAGATTACCGAGTGACCAATAAACACATGCTAGTGGCAGTTAATATACAGTCTATTCTTATTACCCCTTGCATTTATTTTCGTACATCATCATTTCATACCTAAATCAAAGTTTGTCTATTTCTTAATTTAAAAACATTCATTTCTGAAATTGTCCACATGCCAGGTATATTGGATGATCTCAACCCATTTTTAACTCGTTCCATTGCTTTCTCTGCTATATTATATTGTTTTGATTTTGTCAATGTCAGCATTCAGGGTAACATTAAAGATAGGAAAAAAAATATTTTAGTGACCTGATATATTTATTCATACATTCATCTGATTTTCTCCAGGCATTTAAAATAGCACTGAAAAGCATATATTTTACATAATACATGCACATTCCAATAAAAATTACATTTTGTATTTTGAAAATAAATATAAAACAAATACAAATCGTCCAACTTTAACATAGTCTGAGCGCGTAAAGGATCAAGATCCCCTGACCAAATAACGAAGTACAATTTATATGGCGAAAGAGTTTATCTGAAATGTTATTGCATACGGAAATAGAGCTGGATTTTTTAGGTATGGGAAAATTTAAATTCTGATAAAACAAATAACTTCAGAAAGAAGATCTTTTACAACGTTTAACACATGTTTGATAATGTATTTGAACACACATTTTATCATATTCTCCACTATATGTCAGGGGAAAAAATAATCGTTTTGACAGCTTATATCGCTTTAGAATGTATCATTACTACCTTAGTGTCTCTAGATATATCACTATTGCCTTAGTGTCTATAGATGTATCATTGCTACCTTAGTGTCTTTAGATGTATCATTACTACCCTAGTGTCTACAGATGTATCATTATTGCCTATGTATCTTCCCTAACAAAGTATACACATTGTCTACATATATGCCAACTAATTAACATATCGCTCTCATAATATTTACACAGATGAGTTATACAAAACAAAAATGTCACCCATTTTGTATATTTGTAGTACAAGTTAGACTTGTTAATAAAGATCAAAAAACCAAACAACATACACCATTCACTTACAATATGAGTTAGACTCAGTGTTACATGATAACAAATACAACACTCATCAAATATTTACACTTCACTAAGTGATACACATTACAAACATATTACTAAATCCACTTAAATCACAAATCAGAAAGCCAGACACTGTAATACATACGGACTCACAAACTATACACACGGTCCTTTCACAGTACAAGTCAGACTCTGTGAAACAAACAAACAAATTATTCACAAACTATACACACGGTCCTTTCACAGTACAAGTCACTCTGTGATACATACAAACAAATTACTCACAAACTATACACACGGTTCTTTCACAGTACAAGTCACTCTGTGATACATACAAACAAATTACTCTCAAACTATACACACGGTCCTTTCACAGTACAAATCACTCTGTGATACATACAAACAAACAAATTACTCACAAACTATACACACGGTCCTTTCACAGTACAAGTCACTCTGTGATACATACAAACAAACAAATTACTCACAAACTATACACATGGTCCTTTCACAGTACAAGTCAGACTCTGTGATACAAACAAACAAATCACTCACACACTATTTGTAGCTTAAATCAGACAGTGACAATATTACAAACAAATTACTCACAAAATATACACATGGCCCATATAAAGTAAATTTACTTTGTTTGATTGTTATTTTACATATCCCCAAGAATATTTCACTCAAATGGAGATTTTATCATCTTTAGAATGAAGTGCTACAAATTTTGGCTTGTGCTATTGACTGACGCTAATGCAGTCAACATTCTTAAACATGGACCTCAGTGTAAAGTTTTATCAAAAAAAGACTTATGACTTTTACTCCATATGCCAAAATCTTGGCCAAGGAACAGTCACCATTTTTAATGTCTTTGTTATGACCTAGTACTGGGAATCAAACACGGGACTATCAGCATGAATCACTCACAAACTACTTACAGTTAAAGTCAGACACGGTGACATGTATAACAAATGAATCACACACAAACTACTTACAGTTAAAGTCAGACTTGGTGACATGTATTACAAATGAATCACTCACAAACTACTTACAGTTAAAGTCAGACTTGGTGACATGTATTACAAATGAATCACTCACAAACTACTTACAGTTAAAGTCAAACACGGGACTATCAGCATGAATCACTCACAAACTACTTACAGTTAAAGTCAGACTCGGTGACATGTATAACAAATGAATCACACACAAACTACTTACAGTTAAAGTCAGACTTGGTGACATGTATTACAAATGAATCACTCACAAACTACTTACAGTTAAAGTCAGACTCGGTGACATGTATAACAAATGAATCACACACAAACTACTTACAGTTAAAGTCAGACTCGGTGACATGTATAACAAATGAATCACACACAAACTACTTACAGTTAAAGTCAGACTCGGTGACATGTATAACAAATGAATCACTCACAAACTACTTACAGTTAAAGTCAGACTCGGTGACATGTATAACAAATGAATCACCCACAAACTACTTACAGTTAAAGTCAGACTTGGTGACATGTATAACAAATGAATCACCCACAAACTACTTACAGTTAAAGTCACACTTGGTGACATGTATTACAAATGAATCACCCACAAACTACTTACAGTTAAAGTCAGACTCGGTGACATGTATAACAAATGAATCACACACAAACTACTTACAATTAAAGTCAGACTCGGTGACATGTATTAACAAATGAATCACACACAAAACTACTTACAGTTAAAGTCAGACTCGGTGACATGTATAACAAATGAATCACCACAAACTACTTACAATTAAAGTCAGACTTGGTGACATGTATTACAAATGAATCACCCACAAACTACTTACAGTTAAAGTCAGACTCGGTGACATGTATAACAAATGAATCACTCACAAACTACTTACAGTTAAAGTCAGACTCGGTGACATGTATAACAAATGAATCACACACAAACTACTTACAGTTAAAGTCAGACTCGGTGACATGTATAACAAATGAATCACTCACAAACTACTTACAGTTAAAGTCAGACCCGGTGACATGTATAACAAATGAATCACACACAAACTACTTACAGTTAAAGTCAGACTTGGTGACATGTATAACAAATGAATCACACACAAACTACTTACAGTTAAAGTCAGACTCGGTGACATGTATAACAAATGAATCACCCACAAACTACTTACAATTAAAGTCAGACTCGGTGACATGTATTACAAATGAATCACTCACAAACTACTTACAGTTAAAGTCAAACTCGGTGACATGTATTTCAAATGAGTCACTCTCAAAACATACACACTCTCTTCTTACGGAACAAGTCAGACACAAACAACAGAAACAAATTACCGGTAAATGATTTCATGGCATATGAACTAAAACATAAGATTTGTCCTGACACTAAAATGAATTTGTAAAAATGTCAAAGAGTATTTACAGCATACAACACTTACATAAAAATCCCATTTTGCCCCAAAATTTTCATAAAACTCTAATAAATAAACTGTATAATTTTTAAAACTTTTACAGGCTAAAGCTTCGATAATTATAGTTCTGTTTGCAAAACCTGATATAGCCCTGTATATAAATATCCCTGTACAGTCTAAAAATATCCAGACTACTAGTAGCCCTGTATTATAATGAATCCCTGCATCTCAAACTACTTACATATACTAGTAGCCCTGTATATAAATATCCCTGACATCTCTATAAATATCAAATACTAGTCACTGTCAAAAATATCCCTGCACACTCTCTTATCCATATACGGTAGCAAGTATAGAAATATCCCTGCATCTCTATAAATATCCAATACTAGTACCCTGTATATAAATGTATCTCTATAAATATCCATATAACTAAAGCCCTGTAGATATTGCATCTCTGACAAATATCCATAATAGAAGCCCTGTATATAAAAATCCCTGCATCTCTATAAATATCCATTTACTAGTAGCCCTGTATACAACCCTGTACTCTATAAAATCCCATTTACTAGTAGCCCTGTAAAATTTTCATAAATCTCTATAAATATCCATATACTAGTAGCCCTGTATATAAATATCCCTTACATCTCTATAAATATCCATTCTATAGCCCTGTATAGTAAATATCCCTGCATCTCTATAAATATCCATATACTAGTAGCCCTGTATATAAATATCCCTGCATCTCTATAAATATCCATATACTAGTAGCCCTGTATATAAATATCCCTGTATCTCTATAAATATCCATATACTAGTAGCCCTGTATATAAATATCCCTGCATCTCTATAAATATCCATATACTAGTAGCCCTGTATATAAATATCCCTGTATCTCTATAAATATCCATATACTAGTAGCCCTGTATATAAATATCCCTGCATCTCTATAAATATCCATATACTAGTAGCCCTGTATATAAATATACATATAGCCCTGTCTATAAATATCTATAATGCCCTGTTTAAAAATATACATAAAGCCCTATTCATAAATGTTAAAAAAGAAAATGACAGAAAATGTGTCTTTAAATGTGTATCCATTATGTCACATACCCTACTCTTAAATTATATGGTAAAAGTCTTGTACAAATTTGATGTATGTTTGAGTTCCCATTTCCCTATTGTTTGATTACATAGTAAATTTCCTTTTAGAATTTTCAATGTAACCCAAGAAGAATCACAAGTGTTCCGCAAATAAACTGGCAAACTTTCTCACAAAATTTACATGGATTCTTGCAGGGCTCAAACCCATGTCAACCAGAGGTTAGACTTCATGGTTTAAAGCATGATGCTCTAACCACTCGGACCTATTGTAAAATGTGTCGACAGCTGTAGTGTATAACAAAATTTACAAATTGATATAATAAGATCATATCCTTCTTGATATTTGACTAGCAAATCAAATCTGAATTTAAAGGGCCCTACTAAAGTAATTTATCCCTTTATATAAAACAAAAGGTCCATGGGCCACATCACTCACCTGAACTGTGTTGTTATCTTACAAATATGGGAATCTCAAATTTACAAATGAGATTTTTTACACTCCTCGGGGGTGGAAGAGACTTAAAAATGAATGAAAATGACAAACTGGGAAAGATGTCAAAAACATGTCAAAAATTAATTTTCCAATTTATTCCAAAAACAGAAAATTGAATTATGCATCCATAAAAATCACTAAGATGCAATTAGTTTTTCAATCCATGCAGCAGTCCTCGAAAAGATTTAAACAAGGGGTTCCCCCTGGGGCCTTTTTTGCCCCACCCTGGATGCATCCCTAGACCTTTCTGGGGCAATGAACAAACTTGGTAGAAGACCTTGAGTACTTACTTCCTATAAAGTTTCATCAAAACCCCTTCAGCGGTTTTGGAGAAGTCAAAAATGTGAAAAGTTTGCAGATAGACAGATAGACAGACAAAAGCGATCATAAAAGCTCACTTGAACCTTTGGTTCAGGTGAGCTAGAAAAGATTAAACTACTGTGTGTCCCAGTAAATCTTGAAAGTGATTTTTCATAGATATTTAAAAAAAAAAATGCTTTAGTATGGTATCCATGAGATCATCAAATATATCTATAGTCATGAAACAAACATTCATATTGATTTCAGGCTAAGCCAGTGTAAATCTCAATGATAATCATGAATAGCTGAATCTTGGTGTGCCGGGGAACACACTAGTGATATCATTTAGAGTAAAACAATTTAAACATTTATAAACTCATCAAACCCTGAAGTCATCATTTGGACCTGCCCATTTCAAATATTGGTTAAGTTCACTGTTAGAATTCTGGGGTGTATGATTGAGAATCATAATTTTATAAAAGTTTAATGTGCAATATGAACTTGTTCACTCCTGAATTATGACAGTAGACCATACTATTTATTGATCTGGGTGAGTCTAAATGTCACTACAGGGGATGATGAGTTCATGACAAAATTGCGACTTGTCTCACCAGTGTCGTTTTTCTGCCGTGAGTACAAATACAACCTGTATTTTACGACACCAACCATCTTTTTTTTTATCCTGTTACCTATATAAAATCCATTTATACTGCAATTTCAATGTATTGAAAACAATATGGGCACCACCACTTTGCCCAAGAATGTTTAACAAATAGGTAAGATGCTTAAGAACAGGTGACGTCATTCCAACAATAAACAATAAATTAAACATCACCAGACAAGTTTAGAACAAATTCTCATGTTCGATATCTGTCACTAACCACAAACATCTGTGGTGAATTCGGCAAATGATATACAACATATCCGGTCTTAGTTACTCTTAGTTACAGGATAAATTGAATTATCAATCTAATTATATATCATGTTTACTTTGGCAAGTTCAGAAAATACCAAAATTTTGTTTCCCCAACCTTAGACATAGGAAATCCACTCAATCGTTAATGTAATACAGTCACTAGAAATGAAATCTCTTTAACTAAATATTGTTCACTTCATGTCAAAAGCACACCAGTCTTTACAAAACTGTCCAACTAAAGATGTTAAAACAGTGGAACCTATCTAGAGTCCATCCCCTTCTGTGACTAGAATGTAGTCTCTTAAGACAGGTAGTCTGGCAATGGAGGCTTTATCTTAAGGGTTATTTAACCAAGCAGTTTTCAGAATGTTGTCTTAATAGACAGGTGGTCTTTGAAGAGAGTGGTCTTTCAAGACAGGTTTCTCTGTATATCATATCAACTTTTCTATATTATACAATTCTTTGTTTAAAGGCACACAATAATACAGTTCAAAGAAAAAAATCACTGTGTTCACACGATGTTTCCTATTTCTCAAAGATTGTTGCTATCATGAGTCAATCTGTTTATGATCTTCCTCCATTAGGATCTTAGTCCTAATTCTGTAACTTTTTTCTGTGCAAAGGACATGACCACCATACTTGTACCATTGGCTAGGAAACTTCGAATGGTTCCTGGCATAATTCCTCTGTACAGGGCAAGAAATCCACCTTTTTCTTTAACTATGATTTTCATCCTCTGGAGAACAGACCTTTTTCTGCAAGTTTGAAGCATATTAGTATTACTAACATGTATCTGTAAGAATATATGTCAGCAAAACACTATGTTCAAAAGAACATAGCCTGATAGGCCATTTATAACAAAAGGCCCAATGGGCCTTTATGGTCACCTGAGACCAATTTCGTGGTTAAAAGTTCCCTACTGGTTCCTGAGAAGAAGTCGAAAATGTCTAAAATTTAACAAAAAAACTTATAGTTTATGTTTATTTAGGTTTCTGTGAACTTGACCTTTGACCCCATGACCTTCATACTTTTTCAAATGATCCTTAAATAATTCCTAACAACTTTCTCATATATCTTTGTATACAAAAAGTGATAACTTTTGAGTTATTAAACAATTATAATAAAATTGTACCCTATGTTACTAAAGCTCCCCCTAGTGGCTCATTTATGGACAGATTTCATTTTCATCTGCTTGCTTTGTAGATATTGACTTAACAAACATGCATACATTGGCTCAGCTGACCTTAAAATAGTTGTTCGGGAAGGCAGACTATATAGGTTGCCTATTTTATGCTTGTTATAATTTGGGTCATATTAAGGCCACAATACTATTAATATAGTAAATGGCTGTGTCCATGAAGCTGGACATTTGGGTCCAAATTTAGCTACAGCAACCAGCATCCCCCTGCATTGTTGTGTAATGACCCTACACAATGTGCATGTGAAGTTTCTTTGCCCACAATGGACTGAAACAAGAGGCACAACAGGGCCTCAATCGCTCACCAGAGAACCATCTATAAATGTGGAAATTACAGAAGACCAAGGAGAATATGTACATGTAAGCTAATCTGGCCAAGAAACATAAATATTGCAATTTTAAGAAATTCATAAAAATATCTAAAAATTACATTTCAGAAAAATTCTTGAACAAAAAATTCATCAACTATATACCAGTAAAAATGTAATGAATGCATAATTGTAAATTCAAGGGGATATAATTGAGAAAATCATGCAAAACTGAATGTAAATGTCAATCTCTGAAAAGACTTCAAAAACATGTCAAAAATTAATATTCCGATTTCTATGAAAAATACACACCCCTCCTTTTTTTGCAGTTTTAAAAAATTCATAAAAAGTTTCAGAAATTAAATTTCAACAAAATTCTTGTACAAAAACATTTTTTCACCTAATTACAAGTTAAACACATGAAATCAATACATCAAAATGAATACATGGGGATATAATCGAGGAAATCATGCAAAAATGAATGAAAATGACAAAGTCTGAAAAGACCTCAAAAACGTGTCAAAAATTAATATTTTGATTTCTATGAAAAAATACAAACTTGAACCATACATCCATGTAAATCACTCAGAAACAATCCTTTTTTTTATTTCATACATAGTTCTGGAGAAGATTTTTGAAGAGGAGTACCTTTAGGGACATTTTCTGCCCCACCCTGGATCCACCCCTGTTCTAATCTGGTTGAAAACTACAAATTTGGTAAAGAAATTTGAACACTTGCTTCCTGTCAAGTTTTGACAATATCCCTTCATTAGTATCAGAAAAGAAGTTGAAAATATGAAAAGTTTACCGATGGACAACGGATGGGCAGTGATCACAATAGTGCAATAGAGCTAATAAAAAGCTTAACACAGTTCTATTCATATAGTAAATGACTAAGTTCAGGAAGCTGGAAATTTGGGTCAAAATTAGGCCAGTACAATCAGCATCCCTCTGCATTGTTGAATAATGACCCTAGACAATGTGCATGTGAAGTTTCATGGCTGTAGCTGCAGTACTTTGCCCACAATGGACTGAAACAAAAAGCTTAATGTAATACTATTCATACAGTAAATACTTAGTCCAGGAAGCTGGAAATTTGGGTCAAAATTAGGTCACAGCAACCAGCATCCCCTGCATTTTTTTTAAATAATGACCCTAGACAATATGCATGTGAAGTTTCATGGTTGTAGCCGCAGTACTTTGCCCACAAAAAGCTGAACACAGAAAAAAGATGATGCCGACGATGACAGGCAAGCTAAGAAAGTTTGAAGTCATTAAGGTATCCACTGTATAAAAGGTCTAAATTTTATACCCAGCTCAGTACTATAATGATTATACTTAATGATAGATATAGGCCTGTCCTATGTACAGAATGTTTTCAGGGATCAAATATCAAAGGGGGATAACTATTACACATCACATTTATCATTTTTTTATACTGCCATAGGAGATCCTGGTCAATGAAATAGCTAATTCGTTTCAGGAGATCACCTGCATTAACCTGGAAGCTGTAGTAAAACTAGGTAGTTAAAGAATTAAATAAACAAGATAATGACTTGATGTGAACTGTTGTCCTGTTTTCTGATCAGTAAAGATATAACTAGCATACCAAAAGAGGGTAACTCTATTTTCCTCGAAATGTGGGAATTCAATTCATCGCCAAACTCAATACAGGCTACTGCCATAATTTCTACATGACAGAAGGTGGTGGTGTATCGAGAATTGACTGTAGATGACCGAAAATATTTAATAGACAGAAACATATATAGATTACTGAAGGGATCCCAAATAGACATTTACTCTCAACCAGATATACACAAAAAGATAACTGAAGGGATTCCAAATAGACGCTCTTACCCTTCTTAAGGCAGACATTTACATGTATATAGATTATTGAAGGGATCCCAAAAAGACACACCTTCTCAAAAAGAATACTATATAGATCATTGACAAGATCTCAAATAGACACACTTACTCTTTATAATAGAGACACCAATATATAGATTATTGAAGGGATCCCAAACAGACATATTTACTCTACATACAGAGGGGATCCCAAACAGACACGCTTCCTTAGACAAACATTTAGATAGGCCATTGATGAGATCTAAAATAGACACATTTACTCTTTATCTAAGAGACACTTACCAATATACAGATTACTGAAGGAATCCCAAATAGACACCATTACTCTACATCAGACACTTCTATACAGTCAAACTTAGATATATTGAAACGAAGGGGATCAAATTTTTCTTTTGCACAAGTGGAGTTTCAAAATAACTGGGTTATAATGTTAATAAAGTACTATGGCCAGGGAATGTAACAGGGATCAATATTAGTGGATTAGACTGTAGTTTATAGATGTCATCCCAGACAGACATACTTACTCTCCATAGTCACACTGCACTTGACATTTCATATACTCTAATGGCCATACAATCCACCAAGCCAGGGTTGCTGCAATTCCAGATGTTAAAAAAGGTCCAATCAGAGGGCGCTTAAACTCTTCTGGAAAATGTCTTCTGCCAGAATCAACCAATATGAAATATGTCGTCATAAGACCTAATGTACGACACCAAGTGACACCAAAACCCTAAAAGTATAACACAGAATCTGCATCACAAACTACTGTAAAATTATATATTTTTGTTGAGGAATAAAGTTTGTTATTTTTTGTGGGAAATAAAAACAACAAAAATAAATTCATGACAAAATCTTTTACTTAAATAATGGACAATAGTGTATCAAAATCAACAAAAATTAATGTCAACCAACTATTTTTGACAGAAAAACCATTAAAACTTTAAAAATCACAAAAATAAATGATTTTACAGCATGTTTAAGAGATTGTCCATGTATATTGTTATAGATATAGTAGACTGTTAATTACAAATAAACGGGTAGATTATATGAAATAAGAATAAAAAAAAAAATATGAATAACAAGAATACAGCAAATGGTACATAATATGCAAATCATTTTTGTCTTTAGAGATGGTGTACATGATAAGAGGCAAATTTACAGGAGACTGGTTTCCTGTTTTGGCAATTTGACAAACCAAATCACTGACCCCTGAGATTAAAGAAATCAAAGTTCTAAAACAGAAGTGTTATACATACTGTGTATACATCTCTTAGTTTCCATGTCTGTTGTGTTTGTCTTCTGACCTAAAAATAAACAGATTGAAATATATATATCTGCACTGTGGAAACCAACAGGAAACTTCCGGTTTAAAGTTTCCACAAACTGAAACTCTGCAGAAATCTTATGATAGTTTCTGCTCTGCAGAAACTAACACGAAACTCCAAGGTTAGAGTTTTCACATGCTGAAACCTTACAGAGACCTTACAATGGTTTCTGCTAATCGGAAACTTCAACATCAGGTTTCTGCCAAGGTTCCATTTTGCAGAAACTTCTTTTTGTCCAGTGATGAATATCCGAAATGTGTGTATCTGTGTTGTGTGTGTGTGCATGAGAGAGAGAGAGAGAGAGAGAGAGAGAGAGAGAGAGAGAGAGAGAGAGAGAGAGAGAGAGAGAGAGAGAGAGAGAGAGAGAGAGAGAGAGAGAGAGAGAGAGAGAGAGAGAGACAGAGAGAGAGACAGAGAGAGAGAGAGAGACAGAGAGAGAGTGAGAGAGAGTGAGAAAGAGAGTGAGAGTGAGAGAGAGAGAGAGTAAAAATAGTATTAAATAAAAATAGTATTCAAAATAGCATTAAATGTCTTGTCACATTTTCTGGAGTTTCTCCCTAAAGATTACTTGATTGATACTTTGGACAACATAAGTTAAAAGTGAGAGGCTGGAAATTTACAGTACAAAATAAATCACCTTTGCAAACTCTAGTGGAGTTTCAATAATTGCTCTGCAGGTAGATGCTATCATGCCAGCTCCGATGACTCTCCTATATGAAGAAGAATTCAAGAAAGTTACAAATGTATGTGTGAAGTGCATATGGAGTAGAAAATGTGTTACACATATATTTTCAACAGTTTCTACAAATACATGTATATCACATTTTATAAATGTACATAAACACAACATACACAAAATTGTAAATGTCAATGTTTTCATTGTGTCATAATTTTGTATTTTTTTATGCAAAACCTTTCCCATGGATTTAAATTTTGTGGGAAAAAAATTAGCAGTTACAGTATATACATAAAATAGTATACAGCAACAAGGATTTAAAAATAGTTGGTCGTGAAGGCAGACCATTTAGCGCACCTGTTTTATGCTTGTTATAATTTGGGTCAAATTAGGCCACAGCAACCAGCATCCCCTTCATTGATGAGTAATGACCCTAGATAATGTGCATGACAAGTTTCATGGCTGTAGCTGCAGTACTTTGCCCACAATGGACTGAAACAAAACGCTTAATGCAGGACTATTTATGTAGTAATTGATTAAGTCCAGGTAACCTAAAAATTTGGGTAAAGATTAGGCCACAGCAACCAGCATTTCCCTCCATGGCTGAGTAACGACCCTAGACAATGACTCTGATTATACATTTACAATGTGTACATTGACACTAGTGACAGTGAAAAATCAAGAAAATTGTGAAAAACTAATATTAGGTCAAAAAAAACCAAAAAACATTATTGTTTGATACAACTCCACAAACTCAACTCAAAATCTGAAATTTTGTCTAATTTACATATGAAAATGGAAAAGAAAATTATAAAAAAATGCCTACTAACTGACACTCTTCTAAATCTATTAGCTGGGAACACCAAACAAATATTTTTTTTAATGATGGCCTTAACCATTCACCTCTTTTAATAAATAATGAAGACTCTACATGTACATTAGAATATTGAATGAATAATCAAAATTTGTGTTTTTTATGAGTTAACTCTCATGTAATGCAAGGATTCCTTATGACATGTAAAAACATAACCTACAACTGTAATCCACCGGAACCAGGTATTTCGGTTTTTCCGAGGGGATGATCAAATCTTGTGTACCTATATAAAAAGCAATATAGATCATTTAACAAACATGTAGATAAAGTACTGATCAATAAACAATCTGTATTTCAGATTTACAATAAAGGTTATCAAATTACTATATGGGAATAATTCTACAGAAATTCATACAGAATTTGAATGCAAACATGCAAATTGAATCAGTTATCCAGACATGCAATTTGAATCAGTTATCCAGACATGCATTTGAATCAGTTATCCAGACATACAATTTTAATCAGTTATCCAGAGAAGTACATGTATTTAAGTCAATGCTTTGCATTGTAAGTCTACGAAACCATTTTATTTCTTTAGAATCAACAAATGCATTAATATCTTAATGCAGGAATATTCCACAGTCTTTTGAAAACAGGGCCTGGGCCTTTTGAATCAGGGATTGTTGTTGAAATTGGGACACCTAAAAATACACAAAACTCTCTTTAAATTAATTGTCGTTTGACCTTAACATGTTCCATTTTGAAATTACATGCAAACTGGGAAAAAATGCATTTTTTTTAACATTGGGAATGGGGCCTTATTTCACCCCTACCATGGGGTTGAAAATTCCTGTAATGGGACAACTGCAGATTAAGAATTATAAAATTTTAAAATTAATGTTTATCCTTTAAGTGTGATATTTATGAAAATATCAAATATCAAGAGTTATCTGCTGTTTGTGTCCATTGAATATACAGTGAAATCCCATTGTGTCCAAATCGAATGAGTCAAAATCTGGTTATACCAAAGTAAAATGATTGGTTCTGATTCTGATTGATTGATAAATATATGTTAATTAAGATTTCAGTTATCTTGATATTTCAAAGTGGTAGAGGTGGTCCAGTGAACTTCCAGACAACAATATTCCAGTGTAGTATTTTTTGTTCTCGTTGTTTTGGCTGTTTAATGTCACACCAAGAACTTTAAGTTATATGGAGTGTTAACCAGTTGGTGTGACCACTATGACATTTGGAGATAGGTCATTGGTGACACAAGTCTTGGAACAATACCATGAATGATGTTTATTTCAGTTAATAGAAAACTGATAATATGATAAAAAACAGAAAATAAAATTTCATGAAACCAGGTGAAAAAGCACATTTGAAATAAATCACATCAAGATAATAAAAAACACTGATCTGGGAATTACATCTCACATATCAATTAAAATGAATGATATTTTGATATGTCTAAAGAGATCAAATTAAGCAGGGAATTTAGATTGACATGATAGGTATACAAACAGAAGGAGACTAAGCAATGGATCTTTAACATGGTGACATCTATCATGTCTATGTCGCTAGGACTATCTCAAAGAGAATTTTTTAAACTTTTTTTGCTTTATGCAACACTCAACAATTTTCAGCTATATGGTAGTGGCCAACAATGGTGGAGGAGAGATGCCAGTTGCCATGAACCCGGGAAGAAACCCCCAGCCTTCTGCAAGTAAACTGTCAAACTTTCTCACAAAAATCAGCTGAGGTTCCAATGGGGATCAAATCTGCACTGACCAGAATTGAGACGGCAAGGTTTAAAGCTTGATTCTCTAACCACTTGGTCACTCACTCACTCACTCACTCACTCACTCACTCACTCACTCACTCTCACACACACACACACACACACACACACACACACACACACACACACACACACACACACACACACACACACACACACACACACACAGACAGAGGATTAAGCAGTTCTCTTTTAGCATACTGGCATCTGCTAGCTTTACATGTATCTTAGCAAGAGGCAATTCATCAGTATTGTTTAAATAGTCAGATATCTAGATAGATACATAAATAGCATTTTGTATCAGCATTTACAACACCCTGACATCTAGTTAGGTAAATTTGAACAAGTCATTAAAATGGCTTGATATCTAGCTAGGTAAATATATTAACAAGATATCACAATGCAGGAGCTATTAAAATGGCGTAATATCTAGCTACATGTGGGTAAATCTAAGCAAGATATAAATATACAGGAGCTATCAAAACACACTGACAACTAGCTAGGTAGATGTTTTAACAAGGTATCATTATGCAAGAGTCATTAAAATAGTGGGGTATCTAGACAGGTAAATCTAATATATCATTATGCAAGAGTCATTAAAATAGTGGGATATCTAGACAGGTAAATCTAATTATATATCATAATGCAGGTGTCATTAAAATAGTGGGGTATCTAGATAGGTAAATTCAATTATATATCATAATGCAGGAGTCATCAAAATAGTGGGGTATCTAGACAGGTAAATCTAATTACATATCATATTGCAGGAGTCATCAAAATAGTGGGGTATCTAGACAGGTAAATCTAATTACAATTCAAATTGCAGGAGTCATCAAAATAGTGGGGTATCTAGACAGGTAAATCTAATTACATATCATATTGCAGGTGTCATTAAAATAGTGGGGTATCTAGACAAGTAAATCTAATTACATATTATATTGCAGGAGTCATTAAAATAGTGGGGTATCTAAACAGGTAAATCTAATTATACATCATAATGCAGGTGTCATTAAATAGTGGGGTATCTAGACAGGTAAATCTAATTTACATATTGCAGGAGTCATTAAAATAGAGGGGTACCTAGACAGGTAAATCTAATTATATATCATAATGCAGGTGTCATTAAAATAGTGGGGTATCTAGACAGGTAAATCTAATTAAATATCATAATTCAAGAGTCATTAAAATGGCCTGATATCTAGTTAAATAAAACTAAACAAGATATCTGTATGCAGGAGTGATATTAATGGCCTGATATCTAGCTAGGTAAATCTATTAACAAGATATCATTAAGTCTAACTAGGTAAAACAATATCATAATGCTAGAGTCATTAAAATGGTCTAATATCTAGCTAGGCAAATCTTTTAACAAGATATCTTAATGCAGAAGTCATTACAATAAATGACCTGATATCTAACGAGGTAAATCTACAATATATCATTAATGACTGAGTAATTAAAATGCCTTGAAATCTAGCTAGGTCAATCTGGAGATGATTTTATAAAGCAACAGCCTGGTGTCTAGCTAGGTATTATCAAACCATATTATTAACATACTTTTCGATATACAACTGCATCAACCAATATTTGAGTGGATAACCAAATGCAATCTAAGCCACCTGTCTTAACATCACTGTAATATGCAATATACTTGTGTTATAAATTGTTCTGAAAACTTCACAACAAAGTACAATGTAATGCAAACAAATAATGACAATAATGTAAGGCCAAAAAATAACAATAATAATAAATTTAATTGATGTAACATTATCAACTCACTTCTAAAATAGCCCCAACCCAAATTTGTTCTATACAATTTGGCCAAATTACTGTTTTGTCTCATGGAAACTTTGGAATTTTGTATAATTTATATATCAAAATTAAGACAACAACAACAAAAAAATGGAGCAAAGCTACAATTGGCCGGGTTGCGGAGCAGTGCAAGGTTATTGGATATTTCAGAATATTTATTATAAAACATTCCCTATCCACATATTAGCAGCAATTTGTCACTGTAGTAGCAGGATTTGATTACACAAGAATTACGGGTAATTTTATATCTCGCCACAACCAGCTATGTTGATAAATGCAGTTTCTAGACAGATATACACTAATTTAATTCAACAAAATCAAAATCCCAAATAAAGGCCTACAACTGCAACAGCGACCATTACAGGGTGTCCCCCCACCCCCCAAACGTAGCAATGATAATATGCCTGCACAGCTGAGTCTGATAATGTTGAAATTTAGGCCAATCAGATAACTCACATCGATTCTCATAGCAACAAAATCCATATAGTTGAATTTGTAATTCCTAAATATCCCATACCATACCGCATAGCAAAGATACACTAACGGTTGATTTTGCAGTCCCTTAATACCCCATAATACCAACTTTCATACAAATTGGACAATGTTGATTCCCTTAAATACCAACTTTCATCCAAATCGGACAATGTTGAAATTTTTACCAATCAGAAGCCTCTGAATGGTTCCTTTGACCAAACAGAAGCCTCGGAATGGTTCCTATGGCAACAAAACAAAACAAAATGCACGAAATAAATCCATATGGGGAGGTGAACATCTTCAATATATATAAAAACATCCTGCCAAGTTTCAACGTTGTACATGGAAAATTGTAGAATGAGTTGATTACATAAAACGGTTAGGTTTATGTATGCAGCGACTGAAAAATGGCCATGTTTCAGAATCTGCAAAATCCACAAAAATGTATGGAATGCATCCACAAGGGGAGGTGCACATCTTCAATACATATACAAACATCCTGCCTAGTTTTAATGTTGTATGTGGAAAATTTATCTTATTGTAGCAGGAGGTGATACACAAAATGGGTAGGTAAGGTATGCTACTGAAAAATGGCTAAGTTTCCGAATCCCCCAAATCCACAAAAATCTGTGGAATGCATCCATAAGGAGAGGTGTACATCTTTAATATGTATACAAACATCCGGCCAAGTTTCAATATTGTACATGGAAAATTGTGGTAGGAGTTGATAACACAAAATTGGTTGGTGTATGTATTCTGCTACTGCAAAATGGTTAAGTTTTGGAATCTGCAAAATCCACAAAAATCAGCAGAATACATCCACAACAATTATCCTACCAAGTTTCAACGTTGTATGTGGAAAACTGTAAGAGGAGTTGATTACACAAAATTTTTGCTGCCTGCCCGCCAATCACCATTTTACACTGTATAATTGATTTTATTCGCGGGGGATTTAATTTCGCTATATTCGTGATCAGTGAAAATTCAGCGAAATTAAATAACCTTACACTTATGAATTATCAAAAGATAATCCGTAACCAATCTGGCATGAAATTTAATACCCGTGAATAAGATCCATTCAAGAAAATGTGAAATTAAACAACCATACAGTTACCCGGATTTGCACTTTACGCAACCCAGCCAATTACGCCTACCAACCAACCCACTAGTAAAACCTACAGCTTAGTCACATCAAATCAACCCAAAAAAAATGTCAATTATCATGTCTATCATCATCTAGGTTACTGTGATTACGACATGTTAATCTTCATAAAGAATACAAGATATTTCCACTAAAAATATATCATTCATCTAAAAGACAGTGATTAATGACATGTGGACATTTATATCATTAGTAAAATTATCATTACACAGATTTTGTTAGGAAATTATGATTGTTTGCCACATAATAATGTGTCCGGTTCTCAGACAAAAAGTTGCCTCTGTAGTATAGTCCTATTGCTTATTTCATTGTTGTATGATAATGGGACTAATTCATGTACTACGTGATACCTGATAACATTTGTGCGGGACTATTTTTTCTATTAGTGATGGATATTTGTTTGTTTGTTATTGTTTAACGCCACTTTCAACGATATTTCAGTTTCATTGTGGCGATGCAAAATAAACCATTTCTTTTCTATATAAAAACAGTGACAAAATTTTACTTATAAAACCTTTGAAAAAAAAAATGAAAAATTGTAAAAGACAATATGTTTGTAAATTGATAAAAATATTTAGTGATGGAATGATGCATGCAGACGATGTCCCACAGTAACGTCATTTCAGCGGGAAGATTATGTAGGGATATGTTCCATCACCATTGGAAATACTAGTACCGCACAAACGTTATCGGTTATCATGTGGTACATGAATTAGTCCCATTAAATCCACCTACCCATACTTCAGAAAGAAAAAAATACTGTTTGTGTATTTAAATTAGCGCACTCATATTTTAGCGCTCTCAGGGGGTATAGACTTATTAGTGCAACCTTGAAATCGCGCAATTAATTTCATTGTCGTGTATACAGATTGACAAGATGAAGAAATTTTAGCGCTGCCTTGAATTAGCCCAATGTCTTGAGCGCTAAAGACGCTAATATTAGAATACCGCTAAAATAAGTACACATACAGTATCCATTTTAAAGATACAAAAGAGATAAATACACTGGTAGGCAGATTATCAATTCTAAAGGTAAAGTAGCTGAGAACATACTTATTATCAGTTCTAATGTTAATCAAAAGCCCAAAATACATTTCCATAGATTTTTTGACCACATTTCATTCATAAATGAAAATATATTTGTTGTGTAGGGCAATATTCCATAAAAACATACATATGTGACTGAAATTAAAAGCATAAAATAAAAACCTACCTTTTTTTCAAAAATTTTTAAATCTGGTGTTTGAGAACCAACTAATTTTCTAAGATGGCCTTATATACTACTGTCAAGCTAATCATGTGTTACAATGAATATAAATGATGCAGCAATTTGATATTAGTACAGGTAATATGACAAAGTAATTATGACAGAAGTAGAAACTCTGTTACTATAAACATGATAAAGGTACATGTATATACTTACATTGCCTCAAACACAGCAAACTGAGTTGATCTGTATATACCAGATCCCCATAATGGTGGAATACAGCCTCTGAAAATACATGAAATCAAGAAAATACATAAATAGATTAAATGATATTCTGTAATGCTTACACAATTTGATGATACATTACCAGTTCTCTGTTATCTGCAATTTTTGCTTTTTTTCTAAAATTGCACCCAACATCACTATAGTCTAACCAATGGCTAATAGAATCAACCCCTACCTTGAGGGTATGACAAAGGAATCTCAATCCGAGGGTAAGATTCTTGATTGACAATCTATTTGTCATTCAAGAATCTTATCCCAAAGATTGAGATTCTTTTGTCATACCCTCGAGGTAGGGGTTCATTATTTTTCTCCCATGTCTTAAATACATGTCTATGCAGATCTACATGTACTGTACATGTGTATGTAAATCTACTCAAATCTATGTCAAGTCTGACATAGAAGCCACAGAAGTTTTACGTCACAAATTGTATTGTGACGTCATATCATATGTAGCTTGTTAATACCCTGGGGGTTGACAAGGAAATCATTCCCATAAGAAAGGAGAGAAAAATCTGTCAATCATGGTAGAAATATATGTCAGTGCTTCAATTTATTTAGATTCAAAAGTATGCTTTCATTTGAAATTTGTTCACTCATCTTGAGGCAAAAATGGCGAAAATTAAACGAGATTTAACAACAAGAGGCTCTCAAGAGCCTGTATTGCTCACCTGGTTATTTGCTTGAGAAGATCAGACGAACCGAGCAATTTTTGTAAAGGACCTTCCATACATAATTCTCTTTGGTTGAATTTGCTTCAGTGGTTTCAGAGGAGAAAATGAAAATGTGATTTTCCCATAGGGTCCAATGATAAACTAAGCCCAGCCCTGGCGGCCATAGTTTTGACAGATCGGAACGAAATGAGCAATCTTTGTAAAGGACCTTCAATACATCATTCTTCTAAAGTTTGGTTATATTTGCTTCAGCGTTTTCAGAGGAGAAGATGGAAAATGTAATTTTCCCACAGGATCCAATGTTCTTCTTCCAAGTCATGAACCGGATCATGAATGAATGAATAAGGTTCTGCGAAAACTTTGCAGTGTGTGCAGCACAGCAGTCTTCTTTTGGCTATATAATGTTTAAACTAAGCCCCGTTCTAGTGGCCGTATTTTTGACGGTATCAGAACAAAATGAGCAGTCTTTGTAAAGGACCTTGCATACATCATTCCTGTAAAGTTTGGTTAAATTTGTGTCAGTGGTTTTGAGGAGAAGATGATTTTCCTATAGGATCCAATGTTAAACTAAGCCTCGCCATAGCCGCCATGTTTGTTGACGCAAAGTGATTCCAAAAGCCAGGTGAGCTAAAAATGGCGGTCAAGGAACAATTTTCAACAACGGTTTTGAAGTCGCAACATCAATATCTATTTGGAAACCAAAATTTCATTGAAATCCAAACAATGTTGAATTTTCCCGCCTTTTTTGTCGGCCATTTTGAAAATGGCGGTCAACAAACAATTTTTCAACACCGGTTTTGAAAGTCGCCACATCATGGCAAACATTTTATCAATTTACATTCGACCTCTATCTTTCATAGTTTTGGAGTTAGAAGACGAAAAACATAAAAATTGAAAAAAATTTTGTGAAAAAAGGGCAATACCTCCTACACAGGTTGTTGGATTGTCTTTAAATTTTCACGGTGGGTAGATTTTGATATGTTGAACATTTTTGCAATTTACACTTGACCTCTATCTGCTACATTTTTTGAAATAAAAAATTAAAAATGCCAAAATTTTGAAAATTTTACAAAAAAAGGGCTATAACTCCAAGATGAGTTTTCTGATTTTCTTCAAAATTGCATGGCAGGTAGATCTCATCAAGCTGATCACTTATATCCTAGTCAGATTTTTGATATCTGTAATGGTTTTTGAGTTATTGGCCAAAAACTGCAATTTACCCCATGTTCTATTTTTAGCAACAGCAGCCATGTTGTTTGACCTGCGACAGAGAAAATCATCCAAATTTGAAACTAAATACCCTAGTGACGACTCAGTTCAAGTTTGGTTCAATTTGGCCCAGTGGTTTCAGAGGAGAAGATTTTTGAAAGTGAGTTAACGACGGACTGCAATTTACCCCCTATGTTCTATTTTTAGCAACAGCGGCCATGTTGTTTGACCTGCGACATAGAAAATAACAAATTTGAAACTAGATACCCTAGTGACGACTCAGGTCAAGTTTGGTTCAATTTGGCCCAGTGGTTTCAGAGGAGAAGATTTTTGAAAGTGAGTTAACGACGGACGGACGGACGACGGACGCAAAGTGATGGCAAAAGCTCACCCTGACATAGTGAGGTGAGCTAAAAAGGTGTGTAAAATTATTTACAAAGAGTAAATACTATTAAATACCTGTACAATCCAATGACACCTTGAGTACGTAACGTTTTGGCCAGTGTCTGGAACATATTTGTTTTCTCAAAGCCAACTTGTGCCTGCATCTTTGTTTTCAGAGTATCGAATGGATGTCCAACACAGGTATTAGTAATACCATACAGCACTCCAACTGTAAATTTAAACAATACACTATATTTAAACACATTTTTTCTTACCATATCAAATGCGTCTTTTTGTAAACTACTGCTCAAGCGTTAATTAGGATATTTAAAATTTTATATATTTATTTTTCATTTTAAAATTTCAATATTTAAGATTTTATTTATTTATTTATATCTTCCATCTCAAGGCGTATCTTCCAATCTCAAAGGCATATCTTCCATGCCAAGGCATATCTTCCATGTCAAGGCATATCTTCAACCTCAAGAGCATATCTTCCATCTCAAGGTATATATTCAATCTCAAAGGCTTAATATTTATGGTCCAAGTTACATGTAACAACTGTTTTGTATGATGTTCTATCTACAGGGATAATTATTAGAATAAACAGACTCTGCCATAGAGATCATTCCCAAATTTTTTTAGCTTATCAACAGATATCTAAAAGGGGAAAAATTGATATTCCGAAATATTCTATATTTAGTTCCAATTCAAGAGTGACCATGGTTCAAGCAATTTGAAAAGAACTTTGAAATGCAGGGGACAATTTTTTTTCAATGCATGACAGTAAATATATCTACACATGCTTGAAAAACTACATTTTACTTCTATAATTTAAATTCAAATGTGCATCTGAGTCAAAGAAGAATGCTAACATGTAAAGGAGCATTACAATGTAGCTTTATCCCCCCCCCCCCCCAAAAAAAATTATTTCAGTTTTTACTACTTAGATTAATATACAATAAAAACTAAGAGATACACACAGGCATAACAATTCTTATATTCCTATACATTTTGTATATTTTGGGAAAATAAGGTCAGGTCCAGTGTGGTATGCATATACATGTACAAATAGTAAAATTTATCATTTGCAAATGAATAATTGCCAAACTGGGTTTCTGAAGCAAATTTCACTTAAAATATAGGAATTGAAGATTTTTTTTTTTGTTATTGTACATGTACATCAAGTTATGAAGTAAAAAAAGAAAGAAAAAGTTTTGGAAAAAAATGCAGGTTATGTCCCTTTAATAACAATTATCTTGAGGTATAAATGAAAATGATATTCATTGATGATTTTATGCACAATGAATTAAAAAACTGTTCAAAGACCCTTAGTGCAGTGTACATGTATGTGCAATACATCATGTACCATACTTTAAACAATGATGTTAAAAGTTTTAAAAAATTCTATATTAATCAAGACTAAACTAAGTATCATAAAACCACATAATTTCTTTTGTTTTTAAAGATAAAGTACCTCCCAGTCCAATTGCCCCTTCCTTGATCCAATGTGCACGCTCTTCATTATGAGTCATGTTACTTCAAATTAGTCTTTGAAATACTGATATCTGAAATTATATTGCAGAAAAAAGGAATATTTCACATGAACAATCAAAATTCTTTTATATTTCTTTTAATATCATCAGCTGTTATCTTGAAAAATGTCGAGAGAGATACTACAAAATCAAAATTATTCAGCATGCATGTATGTAGGCTTTTATACACTTTACGATAATGAGAGGGAACCAATCACAGGTCATTTTCCTTTGAGTATGGGCAATAACTATATTCGGATGAAATTAAAATCTGGAAGCATTTTGTCTTTGCTCTGCCTTCAAGTTGTTTACATCAAAAAAGTGCTAATGATGTTAACAATTTTTTTATATTGCATCATTTCAAAAGCAGGACAGTTTTATTCACATTCTGAATTCCTTTAATTTTTCTCGCCAGCTATAATACTGTATATGTAACCGTGCAATGTTTTATTCACAACAAAGGTGGAGGTGTTCAATTTAGATATTTTAATTCAACAGTGATTCGTCTGAATTTGACCCTGTAAAATATACAGGTACTTGTATAAGTAATAATACATATAAAACTATAAATAGATATGAATAGAATATATAGACAATATGTCAAATTTTTATAATAAGTTATGTTAATAAATATAAGAATTTAGATCTCAAATTGACTTTATAAATTATAATTAGCATTATCAGAATCATGAATAAAAAAGGTATTAATGAATATAAAATAGGAAATAATTAGATATGTAAAACTCTGAATTTTACACCATAATCTATTCACAGAAGAAATATTTATACCTCAGTATGGCTGATGATCCGTATCTATGGAATCAAACACCAATGATATGTGATCTGGATCTGTTTAAACAAACAACAGAATATATACAGATCCATGTACGACATAGAATATAAAAATACAAAAAGGAAATTTATTTCATATCAGTTTGGAAGGAAATACTGAATGTATATTTCTAAATAGTACAACGATAGTCTACAGATTTAGAAATTCAAAATTTACAAATACATGTAGATCATGAATGAATATTACACAAAGAAATGATAAGTGAAAACATATTAGTATGGAAGGGTTATAAATTGAGTTAGTGGGAACTTACAATCAATTTCTCTCTGCTGAATATATTCATAGAAAAACATAAGTGTCTGTCTCAAAATGTCTATCTCTTTGTCTTACAAAGAAATTCAAACTAGAAACCAAATTGAGGGTGACTGAGTACTGACCAATGGTCAGTCGGTACTAGAGGTCACCAAAGTTTAAAATAAAACAATGACTACAGTAAAGTATCTAACATTTAAAACCAATAGAGATGATGTTGAATATGATATATAATGTGTTGAAATTTATGTGAAAATGAAATGATGAAGATGATGATGAGAATGAAACAATGATAAATTAAATACAATCCATACTAAATAAATTAAAACATATTTATTAATTTAAATCACCCTGTTACATATACAAATCCAACAATGCAACATGAAGTAATTTCCAGTGTTACACGTTTAGAGGGTAAATGCATATTGGCATTAATGCAATGATCGTAGTAAATGGAATATAACAACTGAATTATTCAGGTTAATTGGTGGAAAGAATTAAAAGACCTGTTATGCCTGCAAAGTCACCAGACACTGATCACATATCTTTGTCATTTCACAAACTGCGTTGGCAAATCTGGGAAGACATACAATGCAGAGCTACCAACATTTGATGGAATGCAAGTGGAGTGTGGTGCTATAGGCATCACCACTCACCACTTGCGATGAGTGGGGGGGTGTCTTGGAGAGGGTGGCAGAGCCCCCTCTCATAGGGAATTTTGTTTTTGTTTTTTGTAAGGTCAAAGATGCATTTTTACAGCATTACCTATAAGAAAATGACATTTTGTTTCAGTTGTTAAAGAATGGTTTTCTGTAATAAAAAATAGAAAAATATACGTATCTTAGTCTCGTACGTTTACACCACATAGAACTGCTTTTGAGATTATACAATTCAGTATTCAGCAACACAAATATTAAAATTTCAACAACAAAAAAATGTTTGGAAATTAGGATTTATTTAAATTTTCCAGTAACTGACATATTTTTTAACACAAGTTAAATTGACAAAAATATCTCAATATTTCAGAAACTAGAAAACAAAAATCAGAGAAAATCTCACATAAATCGAAGAGTGGATTTTAGGTTAAGGAGAAACTCCACCAAAATCGGAGTGTTTGGTAGCTCTGACAATGTACAAAATGCAGAATTACCGAGATTAACAGCAACACAACCTAGGATTATTTAGGAATCATTAATATCTCTATGATGTATATCTAGTTATCTCATCCATATTGATGTGATGTTTACCTATCTATCTTTCATCTTTACACCTTTTTATCTTTCTCAAACTTTGGTCAAAGCTACTGTCTCTTTTAATCAAATAATTACAAAATGTTTACAGTATGCCATAGATCTATACCTACATCAGTACACCAACAGCTGTTTTACATAAATATATGAGAGCCGGCCTGGCTCAGTCGGCAGCGTGCTCGACTCTTGATCGTGAGGTCGTGAGTTTGGGGCCAGCCAGCGGCAGGTAGATTTCCTATCTTTCGGACTGAGACAGTAAAACCGAGGTCCTATGTCACAGTAGATGTCTGCACTGTTCAATTGCCGCAGGACACAATTTGAAGCGCTTCACCGGCATTTATTAAACAACAATAAACAAACATAAATATAAGTAGAAATCGGGTGGGTATAAACAAAATCTCATGTATTCTACACTACTTAATCTGATGACAATGACTGTACGTGATGTGAATATCAATATGAAACTTGAAACATCAGCCGTGATCAGGTCTAATTTCAAGCTTTTACTTACATCAACTTTACATATTGACCACATTAACGTATGATAGAAGTAGGATTTCCATGAAGCAAACACAACCTGTTTTCACTTACATACTAATTGGGCTACTAATTGCATCAATTTGGCAGCAAGTCGACTTTCACAGCCAAAGGACATTCATTGGTTAAAAATGGAGGTGTGTCACCGGAAGTTTACTTCAAATAGCTATTCGGCTATCCTGCTGGAAATGCGTAAAATCAATTCACCGGAACATCCATGTTTTGGATATACAGCCACTTGCCAAAAGTTTTTAGACATTATCATTTTTAAATATAAATAATACACAGGTAAACCTATTGAGAGGGCGGAGGCATTCAATGGGGATTCCGTCGTGTTGCCCCTAGGGGGGTGGACACGACAGAATCACCAAAAGGATTAATATTCAGTGTTTTTATCACGTAAATGTCCCGGTCATTCACTCATTGTTTTAAATAAAATATTGAGTGGCTGACTGTTTCCTTGGTGTTAAAACTTAAATAGAATCTATGTGGTATTTATTAGTCATGAATTAAATGCACAAACATGTTTTTATGCTATATAGTTTTCTCTATCCCAGCATATCCATCATTTCGTGCATTCAACATTACCAGTATAATGGAGGCGCTTCGTGACCGGGTTCACTGTACAACCCTAGTCGTTATGGCCTAGTCTCAGTCTACAAAACGTTTCTTAGTGCGGCGGTTTATTACTTCGTTTGCAATGCGCTTTCAATAATGACTTTGCATATCCGACATTTTGTTTATGTCACGCGCAAAGTCCCGATGTGAGCAAAATTTTTACCATTAGTAGTACGGGTCCCCGGATGTAGTAGGAATAAAAAAAATTGAGATTCTCTACATATATGAGGGCTTCACCCTCTATAAATAATTCATAGGTAAACCTATGGAGAGGGCGAAGGCATTCATCAACAGTTTTACATGTTCAGTTAATCCCTTTGGGGATTACGTCGTATTGCCCCCCCCCCCCTGACGGGAGCAACACGGACCCGAATCACCAAAGGGATTAACATTCAGTGTTTTTATCACGTAAATCACTAAATGTCCCGGTCATTCACTCATTGTTTTAAATAAAATATTGAGTGGCTGACTGTTTCCTTGGTGCTAAAGCTAAAATAAAAATCTATGTGGTATTTATTAGTCATGAATTAAATGCAAAAACATGTTTTGCTGTGTATTTTTCTGTATCCCAGCATATCCATCATTTCGTGCATTCAACATTACCAGTATAATGAAGGCGCTTCGTGATCGGGTTCGATGTACAACCCTAGTCGTATTGGCCTAGTCTCAGTCTACAAAACGTTTCTTAGTGCGGTGGTTTATAACCCGAATAATTCAGTCGTTATATTCCGCTCACTACGATCACTACATTACCTCATTGGTAGAGGGCGCAGAATCATTCGAGTTAGGTGGTTTATTACTTCGTTTGCAACGCGCTTTCAATAATGACTTTGCATTTCCGACATTTTGTTTATCTCACGCGCAAATTCCCGATGTGAGCAAAATTTTTACCATTAGTAGTACGGGTCCCCGGATGTAGTAGGAATAAAAAATGTGAGCTTCTCTACATATATGAGGGCTTCGCCCTCTATTACTTCATTTGCAAAGCGCTTTTAAGTAATGACTTTGCATTTCCGACATTTTGTTTATGTCACGCGCAAAGTCCCGATGTGAGCAAAATTTTTACCATTAGTAGTACGGGTCCCCGGATGTAGTAGAAATAATAAATGTGAGCTTCTCTACATATATGAGAGCTTCGCCCTCTATTATATATTTTTATTTAATTTTTTCCGAATTCGAAATTTCAAAATTCATAAAAAAGAAAGTTCATTTTTGTGACGAAAATTGCTTGTTTGTGTAAGTAAAATTGTGATATCTAATTTCACTTTTTGTTTATTTTTTATATTTTTGAAATTACAAATTAGAAAAATTATATCAAAATAATCAATGAAAGTTGGAAACATTCTCTGATCAACAGTGACAGTTCTATTCAAATGCCATAAAAAATGGCTTCACAATATTTTATTGAAAACAAATGTGGTTTTATATGAAATATATAGTAAAAAATGATAATGTCTATAAACTTTTGGCAAGTTACGTCCAAACCACAGCGATAGTAATCTCTCTCTCTCTCTCTCTCTCTCTCTCTCTCTCTCTCTCTCTCTCTCTCATTAGAATATCAGTCATTTTCATAGTGTAAATGAAAAGGCATGGACCTATTTATAACAATAAAAAAAATCAACAATTGCTAGGAGCAAATTTCTGCCAGAAACGAAAGGGTAGAAACTTGAAAAAAATTAAATCTCGAAAATGGGTCAGTTTTCTTAACTCTTTTATTTGCCTGTGTATGGGGCTTATTCCAGAACTAATAGTATATTTTTGACAATAAAATGTACTAAGAATCATAATAATAGTATTCACGAATTTTTATGAGTTTACTGGAGCATGCTTTGTAAAAAAACAAAACATGACAAAACAAAAAAGATGGACAAAGTACATTTTGGGGGCTCCTCCATCGTCTTAAAATACAAACCGCTTCATCAGTCAAATATCCGGAAAATTCCTCAGAATCATAGTACATAATTTGCCCCAGATAGAATGACAGAAGGTTGGACAAAGTGCATATCTGTTGTCTCTTGAAACTGGAACAAGTAAATGTGAAAATATGCAAAATTAAGTTCTGATTTTTATTCTTTGTCCTGTAACTTTTTCCCCATCATGAATTATGACTTTTTCCTTGTGATTTTTCCCCATTAATTCTTTATTCCGCTTTATACAATCTTCAGCAAGTTTTAGTAATTAAAAAGACAATGTTTTAGACCCAGAACGAATACAAACGTTTCGGGCATTATAACATATATATATTTACACAAGACACCGGGTAAATATAAAGGCTCATAACGACCAAGATAACTATTTTCTTCCTGGTTTAGGCGAGAATCCGGATACAGAATCTCAAATAGAAATGTTCAGAGTTCTGTCACGCTCCCTTGTTCTTACTAAGGTAATATCTTTTGTAAATAATTACAAGAATTATTCATGAATGCCTAATTTTATAGTATGATCCATTTGTATAAATCGAGTGACCAATCAGTATTGTATAACTTTTCACGTATTTCTCAGAGGTTAGCCCTATAGCCTCGATTTAGTGTGACCAATAGACTACTCGTTTGAGGTATATCTTATAAACACTTCACACGTTGGCAGTAATGCAGTAGCCTACCAAAAGTTTAATAATTTTCGTGACATGTACGCCTATGATTTCATCTTATGTTAAAACATAACTTAAACGTCTTATTTAATGCAATATCAGACACAGGATACAGTGTATTTAGTAAATTTCCCAAAAATAAACATTTCGCATTCAATACACGGAGCAATAATTAGGTGAAGACAATTTTAGCGATATATATTTAATTTCTTTCAGCAGTAAACGTGTGAAATTTATAACAGTTTAATAAAACTATTTCTAGTCACTCTTTGATGGTTATGTCTTTATACCTCAAAGTACCTGATAATGCAAATTATGGCAGTCCAAAATTACATTAAAGGGAATAAACTAGTTATTCTCCAGTTAAATTAGTTTTTATATTAACAAGAAAAAAACTAGGTTCAACGGCGCCAAAATTACCATAAAGTGTAAACCTAGTTTAAATATTATAAACATATTACCGAAGTTATAATGCTCAAGACGATATCGTTTCTGTCAATTAGACGTCATCAGTTGAGCTGCAATTTAGAAGTTAAGAGAAATTGGTATTATACAAGGCCAAATAGTATCTCTAAAAGTATAGCCGAAATCCGTCTAAGAGTAACCACTGGAAAAAATGACTGTCTTAGCTTTAGAAAAATTTTGAATTTAAATGAGAGAAAACTAGGGTTAAATGCACCACAATCACAGTAATGAGTAGCCCTATTAGTGTCATTGTGACACAGGTAATCAAATTTTTACTCAGTTACACCAAGTTTAATATGGGTTACCAAAACACTAGGTTTCACTGCTCCAAAATCACAAAAATAAGTTAAATTTATTTTTTTTCTCGAGAAAAACCTAGTTTTGGCTTCTTTAGAAAACTAGGTTAACTGCACCAGAATCACATTAATGAGTATTTATGTGATTTTTGCACAGATAAAACTTGTTTTCTCAGTTACTGATAACAATCAAGGTTAACTTATTAATGTGAATTTGGCTCTCCATATGTAGTAAGTGTTTGTGTGATACAGAAAACCTCCCGCATAGAGTATCTTTTACCCAATGTTTTCTATATAGAACAGGTGCATTCCTATCCCGTTTTTGAAAAGAAGTGTTCTGTTTGCAGCCTTCCACTGCTGAGTTACCATGCCTTGATTGAACGAAGCTTAAAATAGGAGGGTTGAAGTTTTGTAGTCTCCTTAACCGTAGTATAAAATGTATATATTTGTAAATGTGTCGAAATGGTTCCGAAGTATAAAATGTATATATTTGTAAATGTGCCGAAATGGTTCCGAAAAGATATATCATCATCTAGGTGCTGAAACGTATAGGCTAGTGCTACCGTAAATACGACTAGTCTTCACCGCTTCGTTAATATTACCAGACAAATGATATATACATCCCAGATATTACTATTTAAAGAGCATCCTAAATGATCAGCATTTATAGAGCTCATCATTCTAAGAACAACATCGAAAACCCGATCAAAATCGGTGCACGCGTACTCGAGATATTTACCGCCAAAGTGAACGATTTTACCTGCTTTCGGAAAACTAATTAAGAATCCACTAATTTTCACTCAGGGTGCTCTTTAATATCTCATGATGGTTTCTGAAAAATATTTGCAGTTGTAACGTTCGATATCGTTAAGTATCAGTCTGTGCCACATCTACCAAAGATAAAAAAATGTGTCTCCATTTTGGTAAGAAATTTACCAGATGATTTTTATGCCGTATTTGCAAGACATTGTTGGCAAATTTAAGAGTATTATCGCCCATCCTGAATTTATTTTCATTATCATACTATGGTTCAATAGACCGTATCTTGTTACATCTTTGATAATCATAACTGCAGCTATATTTGTGTTGGCTAATCGTAGCCCCAAGTCAATGTTGAAACTCATAGCATATGTTTTAATTTACAATATTATATATAACTGGTAATTGGTCCTCAGTACTGTTCCACCCTAACTCAGGTGAAAGTTGTTTACCATGGACTCGTTGCTTTGTAGTGCCATTCGTATATTTGACGATTACATTAAAATATTATTTATTCTTTCCACGCTACAGATACCAGTCTCTCTACACCAGCATGTAAGATCTTTGACAGGATTTTCAATTCAAAGACTCGACCATTTCGTTATCACTGTTAAGGACATTGACAAAACATGTGACTTTTACACAAAAGTCCTGGGGATGAAAGTGACAACATTTAAGGTAATTACATGTACATGGATTCCTCCAATTGGGTCTCAGTGTAGTTGTTTGTTTGTTTGTTTGTTTATTGTTGTTTTTAAATGTCCCACTCAAGAATTTTCCACTCATATGGAAACGTCACCAAATGCCGGTAAAGGCCATTGAGCAGCGAGGGTTCTTTAACTGCTGACACCTATTGTGGACTCCAACTCACAACCTCACGATCAAGAGTCCAGCGCGCTACCGACTGAGCCAGGTCGGCTCTCAGCTTAGCAGAAATATGTATCAGGTAAACACTCAAATAGTTCAAACACAAAATGTTAAAATAACTATGTTTACATTTAAGTGTAGAGCTACATTAGACCCAAACTGATAATTATTTCTTTTTGTGAGATAAAGGAACACTTGAATGATCACAATGCTTCTTTTGAATAAGAAGTAAACATGCATTTTGTATTCATAATATGAACATCACATACTGAAAGCGACTTCCAAGGCCAATATATATTTTACCGATGGAATTGTTGAGTGCTATACAAAAGATACGAATGATAAAAAACAAATAAATAATTATATTCATCTTTCACGAAAAAAAAAACGAACTTTAACCCTATTTACTTATCACTTATGTCAAAAGACATAAAGAAACATAGAAAAAGTAAACAGTTGATATAAAATTAGAGTCAGATTGGTCTGAAAATATCGGTTTTATATGTTAAAAGAATACCAAACTGGCGACAGTTTAATTATGTTTGATTGGGCTCTGTTTATGTCAACTGAATTACATGATATAAAGACTGGGATCACTTGAACATCTACTTATTCATCTAACATGTGTCTATGTTGAATAAACTGCAAGTTGAATGATAATTAAAATATTATTTGACTTATTAGAGTCATGGAATCTTTGAATATATCAATCACAAAGAGAATATTGTTATGGTTATAACTACTAAAATGTCAGATACCTTTGTTTATATTTTCTTGTTTACTTTACTGTACTTTTCAATGATATTGCAGTGGCTATTCTTAGAAGGACTTAAGAATACGTTTACGGTATTTTTGGGTTGTATGACATCACTTCCTGTGTTCGAATTCTATACTTTTTATAATACTTTATATTTGTAATTTTTATTTGTGAAAGGGAGGTCGTAAAGCACTTGAGTTTGGTACCCAGAAGATAAATATACACCAACATGGAAAAGAGTTTGAACCAAAAGCACACATACCAACTCCCGGATCTGCTGACGTTTGTTTTATAACAGATACAAATCTAGATTCTGTCATTGAGCATGTGCAGGTATTGTATTACTTTAAATAATCTAATTTTGTAATTACAATCTTATATCAATGCGGTATTTGTAACACAATATTCCAACTGGTTTAAGCATTACACTTTACACCATGATGTCTCTCACCTCTTGTCACCCAGGATCTGAGTTTCTAAGAAAAAATTATACTATTTGAAACATGTAATCTTTTTATCTTCTTTAATGCATTGTGATGAAAATCTAGATACGTGGTTAGAAAAAGATAAACTTCTTTACCATAGTTCCAAAATTCATCTCCTTATGGTTAAGGATTAAATCCTATTAGGATTGGAATTCCCTCGATGGATAGTAATATTATACAAAAACCTTGAAACATGCTACTTCTTTGAATTGTAAAAACAAAACACTTGTATTAGCATATGCATTTGAAAGTTTTAGGGAATGATGCAGAGACGATAAGGTCAAAGTTTATCACTAATCTGATGACTCAAAATGTTAAAATGTCAATTTCCTTTTGTACAGGCATACGCATTTGAAAACCTTCAGTTTATCAGCAGTTTCATGTCCAGTGGGTTTAAGGTCATTGACTCACCTGGAGACCAAAAATGTCATTTTTTACGTAAAAACATTTGAATGTTTTGATAGAGAATGATACAAGATTATATTCAGGTCACATGCTCTAAGATAAAAAACAACAACATTTTAATAACCCAAAGTGTCTATTTTAAAAACAAAAGTGTCAACTATTTAAGTCATTGAGCTCTTCTAATGGAAGCTTATTCTAATGGAAACTTATTGACGTCACTATTTGTTTATCATGCGTTGTGTGTCTTGTGCGACCTACTAAAATAGATATACGGTCCCAAAATAATGTCCTTCAGGTGATCATTAAGGCCATTAGAACCTCTTTTTATTTGGCTGTGTCCAATTTTATGACGAAGTTGTACTAAAATCTGAGGACAAGGGCAAAGATATGTATTTTCAAAGAATCCGCCAAGGTTCTTAGTGCTCAGTGACTAGAGGTGAGAGGTTTTGCAATGCTCTAACCACTCAACCATAGGCCCTAGAAAGGTTTAAGTTCAAATAGGTTAAAGAAATCATATGTGAGGTTTTAAAACAGAGGCAATGATAGCCAAAAGCTAACCTTTACACTTATCTTTGAAATGAGACTTTTAGCTGAGCTAAACATTTCAATGTTGGATGATTATGTGTCAGAGTTGGGAAAACAATGAGTCTTAGTTAATTGACTGAATCTACATACTAAAATGATTTCTAAAATGTAAGATGTTTTTTTGCGCCATTGACATATTTTATGAATTGTATAACTGCTATAACAATTAAAATTCCCGAAAAAGAAAATTTCGAATGTTATAACTTATTTTTCAATGGATTTATTTTCATTTTTATTTGTAGAAATGCAATGTGCCAATTACAGAAGGTCCAGTAGAACGCACTGGAGCATCTGGACCAATTCTTTCTATATACTTCAGAGATCCAGATAATAATCTTATTGAAGTGTCTAATTACACTGAATAATTCCTGCTCAAATAAAATTGAAGTCATCATTTATATTGAAGTCATTATAGGAACTGGTCCTGCTGAACGCAATGGGACTTTTTCTGGGTCAATTCAAATTTCAGAGATCCAGATAGTAATCTTATTCAGATGTCGAATTATCAATTTCCAATGAAATGTTTAAATTATATTTTTGTATCATTGTTATGGATGCTAGTCTTTTCCAGATTTGAAAGTCATTATTAAGATTTTAATAGTACCGTATAAGTGGAATTTTTAGCGACACACAAATACGAGTTTTAGTCTTAAAAATGTATATAATTTTAGTGAAGGATTTTATGATTCCAAACAATAAATAATCATGAAATTTATTTGTAATTTCTTTACACAGCACATCTCTATGATCAGAATAGTAAATCATCAGTATATTTGTACAATCAAATAAATGTCATAGCTACTTGAACACTCCACACTTTTTGAATCAGTTATTAATTATGACTGGCTTTCTGGGTCAATGTAATAATGCAATATATTTATGATACCTGCACTGATGTTATTCCATCCAGCGATCTCAACATTCTCGCTAATAACTCCAAAGTTGAATCCTCGCTAAAAGTTCTGCTTTTGCGGTATTTAGAAACTGCCATGAAATTTTACGAGCATTAACGAAGATTTCTTAATTTTGTTGTAAATTTATATGTATCATATTGATTTGATAATGATTTACAATTGTTGAAATGAAATAGAAAATTCATGTATTAGTTTGTTATACTGTGTAATATTATTGCCAATCTTTATATGTTTTCTCCGTGACATTCATTAACCCTCCAAGATACACATTACATTTACACCGATTGTTTAGTAAACTTGGAAACGCACATGTAGAAATCCGGGTACAAAATCGGGATTTGGGAATATATTATCATTGATATTTGAAAGCATATCTTGTTAGTATATCATATCTGAGAATTATAGGTGTATTTCGTTTGTATATCCGTATTTCTTGGAAAAGGAAATTCAATATTCTGAAATGAATGTCTCTTTTCTCGGAAATGACGTTAAAAACTGAATAACTTTCAACTTTTGTTCTGTGAATCACCAGAAGTCTGTTTTGTTAAATAAAGTTTGTAAGTGTAAAATTGTCGTAACCCGTAAGTAAGCAGATTTGTAAAATATACAAATATTAATATGATAAGATTAATTTCTTAATTGAATTCAAAATTTACAATGTACAATACCAAATTCACCCCATATTATAGAGAAACACGTTACTGAAAATTTTACAATTTTTTGACTTGTGACAAATCAAAGGGCCACTAGATGTTTTATGTCCAAAATGTTATTTTTTTACTACGTGTATTAATGTATAATAACAAAAAAAGAGGTATGCACAGGCATAGAAATTCTTAAAAGTTTCTATATATTTTGTGACAATTGCTTGAGGAACAAAGTATGGCAATTATTGTTTGTAAATGAATACATGTACTATTAGTTTTTGTTATGCATAAGTCACTGGACCTGTCATAAGTCACTGGGCCTGTCATAAGTCACTGGACCTGTCTTTATTTCCACAAAATATATAGGAATATAAGAATTTGTATGCCTGGATATATCTCCAAATTTGTTTATACATCGATCTAAGTAGTAAAAACCGAAAATTGTTTTTTGAAAATAAAGCCGTTTATGTCCTTTTAACACTTACAAACTTCAGTATTAGTACCTATGTTATAAACGTCCGTGATGCAATTAGCAGTCAAGTAACTTAAACATTACACTGAGGTGTTTTAGTTTAGTTGTTATTAAATCGATGTAAGCCATCACAACCCGATTGGATTTTAAGATCTACATTTTAAAATTTTGTGAAGGAAAGAAATTGCAGCTTTCAAACATTACTTATCCCTTCCATGAACATTCTGTTTTATCGTGTCGTCCCAATTTGTGTTAATCACATTTTTGTGGTTTTAGGTTATAACTCTCTCAATTTATGACCAATTAATTTTTTTTTTGTGAGCTCTGTAGTCCATAGGTCTACGATAGTTTTGGCTATCGAACGAAAAAGGTCGAAGAAATATTGTAGTTTTAAAAGGTAAAAATGTGTAAGATGTTCCGTATTACACAAACAAGAGACCCAAAGAACCTCAAGTCGCTCACATTAGTCAAAATCCACACAGTGGTTCATAAGAAGAAGGTTTATTATGAAGTACACATCCTTTTTGCCCCTTATGAGGCGCCAAGGGGTGATAACCTAACAATTACTGTTGCTTGCCAAATTTGATTGATGTCAACCTAATGGTTCTTCAGAAGAAAACGTTTAAAGAAGATTTTTACGTTTTGCCCCTTTTTAATCCTTATGGGCCCCGGGGGGGGGTGGTGGCCACTTTTTTTAACACAAAATTAGATTGAATTCACTCGGGGATACTATTTACCGAATTTGGTTGAAATCTGACTTAATTGCAGAATTAATTTTTTTCATCTGCAAACTTTGTAGCCCATCTCCAATAGAGCTTCAATACAAAATATGAAGTCAATCCATACACTGGTTCGTGAAAAAATGATTTAAGAATGTACACAATTTTACCACTTTTTTGTCCCTTTTAAGGCCCCAAGGGAGATAACCCCACACTTTTCGCAAACTTGAAGCAGTTTTTATGAGGATGCTGCTTGCCAAATTTGGTTGAAATTGGCCCGTGGTTTTTGAGAAGACGTTCTTTAAATGAAAAGTTTACGGACGACAGAGGAGAGGCCATGGCAAATAGCTCACTTGGCCCTTCGAGCCAGGTGATCTAACAAAGCAGTCGTAAATAAGATTTTGGGGACTAAAACGACAGTTTATAATAAATATGGTGGTCTTTGATTAGGATGATTTTTGCAAAAGTAATTTATTGAATTTAAAACGTAATTATTAGAATTGTGATACACAGTCCAGTTCAGCCACTGAAGAAAGCTATATAACATGGTCTTCTATACATTACCAGGGTATTTATACTTAAACCCAAGCAAACGTTTATCAAGATACCAATGTATACGTATAGGTCTACCAAGGTAAATAGGCACATTTTTACAAACACGGGTCTAAATTTATAACAGGTGTGGAAGATTATTTTTGGCATTTGAGATATTACAGCTACAGTAATTTTTGGAAAAAGGCCGTATTGCTCTGGTTTTTGACAAAACCTGGATGTGCCTCTTTACCTTGGTAGAACTTTACTATTGTGGTATCTACTATGGATTTGTAAACCTGGCTACAACACAGTTAATAATA